>CM060330.1:54354529-54404529 GCA_030674155.1 Stramonita haemastoma
GGGTTAACCCCCAACACAAGGTTGGTACCCCTTTTACACCTGGGTGGGGTGAGAAAATAGCCGTAAAGTGCCTTTTCCAAGGGCACAACGCCATAGCCGAAAGCTGGGATCGAACCCGCAACCTTTAGATTACGAGTCCAACGCCCTAACCACTAGACTACAGCGGCGGCTTCATTGCTCTGAAGTCACCCTTTTTTCTGGCCTGGTGAAGTTTTTATCTAATTGCTGAGGGAACCGTAACAACTGGAAACTTTCAGGCTGTAGTAGATGACCAGGATTTCTTAGCTTCATGTCCCTGCTCTAATGCATAGACATAACACTCCAATACTTGATGGCACAGTGAATGAAATCATAAAAACAATGTCCACGTTTACGTTGAAAATATTTGTAATGACAAAGGTGGTTTACTTTTTTTTTTAATTCAAAATCAGTTTTGCAAGTAAGCTAAAATAGTAATTAATGAATTGATAGATATACAGAGATATATATCGGTCTCCTCCTTTGAGGACAATCACAGAGCGGCCCTTGAGGAAAGGCGAATGAGGAGGAAAAACCGCGTCCCCCCTACATCAACCCCAGAATCGACTTTCCCCTGCAACCGCTGCGGCCGGGTTTGTTTGTCACGCATTGGACTGAACAGCCACCAGCGAGCCTGCACCAGACGTGGACAGTGCCCTTAATCTTCGTTCGCGAAGCCAAGCCATGATGAAGATATACAGAACTGCATTCGGGAAAACCATAACAATAAAAAGCTAAATAAGTGTCTAGTACCCCTCACCACGTGCTTCCTTGATAACTCGCTGTCTGTATACAAGGGCTCCCTAGCTCTGTAGTTCTTGCTGCCTGTTTCATCTCCTGATTGGGGGACGCGATAGCCTTGTAGTTAGAACATTGCGCTCGCAATCTGACAACCCGGGTTCGAACCCCGTTCGAGGGAGGTTTTCCCCTGGAGTTAACATCAGTGAAGACTCCACTCCCCCCCTCCCCCCCCCCCCCCCCCACAAAAAAAAAGTCATTCGGCTGAGACTATAAAATTTTGTGCGAACTCACGCAGAACATCTTGCGCACACGTTAAAACCCATTCCACTTTTCGGAAGAGTAAGCCATTGTGTGCCGGTGGGAAGGGCTGACAAAATTTACAGAAAAAACTACATACACATGAAGACTGGAAGTGAAAAAAGCATATGAGTGCTTATTTCATTATCCTCGAAATGAAAAGAAAGAATAATAAACTGTTAAATGTAATGCGACAGTAAAGTAACCAAAACTAGAGACGAAATTTATGGTGCGTAATAGCGTTTCAGCTGTGTGGATATCCTCCCTTTGTTTAAATGGGTTACCAAGACATCCATGGCACCACTACAGTCGATAAGAATACGAGATATGTCGTGCAATGCAGTGCAGTGCAGTGAAATACACTTTTAGTTGAAAAAGTCAACATTGAAAGAAATACTGAGAAAGATACAGCACCAATGGAAAAAAAATCCCAAACAGTCACCTATATATAACTATAATGAACACTTCTTTGTGAATTATCACCACGGATATCAACCTGAGTGGCCAAAAGAAGATCCTACTGGTTCAAAAAAAAAAATCAAAGTAATACTGGGACCTTCATTCAAGCTGGATTAAGAAAACAAGAGATACAGTTATAAAAAGCTATTGGAAAGAGCTGTCAAAACTCATAAGTGAGGTGGGGTTTTTTGGTGTCACGTTTAGTTAAAACAGTTTTTGTGTGCTATCTGTTAAATTAACATGGCGTAGCAGTCGTCATCTGGATGTTGGCTTCGTCCTCTTTTTCCTCACTGTCAGACCTTTCGTCCCTGCAGGAACACGTTCCGCCTTTTCTGAAATTAAAAAAAACACACCAAAAAAACGGTCATCAAAATAAATTTGATGGTAACGGACCGTCAGCTTACACTATTTATGCAGTCTTTAAGGACTTGAACTTTACAGTTCTATGATGTACTACCCCACCCCCACTTTAAAACAAAAACAAAAAACACCATCCAACCAGCACCATCTCCATCACCACCCCAAAAAAATCTGTACAAGAAACACACCCGATTTTTTTTCTAAGGTGTGTGTGTGTGTGTGTGTGTGTGTGTGTGTGTGTGTGTGTGTGTGTGTGTGTGTGTGTGTGTGTCATCTCTCATACACACACACACACACACACACACACACACACACATATATATATATATATAATAGATAGATAGATAGATAGATAGATAGATAGATAGATAGATAGATAGATAGATAGATAGATAGATAGAGATAGATAGAGATAGATAGAGATAGATATAGATATATAATTAAAATCTGGGATGATAACAGACCTGGTATGTACATCTTGTAGAGTCTCCGGCATGCGGCGTCCTTTGGTCTCTGGCAGCCTCAGGGCGAACAGGATGACTACCAGAGCAGGAGCCCCCATCACTATCATGGGCAGCGCCTTCTCCAGCCTCCCCCCTACAAGAATACCCTGGGACAGAAAGAGTTCACACAATGTATTTATTTATTATGGGTACCTGCCCTCTTTAGGGTCAGGGAAGGTAAAGCAGCGAGGGAGAGGAGATGGGCGCCGCCCTCAACATGCTTGCCCCTAGAGAAGCTGAGGTCTCTGACGCCTCGCTCCCCTACGACCACACAGGTTATGGGACACCTTTACCTTACCTATCTATTTATTTATTTATGTATTTATTTATTTATCTTTTTTATCCTTTTATATCGAGGATAATGGAATAAGCACATGTGCTATTTTACATCCAGCTCCCGTGTGAATGCAATTTTGTGCAGCAGTAGCAGTATGCCTAGTAGTAGCAGCAGTAGCAGTTGTGGTAATAGGTAAAGTTAAAGGTATGTGGTCGTAGGGGAGCGCGGTGTGAGAAACCTCACTTCTCCAGCGGCCAGCATATTGAGGGCGGTGCCCATCTCCTCTCCCTCATTGCTTTACTTTCTCTGTCCCTAAAGAGAGCAAGCAACCATTTACAGCTGGGTGAACTGGGGGACTGTACTGAAGCCTAGGTGCCCAGAACGGTCATCCATCCACTTGGTAGCCATGCTCGAGGCTGCTTAACCTTAGCTTGGGGAAAGTGAGTACTGCGACCCTGAGCTATCCCGTCCCTGTTGTAGTAATAGTTGTAGTAGTAGAAGAGTAGTAGTAGTAGAAGTAGTAGTAGGAAGGAGGAGGAGGAGAGAGGAGGAAAAGTAAGAGGAGGAGGAGTTATTGTGGTAGGTATTGTGGCTGTAGTAGTAGTTAGTAGTAGTAGTAGTTAGTAGTATAGTAGTAGTAGTAGTAGTAGTAGTAGTAGTAGTAGTAGGCTTATAGAAGTAGTAGTAGCAGCAGTAGTAGTAGTAGTAGCAGCAGCAGCACCAGCACCAGCAGCAATAGTAATAGAAGTAATAAAAGAAGAAATAGATAGAGTACCATAAACAAAACAGCAAAAAAACAAGGAGCGAAAAAAAAACCCAACAAAACAAGCAAAACAACACACAAACTGACCACATCAGCCAAGTAAGGGCCTATCATTCCCCCGAAGCGGGTGAAGGCCACCCCCACAGCCATCGTGGAGCTCCGGATGACCGTGGGAAAGAGCTCTGCCGCGTAGATGTAGACGGTAGAGAAGGCAGCGCTGACAAAAAACCGGCCCCCCAGAGCCATGGCCGTGATGATCCAGTCTGAAATAGCGTAGAAAACATGAATGTTAAAAACCTTGGTTGCATGCTACTCAGTTTTGTTTTGATTTTGTTGTTGTTGTTGTTGTGCAGACTGTAGGTTATAGGTCTTTTTTTTTTTTTCTCGTCGTTTTTGAGAAGGAAAATCCTTACCACTGTATATGGATAGATAGATAGATAGATAGATAGATAGATAGATAGACAGACAGACAGACAGACAGACAGACAGACAGACAGACAGACAGATAGATAGATAGATAGATAGATAGATAGATAGATAGATAGATAGATAGATAGATAGATAGATAGATAGATAGATAGACAGAAAGACACACAGACAGACAGACAGACAGACAGATAGACAGACAGACACAGACAGACACACAGACAGACACAAACAGACAGACAGAAAGAAAGATAGAAAGAAATACCACAAGATCCCCCCCCCAACTCACCTGGCCCCCTCAGCAGGACAGGTAAGATGCAGGCCACACAGGTGAGGCCGCCCAGGAAGACGCAGCCCAGGTACACCTTCCTGCGGCCCAGCCGGTCCAGCACAAAGTAGGGGCAGGTGAGACCCAGCGTCTCCACCAGGACGTTCATCAGGAAGTTGAGGAAGATGTCCCCGGACAGATTGGTGATGTTGTACAGCAGTGCGTAATACATCACCACCACGGCAAACCTGCGGCAGGGAATGGAGGGATGTGACGTTCAGATTGAATAGTATTTATCTGTCTGTCTGTGTGTCTGTCTGTGTGTCTGTCTATATGTCTGTCTGTCTATCTATCTGTCTGTCTATCTATCTATCTATCTATCTATCTATCTATCTATCTAGCTATCTAGCTATCTATCTATCTATCTATCTATCTATCTATCTATCTGTCTGTCTGTCTGTCTATCTATCTATCTATCTATCTATCTATCTATCTATCTATCTATCTATCTATCTGTCTGTCTGTCTATCTGTCTGTCTGTCTATCGATCTATCTATCTCTCTAAATGTCTATCTCTATCTATCTATCTGGCTGGCTGTCTGTCTGTCTGTCTGTCTGTCTGTCTGTCTGTCTGTCTCTCTATCTAGCTACCTAGCTAGCCTAGCCTTTCTCAAAGTTTTGTTGAGTTCCAGGCCCGTCCATTCGCTGACGTTGTCTTCCTATCTCTAGCATATATTCACAAAATAATAGTAGAGGGAAAACAAGAGCGAAGGCTGCTATTTCAGAAAGAGATACTGCAAGCTAATTTTGAGGGGTTTTTTTTTTCATCTGTCCTTTTTCATACAAAAAAAACCGCTCAAAAGTGCTACTTTTGACAGTAAAGACTTGCGAAATTACGATGAAGCAAGGTGCACAGCTCAAAAAAAAACAAAAAAACAACGTGCTCACAGACAATAAATTGTTTGTCACGAGTTGAACGACATAATCTGGTACTTTAAACAATTAGGCTGCTCGCAGAAAATCTTCTAAAACTATCAAATGAACCAAGAATCGCAACAAGAAAGAACAACAACAACAAAAGAAATGTCAAATTTTTGGAAAGAAGTGACCACGCAACGTAACTGACAAAGAGTTGAAACAGGAACCACGTACTGATTAATGTACAGAACAATCACGCGTATGATCAGCTCACGTGACTTGAACACGTGACGGAAGCTGAGGGCCTTTTCGCACTCCAGGAGCTCCGTGACGTCATCCACTTTGGGCAGAGCGGTTTTGTTGGAGGCTGCAATCTTCTCCAAGATCTTCATGGCCTCCTCCTTCCGACCTCTGGCCGCCAACCAGCGTGGAGATTCTGGAATCAGCCTGAAAAACAGAGAAACCTCTAGAGTGAATGAGAGAGAAACCTCTACCGTGAAAAATAGAGAAACCTCTACCGTGAAAGATAGAGAAACCTCTACCGTGAAAGATAGAGAAACCTCTACCGTGAAAGATAGAGAAATCTCAACCATAAAAGACATTTTTTAATACCACTTTATGTCACAGCAGATTTCTCTGCGTGAAATTCCGGCTGCTCTCCACGGGGAGAGCTCGTCGCCACAAGAGCACGGCTACCTACTCTTTTTTTTTTCTTTTTCCTGTCTGCAACTGTGTTTGTTTCCATATCAGAGTGGCTTCTTTTTCTACAGAATTTTGCTAGGGACAACCCTCTTATTGCCGTGGGTTCTTTTACGTGCGCTAAAAAATGATGTTTAACACACGGGACCTCGTTTTGTCATCTCATCCGAAAGATTAATACCCAGACCACCACTGATCAGACATTTCACTTTCTAGGCATGCGCGTTATTAAACTAAGTCACAGAAACATCGTACATAACATTTCCCACTTTGTAAACTCCATACTATAAATTTTCTCCTAAAAACAACTACCACATGATTTCTCCAGTTATGAACTTCCCACGTTATCAGTCTTCTCCTAGCCTAAACTCTGTCCCAATAAACCCATAAACTAATCCATCAGACTTCAAATAAAATGTGTACCCATCTACTCCTGCTATAAGACCCCTGAACATAACTCGTATATTTTAAAAGAGAAAAAACCGTCTGAATCCGGAGTATGGCTGTCTGTTGACCATCCACACACCCAAACTCCTTACTTACTCGGGCTACACATTCTAAGTGACACCCACAGCGTTAAGCTGAAGAACGCCCAACAGCAACAAGTGTACTTGCAAATTTTCCCAGACAGCAAAGTTCTATTCCTAGCTTGTGTGTAAAGAGATAAAGACAGTATGCACAACAAAATGAACCCACAGACTGCAACATACAGCCTACAGGTTGACCACCAGGAGCACCACAACTCGCCACCAGTGGCTCAGCAGGTAGAGGCAATGAAGCCCAGGCAACTCACCACCAACAGTCCAGCGGGAAGAGACAAGCAGCAAAACTCACAACCAGGAAGCACAAACTCACCACCAGAAAGCATTAACTCACCACCAGGAAGCACAAACTAACCATCAGGGAGCATAAACTCACCACCAGGCAGCACAAACTCACCACCAGGAAGCACAAACTCACCACCAGAAAGCATTAACTCACCACCAGAAAGCATTAACTCACCACCAGGAAGCACAAACTTGCCACCAGGAAGCACAAACTCACCACCAGAAAGCACAAACTAACAACCAGGAAGCACAAACTCACCACCAGAAAGCATTAACTCACCACCAGGAAGCATTAACTCGCCACCAATAGACCAACACAGAAAGATACATTACCAACTCATCAGAGTATCAGCTTGCTATCAGTAGACCTGCAAAGGAAAAGACGGAGAGCACCCACTCGCCACCAGAGAGCACCAACCCGCCACCAGACACCACCAGAGAGCACCAACCCGCCACCAGACACCACCAGAGAGCACCAACCCGCCACCAGACACCACCAGAGAGCACCAACCCGCCACCAGACACCACCAGAGAGCACCAACCCGCCACCAGACACCACCAGAGAGCGCCAACTCGCCACCAGAGAGCACCAACTTGCCACCAGAGAGCACCAACTCGCCACCAGCAATCACCAGAACTCACCACCAGCAATCACCAGAACTCACCACCACAATCACCAGAACTCCACCAAACTCACCCTCTCTCCAGCAGAAGTCAGGGACTCACCACCAGTAGGCCAGCAGGAAGAGGCTGGGGATGGAGACGATGATTTCCAGGTACCTCCAGTTGCGGACGAAGTAAGCCACCAGCAGCAGGATGACGGACCCCACGCTCCACATCAGCTCGATGAAGATGCCCGCAAACACCCGCTTGGAGGGACCCACGATCTCCATGCCTGAATGTGGGGGTAGGGTGGGGGGAAGGGGTAGGGAGAGAGAGAGGAAATGATGAGAAGGACGCAGAACTGAACAAAACATGAGGACAGAAAAGGGAGGTGAAGGTGAGATGTGAACATGAAGTGATGATCATAAAGACGCTGACGTCACCGTGAACAATAGTGAAGAAAAACAGACACTGGCGTCACCGCCACAAGGGTGAAGAACAAAAACATTGACGTCACCACCAACAACGGTGAAGAACAAGTGACACAAAATTAATAAGAAAATGTTTCAGTAAACTGTTTGAACTGGGTCTTATTAGTTCGCACATGTATACCACACACAGTCCCAATGCTTTATTTGCAATACCTTTTTGTCTGCTGCCACATCAATTTATTCTTTTGTCTATGACCTAGCTCAGGGAAATATCAGGGACTGGCCATCGTTCCTTTTTTCTGAGAGAAGTTGAGAACCTCCCACATCCCTCCCACTCTCCTCTCGGGTGACCAGCGTGTTTCTAAGCTTGGATGATTTCAGTACAACAGTTAGGAATTTGAAAAAGTAAAATTTAGCTGGTTGTATACACACCATATGACTGCTGACCTGGCATTGTGCTCACTTATCTGCAAGCTGCTCACAATCCCTTTTAAGTCTACCAGTCTCCAGCCGACTCATTACCATTCGTCTGAGGGCAGCACCTCTTACAATCACCATCATACAAGCATATGTCCCAACTGGCTATAATGACGAGGACGTTGAAGACTTCTACAATCAACTGCAAGAGGTCCAAGACCAGACACCAACGAACGACATCATTGTAGTTCAAGGTGACTGAAGAGCAAATATAGAAGCAGAGGCGATCAAGAATTGGGCGGGAATATGTGGCAAATACTGCAACCCTGAGACCAATGTAAAAGGCATGAAGCTCTTTGAATTTGCCTGTAACAACAACCTGAAAGTGGCGAACACATCTGGTTTACACAAACCACCTAAACCCACGGCCCAGAAGGAGATCACCACATCAAATATACTACATGACACATCATGGTCAAAGTTTATTTCGCTTCCAATCAAGTATCTATATTAGGAAGACCAGGAGCTGAGAGCACAAGTGATCATGAGCTTGTGATGATGACGTTTAGACTCCGCCTCAAGAGGATTAAGAGGCAGGGATCAGCTTCTGTCTTGAGAATGTCAAGAACCCAAACATAATAGAAAACTTGAAAGCAATGATAGGAAGAAACTTTGCCCCACTCCTCTTTCTCGACAACCAGGACATCGAAATAGACATCTTGATCAACAGCTTCAACACTGTGGTAACTGAAATAGCTAACAGCATCCTTGGCAAACCACCAGCCAACAAAGAAGCCCTGGGTCATACAAGATACACTGAAGAAGCTGTGCGTCAAACGCAGAGAACTGGAGCAAAAGAAGAACTAGGCTGAGGCTGCAAAACTACACACACAAGCCAATCAACAAGTGTGAAAAAAGGCAAGAGAAAAGCAAAGGAGAAATGGATTGAAGAACAATGCAAAGGTATCGAAGAACAGGGTTTTTTTCCCTGAAGAGAGCATTGACAACGTGACTTCCAATGACGATCATCTATTTGATATTGCAGAATCCCTTGTACACAGTCCTGTCTGGTCGTTTCTTTAAGGCTGGTTAATCTGTTCTCATATTTACTGCGTTCTAGTGTCTAGTGCAGTATTTCTATCAGCTGTTATGTTTTTGCTTATATTTATTCTTGTGCCCCCCGACATCTCTCTCTCTCTCTCTCTCTCTCTCTCTCTCTCTCTCAACACATTAGCCTAAGTAACCTCTAGAAAAAAAAGCTCAAGAACACAAACCTAAGAGCAGTCCATTGGTGAAGAGGGTGACACGGGCATAGCCGATGATGAAGCGACAGAGGTTGAGGGTGATGATGGAATGGCAGAAAGCGATGCCAAACCCTCCCCCCGAGAGAGCTATTGACCCTAGGTAGAATGGAATCTTCCGCCCAAACCTTCAACACAGTATTTCCATCACAGTCATCGCAAATACACAATTCAATTCACAATATCAAGCATTTTCTTATCTCCAAAAACTGAGAAATATATGTGGGTTACAAGCCCCACATCAAAAAAAATAAATAAATAGGAGAAACATTTATATATCACAGAGGAATAACACAGCACAGTAGGCAATCATTACCCCGCACACACTACAAGACAGTACTTGTACCAATATCAATACCAACACTTTATCAATATTATGATGGGTGCGTTCTGGTGTTCAGCTACTGTTTTGTGGGGTGTGGGGGTGGTTTCTGTTTTTATTGCGTGATATTAATTTGTTTACTGTTTGCATAATCTATGGCTTGTATCTGCTTGAATTTCTCTGCCTATGAGATAAGAAAGTGTTCTGAATTGAATTGAATTAAAAATAAAAATAATAACAAAGCAAACGGACAAAGAAACAAACTGTACACACCTGTCGGCCAGCAGCCCGCTGGACAGGGTGCCCACCAGACAGCCAATTTCCGCCACCATGTTAGAACTGGCTCGTAACACGCTTCGTTGGCACACCACGTCAAACTGACCACAGAGCACAACACTGACTTTGAATATCACAGCCGCGATAAAGGAAATACTAGTGCTACTGTCAGATCAATCATTACCATAGCAAGGATAAAGGAATCACTAGGAAACACTACCGGCATATCTATCTAGTGCTGATGTTTCCTCGCCCTTTTCCATCTCCTACATAGTACTGCTATGCCGCTGTTGCTATTACTTCCACATTACCACCACCATCGCCACCACCACCATTACTACTACTATTTCTTCCACTACTTCTACTTTGTAGCACTACTACTGCTACTGCTGCTGCTGCTGTTGCTACTACTAATACTTCTACTACTACTTCTACTACTACTACTACTGCTACTGTTACTACTACTGTTGCTACTGCTGCTGCTGCTGCTGCTGCTGCTGCTGCTTCTGCTGCTGCTGCTGCTGCTACTACCGTAAAATCCCTAGCATAAGCCCACCATCTAGCAAACGCCCACCCCCCACTTTGGGCCAAAAGTTGTGCACAGGGGTAACTACCTAGCAAACGCCCACCCTGCTTTTTTCAAAGAGACTATGCTCACTTTCACTAGGATTTGTGCAGACTGTTCTTAAAGTCCTTTGACGATGCTTCCTGATGGCCGGAAGTTGGTTCTTGAATCTCTCTGTGCCATTTTTGCAAAATGCCGAAGCGACAGTCTTACACTGTATCTTTCAAATTGGAAGCCCTCCAGTATCTGGATAACGTAGCAGGTGGGAATGTTTCGGAGTGTGCCCGTTAATTTTCTGTGGATAGGAAGAGGATCAGGGAATGGAGTGAAAACAGAGATAGACTTGAACAGCAGTACGGAAAAGACAAACAAAAACGGAAACTGTCAAAAGGACCAGCAGTTAGATCTGAACATGTCGACTAAGGTGTGCTGCATCATCTGGAAGATGAAAGATCTGAAGGCAGGGTATTGCGAAACAAGGACCTACAACTGAAAGCTATGGAACTCGTTGGCCTTGCCTCAAAATCCCTTTTTTTCTATTTTCCTTCACTTATACTCACACGACCTAACTTTACATGCTTTCGGGATTTGTATTCACTCAATTACACGTTTGAGCACAAAAATTATTTTTTGCAAAGGGGTCTATCCCTGGCAAACGCCCACCCCCCAATTTTGCCCTAAATCAGTGCACAGGGGGGGGGGGGGGGGGGGGCGTATGCTAGGGATTTTACGGTACTACTACTTATAATAATAATAATAATAATAATAATGAGTAATAATAATAATAATAATAAATAATAATAATAATAATAATAATAATAATAATAATAATACTATGACTGCGCTGTTATTACTACTGCTTCTACTACTTCTGATCCTGCTTCTGTCAAACAAACAACCGACTGTGACAAATAAAAAAAACACCAACTAACCAACCACCCAATCAGTCAACCAACCAACCAACCAATCCACACACCCAGCCACCAATGACCTCTAAATCACTAGGTCAGACAAAAAGTCCTGTGGTCAGTCGGTCCATCAGTTGATCAAACACACACACACACACACACACACACACACACACACACACTCACACAACACACACACACACACACACACACACACACACAACCACAAACAACAACACACCCACACACCAACACACTGGAAACTATGCTTTTTGTCTCCATTACTACCAAACACTCTTGCTCTGACTTTTGCATGATCTCGTCAGTTGGTCAGTCAATTAATCAGTCAGTTAATTTCCCACTCACGTCTATAGGGATGGTGTGGTCAAACACGGAGTGGTCATACACCCACTGATCACACTTGGAGGTGCCGTTGGCCAAACTCCGACCCTCCACCAGTCTTGCAATGGCGTCACTTTGGTTGGCCGCGATGACGTCAGAAGTGACGTCACTGTACACGTAGCATTTTGACCATTTGCCGTCTTCCTCCGTAGGGATTGTGGCATTTAGGATTTGGAGATGTCTGTCGTCGATGACTTGGTACTGGTCGTTTGGGAAGCCTGGTATGGCACACCTGTCGTTGATTCAATAGATAGATAGATAGATAGATAGATAGATAGATAGATAGATAGATAGATAGATAGATAGATAGATAGATAGATAGATGATAGATAGATAGATAGATAGATAGATATGCAGCCATTGTTTTCATTTACTGAGAGGATTTGTAAGAAATTTTGTTGACTAAAGTCAACGTGTACTCAAAAGCACTTACACACACCACACACACACACACACACACACACACACACACACACACACAACACACACACACACACACACACACACACACACACACACACACACACACACTGGAAACCATGCTTTTGTCTCCATTACAACCAAACATTCTTGCTCTGAATTTTGCATGGTTTTGTTAATGCAATATATCATTCATGATATTTTAATCATTTTCCTAGAAAACATTTTAACTGACAAGATCAAATCCTATTTTTCTCCACTCGAATGCCAGTTTGGACAGAACAAATAAATAAGCCTTTATCTGAGTTGCTACAATAAACTGGGACTCATTTTCTACTTCCTGAGACAACTACAGAACTCATAATCCCAGCTCTGATTATTCTTAAAATCCTGTTTACCCAATATACCCTCTTCTTTTTGCCACACTTCATTTGAAAACTGATAATTCCTCGTGATGTACGACATAAACGGTATTAGGGCAGCGTCAAAAGCTTTACTGAACCAAGTCGTAGGCTTTTCACAACTGTCTTTATATGCAAAGGACACCTTCCTGTTTCACCCCTTTCTGCTATACGGAATGACTGTATTAACAGTCTAGCCAATAAGCGGTTTTTTTTTGGCGTAGGTGTGGAATCAAAGTTGGGGCCAATATTTCAGCTGCATATGTAAGCAGAAGTTTTACCTGTGACACAAGCATTTTTCAAATAAAGAGCATTCGATTTGAGTTAAGTTTTCTTACTCAATCAACTTTTTCGATGTAACATTTCTTCTGTCCTTGCAAATTCCTCCCCTGCGTGCTTTATGACTTGAATTTTCTTTTCTTTTAAAAAAAAAAATATAATTCCTGGGTATTTCTATACACTAACTTCACCAACAGTAGCATTTGTGTATAACTATTTTCATGCGCTGTAAGCGTCAACCCATCCGAAAAATCATGCTCTTTGGTGTGTTTTGTTTTTTTTGTGGGGGGTTTGGGTTTGTTGTTGTTTTTTTTTGGGGGGTATATCCCTGTTAACATTAAGATATGAGTGGTATGGCTCTTCCTTCAAAATATTTAACAAATATTGTAGGTCTATGACTGTCCCACAAACAGAACTTGCTTTGAAAACACTAACAAAATGTTTCAATGTAATAATAACTCAGGAATTAATTGGATTGCATACCTCCCTTTTCTTGACAGTTTCACAGCCAGTCTATTAAAAAATTGGAAACGAACAGGGCTCAATGAACAGCCTTGTTTCACTCCTTTTGAGTGCTCTGAATAAACCTAGCAGCCTATGCATACTGCAGAAATTTTCACCAACACCACTTTTATGTCGTGTATTCATTCCATACAGCATTACGATTTACAAAATCAATTGCCCCCCTAAAGTCTACAAATGTGACCTATAGTTTCATCCTGGATGTTCCCTGAAGTCAGTATACAGCTATCTTTGTGGTGAGTAAAAATGGTTGCATATGCAAAATCTCACCACTAATAAATTTCGGAGCTCCAGCAGAGGAATGAAAAAATGTACTGGATGTAAAGTACCTTTGAACACGAGAAAAAGGTGTGAAAATATGATGAATAGTGCCGTACTGTGCCCTATATCCAACTCGTTCTTTGCCCATATACAACTTGTTATTCAACCGCTCTCTCTTCGTTTTCTGCGCACTTTTTCATTTCCTATTTAGAACATGTCGGGGAACTTTGATTCATATTCTTCTTCTATAAATCTTTGGGGGTAACAACAATGATAAAAATTATATTAATAATAACAATAACGATATATGGAATTTATAGCACTGAATCTTGTAAAGCGAACAAATCACAGGGTTTGCATTCATAACATTCACACACACATGCAACCCTTCACAAAAGACTAACAGATTTTGGATTTACACACACACAACCACACACACACACACACACACACACACACACACACACACACCACACACACACACACCACACACACACACACACACACACACACACACACACACACACACACACACACACACACACACACACACACACACACACACACACACACACACACCATGCTTAGGCTGGGTGATGTAGATGTGTATCGAACGCAGGAACAGATAAGAGATGCAACGATAGGGGGTAGGGGGGGTCATAGGTCAGAAACAAGTGTGTCCAGTCCAGATTTGAAAGTATCAATATAGTCCCCCCCAAAATTATTTTTCGTGCAAAGTAATTGCTTTAAAACTTCTGACTGCACAAACTAGTAAATTGACCCTTCCCGATCACATTCCAGCGGTTTTAATACACGTTTTGTGGGGGAATCTTATGTAAAAACAAATGTAGGCTTTTGGCAAAGTGAGAGGGGTAGGTCACTTCAGACGGATGGACCGGAAACAGGTACCCATTTACAGCTGGGTGAACTGGGGACTGTATTGAAGCCAAGGCACGCTCGATGCTGCTTGACCTTAGCTTTGGAAAAGCGAGCGCTCTGATCACTGAGCTATCCCGTCCCCGCTCAATGGCATGCTCTTCCGAAAGGCGGGACAGGGTTTTAACGTGTGCGCACGATGTTCTGCGTGTGTTCGCACACTTGGCTTCAATTTATGGTCTCATTCGAAGGATTTTCGGAGGAGTTGAGTCGGTTCTGATGTAAACTCCAGAGGAAAAATCCACTCGAACGGGAGCCTTGGTGGGACTCAATCCCGAGCCAACAGATCACGAGCAACACTTTAACCACTTGGCTCCCCCCCCCCCCCTCATTTCCTCCCCATCCAGAGCGTCAATATCTCCCATGTAAAGAATTAGAACAATCAACTAATGACAAAAACCATTGTGGATGAAACATGCCTCTTTCACAACGGGTTATCAAATCTACCTGACAACCGGCATCACTATTTTCATTTCGTCCGTGTAATAAATATACAGGCTTGATTGTGCACAATGCACACAATATAGCCACGCATGCCCAATGTTTGCTGTTAGTTTGTTTGTTTTACTCCTAGTGTGCGTGACTCGATACGGTTTGCTAAGCTTACAGGTAAAGCAATAATAATGATAATTGAGGCGTGAGAGAGAGACAGAGACGAAGAGAGAGAGAGGCAGAGAGAGACAGAGACAGAGAGAGACAGAGACAGAGAGAAAACCCGTGGTTCATTCATAAGCACGAAGACTTTTGTTTGAGCCAGTAGCCTATTGCTTCCAAAAGCCAACTGCACTTTGTGTGACAGCTTGTGCATTTTACCAGACTGCTTAAACAGCAGAACTGCCGTGTCAATATGCAGTTTGTTTACCATGTTGTTTTGAAGACAGAGACAGGAAAGATGGGGGGGGGGGGGGGGGGGGGGGGGGGGACGGCGTGTGTCTGTGCTCTTTTATGCATAATGGGCATTGCTGCTTGGTTTGGTTTTTTTAAGCATTAAGGCATAATTAAGTCGTAATTATGTAAACTGGGAAATTCACGAACACAGACAAAAACACATTGGAACGCACCCACGCTAGCACGCACACACACCACACACACACACACACACACACACACACACACACACACACACCACACACACACACACATACACACACACATACACACACGCACGGACACACACACGCACACACGCACGGACACACGCACGGACACACACACACACACACACACACACAACACACACACACACACACACCACACACACACACACACACACACACACGGAAAAATGAAATAGAGAGAAAAACCCTGAAAGTGAGGTACAAGATAGACTGACTGGGACACAGAGATAGATGAAACAGTCAGTCAAAGATGAAGAGACAGAGACAAAATAACACACACACACATACACGCGCGCGCGCGCGCACACACACACACACACACACACACAAAAACTCATGCACACGCACATGCACGCACGCACGCACGCGCGCGCACCCCAACGCACATAGATACTACATACATACATACATAACATACATACATACATACATACATACATACATACATACATACATACATACATACATACATACATACACACACGCCCCCCCCCCCCCCCCCCGCCCACACACACATACACACGCACGCATAACACACACGCCCCACCCCACCCCCACCACACACACACACATACACACACACGTACACCTACCTGTGCTGAGGTATATTAAAGATGAACACGGTACTCATCGCCTCAAAAGCAGTGAAGATGACAGGGACTGTGCACAGAAAAGCCACTCGCTTCTGCAGGGGTCCGAATTCTCCGATCTCTCGCAACACGTCGTCGAACTTCATTTTTCCTGTTACAAACACAGCGATAGCGAACTTACAAGCAAGCGCGCATGCACATGCACACGCACATACACATACACACACGCACACACACAAAAACAAACAAACAACAATAACAACTAACCAAGAAAGCAAACAAACCTTCTACCCAAAATCGACAGAAAAAACTGTGTCAATATCATTTCGGCAAACGGGGGAAAAAACGCCAACCAGTTTATAATAGGAAAATGCTGTAGCAATTGTAAACTACACAAAAACAAATGTCATTATCATAATCAAACAAAGGAAATTACACAAAAGCAAATTACACCCCCACGCACGCATGCACGCACTAGGGGGCGCGCGTGCACACACACACACACACACACACACACACACACACACACACACAGCGCGCGCGCGCGCGCGCGCGCGCGTGTGTGTGTGAATGGGATGAAGCCCTGGACGCGCAGCAACCTTTCCTTTATACACCATTCAAATGTTTCGTGCAGTAGCAGTTCATCGTTTTGGTGCCAACAGGACGGAATGAAAAGGTATGGCTCGTCTGTCTGGTCTTCCACGTTGAAAAGGATTTTTGATACCACTTTATGTCACAGCAGACTTCTCTGCGTGAAATATCAAATTAGAGCTGCCCTATCTGGGGAAAGCGCGTCGCCACAAGTGCAGCGCCACCCATTTTTTGTCTTTTTCCTGTCTGCAACTGTATTTGTTTCCCTGCCAGAGTGGCTTTTTTCTACAGAATTTTGCCAGGGACAATGCTCTTGTTGCCGTGGTTTCTTTTATGTGCGATAAATAATGATGTGTAAAACACGGTAACCTTGGTTTATCGTCTCATCCGAAAGACTAGCACCCAGACCACCACTCTGGTCAAATGGATGGGCTAAAAGCTTTGGGCCTAAACGGGATTCGAACCACCACATACTCAGACCCGGACTTTTCGCTTTCTAGGCATGCGCGTTACCTCGAGACCACCGATCCACCGGATAGTGAGTCCGTTACTATGAGGTGTGGAATGCCACAAGAGGACATTCACAGCAGTTCTCGCTTTAGTGAAAATGACAAGCGAAGCGTTCCTTGACTGTCAAGGACTTTACTACAAATTTTTAAGCATCTTAACAGAGCAATGACCCCTATATCCATGGTCACAAGCCAGCAGGACTTAGCACAACGCGTGCAGTTAACTGTGACTGAAGGGGGAGTACTGTACTGTAACGACAAATAGTTATCGGAAAACCCAGCGCAAATGTTACACCGAGAGTGTAGGAGCTGACGACAACAAAATAACCAACAACAAAAAAATTTAATAAAACAAAAACCAGCATACACATATGCATCGTGTTTAAACACCATCCCTAAGAAAAAACCGGGGAGTTGGAGTCCCCAAGGCGGTTCGGGGCTGTATATGGCAACGTTCTGGCGGCTTCTGCGACGACACTGGAACCATTTGTATTGGTGACTGCCTTTCCAATGGATCATTTAAGCGACATGGAGAGGAGGGTCTGCTGCATGGGTAACAGTTTGCCCTCCACATTTACTTACCCAGGCTTTGCGCTCTGGAGCCTAGAGTGCAATAAATAGTCTTCCGAGACTGACGGATGCTACTAGGAAGGGAAAAAAGAACAGAAACATGTTTACTAATTCACAAAAAAATAACACACACAGAGTCACACCTGGAAATAAGTAACCCTCTGCACAGTTACAATTCACATGACCAAACGAACGTAGTTGTAAAAAGGCAAGATGAGTTTAACCTTCATAAACGGTTTTCTTGAGAGCAACAAAACACGCGTCTGAATGGGCTTAAGTCCTCAAGCAACAGAGAGAGAGAGAGAGAGAGAGAAGAGAGAGAAGAGAGAGAGAGAGGAGAGGAGAGAGAGAGAGAGAGGAGAGAGAGAGGTCCTCAGCAGAAAGGAGAGAGGGGGGGAGGGTTCAAAAGTTTCATTTTCAGACAACCACCGACCACCACCACCCCTGTCCTCCTCCACATGCACCCCCACCCCCCTGCCCTAATTCAGTTTCTAAACTCAGGTTGAGGGGGGGGGGGGGGGTCCATTGAAATTTTTTCCAACACCTTTGTGATAACCTTGTTTATCGACATATATCTGTCAGACCCAATCCTCATGCTTTATGCTCAAGGGTGGCGGGGGGGGGGGGGGGGGGGAGGGACCCTACAAAAATATGTATGAGAAGAAGAAGGGGTGGGGGGGGGAGAAGAGGAGGTAAATGATGAGAAGAGGAGAAGAAGTGGAAGAGGGGGTAGGGGGAGGAAGGATACGGCTCTTTCCATGTTGAATTTAATGCACGCCTGTTTGAGTCTTTTTAAAATACGACTGTTTGGATCTTTTGATTGCGTCTCTTTTAAGTTTTTCAGTGCGAATCTCAATGATCTTTGGTTTTCCCAGTCTTCAGCAACTCTCTGTCTGTCTTGTCTGTCTGTCTGTCTGTCTGTCTGTCTGTCTGTCTGTCTGTCTGTCTCTGTCTGTCTGTCCTCTCTCTCTCTCTCTCTCTCTCTCTCTCTCTCTCTCCTCCTCCTCTCTCCCTCTCTGTTGTTCGTCCTCAGTCTCTTTCCCTTACAGTGTGTGTGTGTGTGTGTGTGTGTGTGTGTGTGTGTGTGTGTGTGTGTGTGTGTGTGTGTGTGTGTGTGTGTGTCGTGAGAGAGAAAAGAGAGAGAGAGAGAGAGAGAGAGAGAGGAGAGAGAGAGAGAGAGAGAGAGAGAGAGAGAGAGAGAGAGAGAGAGAGAGAGAGAGAGAGAGGAAGAGAATGAGTAAGGAACGAATGAGTAGATGGTTAAACAATCAAACAAACAAACAAACGAAATAATGAATGAATCAATCAATCAGTTATTTGCCATAAGAATACATATTTTAGGCCATGTGTAGTCTTCTAGTCTGTAATATTAGATATTTTTGCTTAAGAACAAGCAACCAAGCCTCACAACAGCGACAACAACAACACCAGCACACAGAGAGAGGGAGAGAGAGAGGGGGGAGAGAGAGAGGGAGGGAGAGAGGGAGAGAGAGAGAGGGAGAGAGTGTGTGTGTGTGTGAGCGTGTGTGTTTGTGTGTCTGTGTCTGTGTCTGTATCTCTGTCTGTCTGTCTGACTGACTGTCTGTCTGTGTTTGTGTGTTTGTGTGTACTGAACAGAACTTGACAAGTTGGGTAGGGGTATTTAGCGCAGTATGGCAGTATGAACATGAATATAGCAAACACAGGCACACATTGCCTTTGTCTGTATAAATATGAAAAAAAGCTAAGCCAAAAAAAAAGACAAAATTACAACCCTCTGAGAGAGAGAGAGAGAAGAGAGAGAGAGAGAGAGAGAGAGAGAGAGAGAGAGAGAGAGAGAGAGAGGAGAGAGAGAGAGAGAGAGAGAGAGAGAGAGAGAGAGAGAGAGAGAGAGAGAGAGTGAATAACTTGCTGTCGCCTTTCATTGCATTGCATTGTAATTGGATTGTTTTAACGTACTGTATTGAATTCCCTTTGTCTGTGTAACATTTGCGCTGGGTTTCCCCATAAGCATTAGTCGTTACAGTGCAGTACTGTCCGTGTCATTTTTCTCTGTGCGTTTTTGTAGCACTCCAGCATTGATCGTTTATACTATTTTCCCTCATGAAAAACATTATTATTGTTGTAGGTTCTTTAATATTCGCTCTATGTAAACAGATTTGGAGAGGAGAGAACAGGCGGTAGAGATGAGATGCTTCCGGAGACTCCTTGGCATCTCCTTCAGAGACCACATAAGCAACGAAGGCGTGCATAACAGAATCCAGCAAACCGTTTGGCCCTACGAAAACCCAACAGAAGCGTAAGCTTAAACGGTACGGCATGTCACGAGATCAAAAGGACTTGCAAAAACAATACTGCTAGGCACTGTCCAAGGAGGAAGAAAAAGAGGCAGACCACGGGAGAGATGGGAGGACAACATCAGCGAATGGACAGGACTAGAACTCAACAAAACTTTGAGAAAGGCAGACCAGAGAGAGGAATCGAGGGAACTGGTTGTCAAGTCTTCAGGGGTTCCCCCACGGTCGCCAGACAACCTTTTTTTTCTTTTTCTGTCTGTATATGTATTCCTTTCCCCTCTCAGGGTGGCTTTTTTTTTACACAGTTTTGCCTGGGACAAATTTCTTGTTGCCGTAAGTTTATTTTATGTGCGCTAAATGCGTGTTGCACACGGGACCTCAATTTATGGTCTTATCCAAAAGACAACTTCCGAGACCACCACGTATGTTCTAGTGGATGAGGGGGGCGGGGGGGGAGTGAGGGGGGGGGGGGGGCACAAAAATAGGCTCAAACCATTTCATACTTCAAACCCGAAATTTTCGCTTTCTAGACAGGTGCATTACCTCTAGACTAGCAATCTATTTGATTAGTCAATTAATGATGTATGACTTACGAATTGTCACCCGTATTGTTTTGTGCTAGAAGAAAAAGAAAAGAGTGTAACGTATCCATGTAACGGTAAGATAAAGGTATCCTATAACCTATGTGGTCGTAGGGGAACGATGCATCAGAGACCTCAGCTTCTATAGTGACCAGCATATTGAGGGCGGCGACCATCTTCTCTCCCTCACTGCTTTACTTTCCCTGACCCTAAAGAGGGCAGGTACCCATTTACAGCTGGGTGAACTGGGGGGACTGTACTGAAGCCAAGGTGCGCAAACGGTCACCCATCCAACTGGTAACCATGCTCAATGCTGCTTAACCTTGGCTTGGGGGAAGCGAATGGTCTGAGCACTGAGATGTCCCGTCCCAGTGTCCATATATAACCAGGAAAAACTCCGGTTAACTCCTATAAGTCATTTCAGTGTCCCCATGCAATCCGCTTGAGTACAGCTATTTACCCCCTCAACCCCATCACCACCATTACCTCCACCGTCATTATAATCATCGCAGCGACCAGCATCACTACTTACTTATACTCTGATCATTACTACCGCAACCACTGTTACAACTATTATTACCACGTTCTCGTCTCGGCTGCTTTTACTCCTAGTGAAAAACAAATTGATCATTAAAAAAAATTAATCCATAGGAAAATTAGAAAGTTGCAACGTCTGAACGGTACACAAGCTGCATAAAAAAAACACATAGGTCTACACACACACAAAAAAAAAGCCAAGAACAAGGTCTTCATCAAAATATTGTCATGCTGTAGGGGACGGGATAGCTCAGTGGTCAGAGCGCTCGCTTTCCCCTAGTCAAGTTAAGCAGCGTCGAGCGTGGTTGCCAATAGGATGGGTGACCGTTTGCGCCCTTGGCTTTAGTACAGTTCCCCCAGTTGTAAATGGGTACCTGTCCTCTTCAGGGTCAGGGAAGGTAAAACAGCGAGGGAGAGGAGATGGGCGCCGCCCTCAATATGCTGGCCCCCTAGAGATGCTGAGGCTCTGACGCCTCGCTCCCCTACGACCACACAGGTTACGGGACATCTTTACCTATGGAATTGTAAGTCAACATTGTCGATGACAAGTTCTTAGCATAACAACCTACACCCTCCACTTCAGGGAAACAATTGATCCGAAGTCGAAGAACAGCTACCCATAAGGTAAGAAACTTGGTAAACAGCCACACACACTAACTTCACATCCAGTGTCTGTACTCACGGACTTACATGGATTCCAAGATGTGATGAGTAAGACAAGAGCACAAATTCTGGATAATTGACAGGTTGTTAAGCTTAGGGACCCCCAACAAAAACAACAATAATAACAACAACACTAACAATAATAACAACAGCAATATACTTTTTTAAAAACAGAAATCTTCAAAAAGTCTTGTCTGCCTTGTCAGAAAAGTGTTGGGCCCACTTCTTATAACACGACTGTGAGGTCAAGGTGATGTTGACGACACTACTGGCGAGCCATAAACAATTTCATACTCAGACTATTCAGGCAGAGAGGACGCGTCTGTGGTGTCGCTAAGTGGTGCTGGTCCTAAAGTGCTTCAGCTCGATGGACTAAGAACTGTTCTCTCCCAGTACGGAAACCGCGAATGAAATGCTGTATACATTGATGTATCGTATTTGGTATAAGAAATGTGTACGTTCAGCTTCAAACGCGTTACTTTCCGCTTCAAAATCGTAAAACAAACGATTCCAACTCTGCCAGTTCCCATTATCCCTGTGTGCGTCCGAATCGGGTCAACACTATGGCCATTCTCTATAATTTCAAGACTGCTCTTTTTTGTATTTGCATTATAATTATTATAAGCTCAGGTTCATGCAGCACTCTTGTGCTTGAGCGGTCCTAGCGCCGTTGCTTCATGGAATTGTGCCCCTTTTTTTTTGGGGGGGGGGGAGGGGAGTGGCACGAGGCATTGAAGTGAGATGTATTGCTGCCACAGTCTCTAAATCGGATAATTCCGCTGGGACTTTAATATTAATTCAAACAAACAAAACAAAAACAAAAATCAGTTTCGACAGTTTTTATATATTTGATACCCTTTTTATTGCTGTTATTTTAGGTTATGTTCACATCTGTGTTGATAAAAAAAAAAAAATTAACTCGTGCTGAGTAGTTTAAAAGTATTTTCTGGTTTACTCATGGACCAGAATCGCTCAGTTGAACATTTTGCACCCGTTAGAGACAAGTCAGCCACTTAGGACACCAGCAATGATATCCTTCATCAAGCGAAGCAGAACGGCCAATGTTCGATTCCTGTTGCAGTTCAAGGATGTGCCAGCTTGCATTATGAGAAAAAAGGCCCCCAACGCAGAAATTATGCCCCGTGTTCCCTACCCACCCCATTCACAAGATGGCCTGATGGTTTATCGATACACACCTGTGTCCACATGTGAAGTCCGGCAATCGGTCAGGTCTCAGCCGGACTGTACGGCTATCCACCGGACTCTTTGCATTGTAATATGTACAGTTTTGTAGTGTTTTGCATTGCTTTGGTTTTCATTGTGTTGTATTGTATTATACTGTAAGGTAAGGTAAAATAAAGGTGTCCCATAACCTGGTGTGTCGTAGGGGAGCGAGGCGTCAGACCCATCTTCTCTAGGGGCCCAGCTTATATGAGGGTGGCTACCACACCTACACCTCGCTGCTTAACTTCCTGTACCAAAGGGGCAGGTCACCCACATTTACAGCTGGGTGAACTGGGGGAAACTGTACTGTACCAAGGCGCCAACGGTCACCCAACACTCGACGCTGTAACTTGGCTGAGAGTTCTGTACCACTGATTGTATCCGTATTGTATTGTATGTATTGTATGTATTGTATTGTATTGTATTGTATTGTATTGTTGTAGTATGTTTCCCAGCTTAACACTCTGGGGGTAACCCAGAATTATGCACTCTTGACTCACTCATCTATCCCACCTGGGAATCACTGTAAGATAGGAAGTACACTGGATGAGAAGTTTGCCTGCGTGTCTGACTGTTTTCAAGTACCTCACCATATAGGCAGCCATACTCCGACTTCATAGGAGTTAAGTTGTATTGTATTCATTGTATATATTTTAAAGCACACCACTTTCAGTCATGATTTCTTTACGGGAAATTCGGGCTGCTCTACCCGTGGAGAGCACCTCATCCCAAGAGCAACACCATCCAATGTTTGGGTGTTATTGTTTTTTATTTCCCTGTCCTGTCTCTAGTGTATCCATTCCCCTACAACTGGCATTTTTTCTACAGAATTTTGCCAGAAACAACTCACCTGATTTTGCAGGCTCTTTTACGTGCCCTAAATACGTGTTTGGAAGGGACGGGATAACTCAGTGGTCAGAGCGCTCGCTTTCCCCCAGCCAATGTTAAGCAGCGTCGGAGGTGGTTACCAATTGGATGGGTGACCGTTTGCACGCCTTGGCTTCAGTACAGTCCCCCAGTTCCACCAGCTGTAAATGGGTACCTGTTTTCTTTAGGTCAGGGAAGGTAAAGCAGCGAGGAAGAGGAGATGGGCGCCGCCCTCAAAATGCTGGCCCCTAGAGAAGCTGAGGTCTCTGATGCCTCGCTCCCCTACGACCACACAGTTTATGGGACGCGTTTACCTTTTACCTTTTAAAAATGTGTAACACAGTGGGTCTCAGTGTATCTGAATTTTCCTCTGAATGACTAGTACCTAGACTATACTTAAAGTATAATAGTGGATCCAGGAACAGTTCCGAATAAAACAATTATCAAACCCGTGACTTCTCCAACCTTCTATACGTGTTTGCTATCTGTAGACCACCTGTCCACCCTATGAGTGGTTGTGTGGGTACTAGTCTTTCAGTTAAGACGATAAACCAAGATACTACGTACAGCCTTTTTTAGCGCACAGAAAGGAAAACCTACTCTGACTGCCCAGGACAGAACCCAAACTGCAGGCATGTTCTACTGCTTCCTGCACGTTTTCCCTCATATTCAAAGAATTACTCTGTCACCAGCTTTTGCCAACAGGAATCAAGATTTTAAAAAAAGAAATGAAAATGCAACACAGAGACCTAAAACTCTTGTCCCTTTCCTCTTTTACCCCCATCTCAACCACCACCCCTCGCCTGCTGAATATCTGCATCTCTCCTCATTTCTCTCAGCCAACTAATCTGGAATTTCAAACGAGGAGTTCCCAAAAGCCGAAATGCGGCTACCTTTAAGGTGGGAAAGCAGTTGCATACACAAAACTCTCACCAGTGATGAACCTCCTGATAGCTGTAGGGGAGGAAATAAAGGTATTAAAAAGAAAAAAAGGTAAAGGTGTCCCATAACCTGTGTGGTCGTAGGGGAGCGAGGCCTCAGAGACCTCAGCTTCTCTAGGGGCCAGTATATTGAGGGCGGAGCCCATCTCCTCTCCCTCGCTGCTTTACCTTCCCTGACTCTAAAGAGGGCAGGTACCCATTTACAGCTGGGTGAACTGGGGGACTACTGAAGCCAAGGTAAATAAACGGTCACCCATCCAATTGGTAACCACACTGAGTGCTGCTTAACCTTGGCTTGCGAAAAACAAGTACTCGGATCACTGAGCTATCCTGTCCCTAGCCAAGGAAATAACAACAACAACAAAACCCCAAAGATCAAACAAACAAAAACTACAAAACTCCCCCCTTCACAACCCCCCCCCCCCCCCCCCCCAAAAAAAAAATCTGAAGGAAGGTTCAGTCTCCTCTTGCCTATCTAGCTCCTCTGGTAAACAATCATAAAGATTTCTTTCGAAAGAAAAAAAAAGTTCCTGGCCACCAGCATTTTCAAGACTAGTGATGATTTATATCACATACAGCCGTGAAACTAGTTATAAAACCAAGCCAACAGGCCTCCCCTCATACCATGCCTACAGAGAACAGATATTTGTGTTTACAGGCCATACTCCAGTGTTAGCTTTTTGCGCATTTCCTGCTATTTTTGTTATATAGACCCAAACACACACACAGAGCATTAATCAGTGCATTTCCCACCGAAATTAAAGATACCTTTTTTGTGAAATACAAGCTCCTTACTCACATTTTGTGTGACTGTGCACAAATTTGATAAATTTCAACTTTTTAATTTTATATTTTCAGCAAAAGGCAGAACAGAGAAAGGAATGGAGGGAACTGGTTGTCAAGTCTTCAGGGATGCTCCCACGGTCGCCAGACTAAGGGACAGATAGAGATAGATAGATAGATAGATAGATAGATAGATATGATAGATAGATAGATAGATAGATAGATAGATAGATAGATAGATTTCAGCAAACACTACTACAGCCCTTCATTTCTTTGTCGTCTGCTAAGCCTTTTGGAGGCTCATCAGCGTTCAAAAGTTAAAACAAAAAAATCCTTCAGATGATGATCCTTTCCAACCTTTGTATAACTACCTGGCATCACTATATGTCCTCAATCCCGGACGCAACCGCACGGTACATTTTTGATGCCTTACAAATGAGAGGGCTACATTCATGAGTTCTTATTCATTATCCTCGAAAAAAAAAATATTTGATTTGATCTATGTAGCAGTCTGCAGAAAACACTAAACGGCCCGGAAGTTAACACTGAAGTGCGACCAAAGCGAAAAAACTCGGAAAACCTTTCCAACCAGATAGTTCCTATACTACACAGATACCTCATGTGGTGCTTGTTTATTTGGTTCACGAAATAGATTACTGCAAGTCAGTCAGTCGTAAAAAAAAGGGAGACTTTTATTGCAACTTGGTGGATCGGTGGTCTAGAGGTAACGCGCCTGTCTAGAAAGCGAAAAGTCCGGGTCGGAGTGTGCCGTGGTTCGACCCCCGTTTGGGCCCGAAACTCCCCCCCCCCCCCCCCCCCCCACTCCCCGTCCATTAGACCATGAGTGGTGGTCTGGGTGCTAGTCTTTCGGATGAGACGATAAACCGAGGTCCCGTGTGTTACACATCATTATTTAGCGCACGTAAAAGAACCCACGGCAACAAGAGCGTTGTCCTTGGCAAAATTCTATTTTTTTAAATTGAAAAAGCCACTTCTGATAGGGAAACAAATACACTTGCTGACAGGAAAAAGAAAAAAATAATGGGTGGTGCTGCACTTGTGGCGACGCGCTCTTCCCGGGGGAGAGCAGCCCGAATCCATGCAGAGAAATCTGCTGTGACATAAAGTGCTAATTAAAAAAGATAGATGAATAAATTAATTGATTAAAAGTATCTCAGGATAGTTGGAGTTCTTACCTTAGTATTCCTGAGCAAGGCTAGGGCCAAGTACTTGATGGGTGATTAGCAGGGATAGACGTTACTGCAAAATTCGCGCCGCGATGTGACTGTTCTCCCTGTGGCGCTCTGTGTGTGGCCCCAATCACTTGGTCTCTGCCATGATTATTATGCACGCAGGCTTTCTCACCAGTACAGCCCCCCCCCCCTCTCCCCCACCCCCGTTCCCCCGGGAAAAAAAACCAACACACAAACCTGTCTATGAATACACAAAAGGCTTCTATGCTCCATCGACCGCTTAGGTTTTTTTTTAGCCATTTTGTATTCAGAGTTCTTTATGATCCGTGTGTGATAATGATAACGAGGTGTTTTTTTTGTCAAGGATTCCCTGCCATTGTGTTGAAGGCGGAGGAACAAAGCGCTTTACATAGCCCAGACTGAACCACTCTCAACAGCCGCCAGCAAAAACAACAACAACAATAACAACAAAATGTAACTAAACACTCTAAACACCTGACGACAAAAGCCATACTTAAACTGCTTGGAGTGGAGATGGTGTCTAGTACAGCTTAAGTGGTTGAAGCGTTGAGCTCGTGGTTTTACAGCCCGGGTTCGAGCCACCACCGAGGCACCCGTTCGAGGGGGGTATTTTCCCTGGAGTTAACATTAACCAGTGCCGACTCTACTCTCTCGTCAGTGCTTCGGATGAGACTAGAAACCAAGGTCCCATGTGTGTTAGACAAAAGTTCAAATAAACAACGCATGCACGCTGGTGTTGTGTTTAGACACCATCCCCGAAGTCGGAATGCTGCTACCTTAAAGGTGGGCAAAAACGCTCGCATGGACAAAATCTCACCGTTGGATAAACCTCAAAGTTGTAGCAGAGGAAACAAAACAGAAAGAAGAAAGGGAAAAAAAACATGGAAAACTAAACTATTTAATATAGCTGACAGAAGGAACACTTTCAAAGATGACATAAAGTTAGGATAAAGATACACCTCACTACCTTGCTGACCCAGGTTCGAATCCCTTTCAAGGGGATCTTAATTTTCCCCTGGATTTAACATCGGTGCCAACTCCACTTCTTACCCAAAGTCCTTCGAATGAAACTATAAACCGTGGTCCCGTGTGCGAACACACGGAGAACATCTTACGCGCACGTTAAAACCTTTTTCACTTTTTGACAGATTAAAGCTACTGTGTGCTGGTGGGAACCAATAACCAAATTCACAAAACCGTATACACACGGGGACAGGATGGAAAAAGAACATGAGGGCTTATTTCATTATCCTAGAAATAAAAGAATGAATAGATAAATAATCAAATAGCACATACACACATGCATAGGTCTACACATCACATTCAAACAAATATATACAATCGTGCAAACAAGCTTGCATTATTTTGTTTCATCCATAACTCATTATTGGCAATGCCGCTTTCAATTGGGTTTAGCTTTTGTTTTCGTTTTGTTTTGTTTTTCTCTAAAAAGGCTTTGTACGTTTTCTTTCTATACATTCACGCCTTTAAAAAGGAAAATAAACAGAAAAATGATGTATTATGATACATCTAGCATCTGCCTCTAAACCAATATGTAGTGATCAAACACAATCGACGTGAATGGGTTAAAAAATGACAATAGAATGATTAAGAATGACGACATAGACAGACAGACAAGCAGCAAAAACGAACAAACCAATAAAGGAGGCAATGGTAACTACGCCAGACACACCTGAGAGAGGGGGGGAGGAGAGGGAGGGAGGAGAGAAGAAAGGGGGGAGATGGGAGGAGAGAGAGAGAGAGAGAGAGAGAGAGAGGTGGTTCAAGTAGAATGGATTGCAGACTGAAGAAGAGAGGTAGGCGTTACTTAAGACATAGCTTTATACTTCATCTCAGTAGTTCGATATCTCTGTACTTTGCAATGCATGGGGCTCAATCCTACACTTTGGAAAAGGGTCTCAACAACGACAGTGACAAACACAACAGCGACAGCAGCAAAATCAAATGAAAAAAGATAATACAGAAGGGGACGGGATAGCTCAGTGGTCAGAGCACTCGTTTCCCCTAGCCAAGGTTAAGCAGCATCGAGCTAGGTTACCAAGTGGATGGGTGACCGTTTGTGCGCCTGGCTTCAGTACAGTCCCCCAGTTCACCCAGCTGTAAATGGGTACCTGCCCTCTTTAGGGTCAGGGAAGGTGAAGCAGCGAGGAGAGGAGATGGGCACCGCCCTCAATAAGCTGGCCCCTAGAGAGGCAGAGGTCTCTGACACCTCGCTCCCCTACGACCACAAAGGTTATGGGAACACCTTTACCTTTACCTTCTACACGGTCAAATGATCTGTGCGAAAGGGCAGAGTAACACTTCAATGCAGGTAATGAAATATCATGATACGAGCGTCATGACAGACAGCTCGACCCTCGTGTGTGTGAGTCTGCTAGACATCCAGAAAGAACAGAAACAGCAGATAATTGTTGTGACGAAGTGTGCAGACATCTTCACCACCAAGTTTGCGGTGTGTTGTGAGGACACTGAGATTGCCTATCCGTTTGGAGGCCGGGTGGATGGTGCCCGTCCACGCCCCATCCTGGCACGCTTATACTCCGGCAGGCTGATTTGATTTGATTTGATTTATTCTTTTATATCGAGATAATGGGATAAGCACTCTTGTGCTTTTCTATATCCAGTCCCCGTGTGTATGTAGTTTTGTAAATGTCATCTGTTCCCACCGGCACACGATGGCCTACTCTTACGAAAAGCGGAACAGGGTTTAACGTGTGCGCAAGATGTTCTGCGTGCGTTCGCACGCGGGGCCTCGGTTTAAAGTCTCATCCGAAGGACTTTTGGGGAGAGTGGAGTCAGCACTGATGTTAACTCCAGGAGGGGTTGAGTGCTCACAGACAGACAGACAGACAGACAGACAGACAGACAGACAGACAAACAGAGAGGCGCAAAGCAACTATGAATGTGGATGAAATGCTGACCAGAACCACAGCCTCAACCTGTCCATTTGTAGAGGATCAAAATCAATCACCACTCTTGTTATTTCTCTCAAAAGTTGATTTTGTGTATATGGAAAGTTCCCTGGGGTCAAGTGGTATGCAAAGGGATTCGTGACCAAATAGGATCCCATCCACACGCAGATGTTTAATTGTTGATTCAGCATCCTTGTATTTGTTCTTTTATTTCGAGGTAATGGAATAAGCACCCGTGTGCTTGTTTACATCCAGTCCCCGTGTGTATGCAGTTTTGTCAGTTTTGTCATCCGTTCCCACCGGCACACAATGGCCTACTCTTCCAAAAAGCGGAACGGGTTTTAACGTGTGCGCAAGATGTTCTGCCATTATAATTATAATAGAGATCAGGATTAATTGTTAGCCATTGCTTATGCAGGGCCAACTGGCCACTGACTAGTAATTGTCCTTGAAAGTCACCCGACTTTGAAGTGGGGTGACTTCTTAGGATGGATGCATGAATAATTAATATTTTCTTCATTAACCATTAGTTATGCAGGGACATTGGCCACTGACAATTGTCCTCTGTGTGTGTGTGTGTGTGTGTTTTGTGTGTGTGGTGTGTGTGTGTGTGTGTGTGTGTGTTGTGTGTGTGTGTGTGTGTGTGTGTGTGTGTGTGTGGTGTGCGTGTTGTGTGTGTGTGTGTGTGTGTTGTATGTATGTATTTATGTATGTATGTATGTATGTATGTATGTATGTATTATGTATGTATGTATGTATGTATTATGTATGTATATGTATGTATGTGAGGGCACGCACACATGCATGTCTCCTCTCTCTCTCTCTCTCTGCTCTCTCTCTCTCCTCTCTCTCTCTCTCTCTCTCTCTCTCTCTCTCTCTCTCTCTCTCTCTCTCTCTTCTCTGTCTCTGTCTCTTCTCTCTCTCTCTCTCCTCTCTCCCTCTCCTCTCCTCTCTCTCTCCTCTCTCTCTCTCCCCTTTCCGTGTCCACCCCTCTCTGTTCCTAAAGGATTACCCAACCGCTCTTGTGTTAATATTTTCTCATAATTCACCAAGATACTCGAACACTGCAAGAGCTCATGTCATCGTTGTATCAATTACATGGTTGTCACATACTGTCACATTGATTCGGATCATTAGCGCCTATTGGGGGGGGGGGGGGGGGGGAGTTCCACATGAAACGTGTGGTTGTTGTGTAGGTGACAATTCTTGCTTCATAACCAGACAAAAATGATATCGACATTTTTTTCTTCTTTTTTTTCTTGGTGCCTTATCATTGATATGATATAATAATTATTCCTAACCCATTACATATGGTATATGTTATATGACAACAATTGTTAACAACAGCACATTTGCTAATAACAAACTGGTCCCCCCCCCCCCCCCTGCGACCCCCCCCCCCCCCCCCCCCCTGTTCCCTACCATCAGTGTTTCACCACGCCATTTCACTCTTGCACCAACCTATACCAACGAATCTTGAAGTCCAACGACGTAAGTGAAAGGGTCAAGCTGTTAGTTTAGAATTCAGATCTTCAAAAGGAGGAATGCTATAGCCGAGTGGTTAAGACCGTTCGGCTTCAATCCCACGGGTCCATGAAGTCGTGGTTCGAATCTCGGAGGCAGTATTTAGGCTTAAAGACAGATTACTACTGCATTAGACAAAAATATTTCGGAATAAGTGCAGGAGTGGCAAAACAAGAAATTGACCCAACTCAACAGTGCATAGATTGACAAAAGTATACCACTAGCCCTAAAAATCAAACTTAAAATAACATTTTATCCGATCAGTTATGTTATACAACTGTTAAAAGTAATGAGGTAAAAGGTAGATGAAAACATCATAAATCTTGCACACATCTGGTTTTAAAGTAAATGGACACTCTTTAAAAAAAACAACGCATGAAAGTATTGTAAAGAAACAGAACATAACTATAACGCTGATCAACAAAAATGCAGTGATGCATTTTGTAGAATTAAAATACGTTGGTTATGTGTCCTGCAACTGAAATAAAAACCGTATAATAGTTATGTAAGACAAATCCAGGCCAGATGACATCTTGGCAAATTTCAAAACACATGTATATGTACAGCATTTTCAAAATCATCTGCCTGAAGATTTGTAGACGGGGGTGACTAAAACCTGTACCCTCAGAAAATCTTCAGGTCACAATTCCAACACTCTAACCACAGGGTTATTCTGGTCCTGAAAGCATTCCTGTACCTACATTCCTTGTAAACATTCACGCATATTTCATAAACGAATGGACTTAACTTTAACAATATTTGCTATGCGAAATTTTTGTTTAAATTTGGTTTAACAGCAAACTGTTCTCTAGAGGCGGGTAGAATCAGCATTGGAATCATCTGCAACTGTCAGAAATTGTATGAAAGTTCCCTTGTTAAGGCTGATCAATATTATCATTGTTCACTTACTCATAGTTTTTGACCATTCATCCGTGTGTTCAGCCATTTTGGAAGCAAGCTGTTGTGCATATGTCTCCCAGTCCGGCGTTCCTGCTACGATATTAACTTCAAATGCTTTATTACCCCACAGACAGAAATTCTGATGTAATCCGATAGCTAGATGGCTTCCCCAAATGTTTTGATAACAGCTCCCAAAAGCCAATTCAGCTTTCAAGATTATACATATTGCACTCGCTGGCTGTAGGATGTGGCAAGGTTCAATCTGCTTTTCCCATTTGTTTTCAAGTTATTCAAGAACAGAGAAACAAGAAAGGTTTTTTTCCTTAGCCCTAAACCAACGTTTAACACGAACATTTGATTCTCCCTATACTTGTTTTGATACAAGATTCAGCAGTGCCCAGAGAGTCTTGATAACATCTCAAATATTGCCATTCAAGTCCTTTAAGCTCCCCAGGAACCCCTACTAGCCACTGCCAAGGAAAGGAAGCTGGCATGGTTCGGCCATGTCACACGCCACAACACCCTCCCAAGACAGTCCTACAAGGAACGCTAGAAGGTGGCAGATGCCGAGGCAGACAAACCAAAAGCTGGATGGATAACATCAAGGAGTGGTCCCGCCTGGACCGTCCAACACTCATTCGGAAGGCGGAGAACAGGGCTGGATGGCGACGGCTGGCTGCAGAATCGTCTCTCATGTCTCCTCCACGACCGTTCCGGTCATGAGAAAGAAGAAGAAGATGAACAGTGTCAAGGGCTTTCTGATAATAGAACTAAAGAATTTTTTTTTCTTTCACTGTAAATAGAATCTGATACGACAATGCAATGAAAAGATACGATGGACAGTTATGGTTTATGAGCTGCTGCATCTTACTAGAAGTTTTCATAGAACAAAATGGACACTCCCTTCTCACGTCATGAATCTGGGGGAGGGAGTCTGCAGTTTTTGTTATCATAGAAAATCTAAACAGATGGGAGCAACACAACCCATCCCCTCTACACAGGTCCTATAATTGCCCTTTGGGGGACACAGTGAATCTGCACTGCATTGCTAGCTCCAGAGGAAAGAATCTCTTCAGACGAGGATTGAAAACCGGCAAGCTATGATCCGAATCATTCACAGGATATATCAAATTTGTCTTATGATGTAGATAGACTATAGATATAAATTAACATCAATATGCAGATACTTACATAGAACAATCTCATTCAGCACATTTTATTACAACCATGCAACATAATCTAATCATTACATACATATATAATATATAATAATGTATATATAATTATCATACATACATACTACATACATAATACTACTAATACTATTACATACATACATAATCATACATACATACATACATACATACATACTTAATACATGATACATTACATACATACATACATACATACTACATACATACATACATACATACATACATACATACATACATACATACATACATACATACATACATACATACATACATACATACATACATACATACATACATACAAAAAGATCAGCATGCAAATGTTTGGTACGGTGCATTGGTACACAGCTTTTGTTGCCCAAAGGAGAAGCTGAGTAAGTCCAAGCAGGACTTCTAATTTTCTCATGACTGTCTGCTTGTGGGTTCCTTCCTGCTTATTTCCCTTGCTAAGAGTGGCGAGTTTCACATAGGCCTACTCCTCAGAAGGTAAATTTTCCTTCTTTTTTTCTGGGAGGAGAGGGGGTGCTGTACCAGAGTGTGTGTGTGTGTGTGTGTGTGTGTGTGTGTGTGTGTGTGTGTGTGTGTGTGTGTGTGTGTGTGTGTGTGTGTGTGTGTGTTGTAATTTCATTTTACGTCTGTTCACAAACTATAACATTAGAAAACAAAATAAAAACAAAACAAACAAAAAGGGTGACGGGTGGAAGCACACATTTTCTTTAATACCTGTGGAAAGCAAATAGAAATTAATTTACAAACCTATGAAAGTTAGGAAAATGGAAAGTGTTACATTTCTCACAGTATCTATCAAGAGAACGATAAAAACCATATGTGTTACAATACCCAAAACAAAACAAAAAAGTCTAGCCTGGTAAAGGATGTCTTTAAAGTCCACAATGATCATAGTAATGAACCGCTTGGACCGTGCAATAATTTATTTTTAAATCACTACGGGTCGGTGAAAATAGCAGACGACAATAATGAGCTAAAAAAGGAAATATCAGTTTTCATCAGTTGGCGTACCAATACGATTAACATCTATGCAAGAAATATTTCCAACATACTGAGTCTTAAAACAGTTCAATTTCCATATGCAAACGGGAGAAACGACTTCTGTTATACGACAAAACTCCGCTGTTGTTTTTTAACACAAGCCGCTTTTTTTCATATATACATTTAGACAAATAACTCTTTTTCTCCACTTTGTGTGTGTGTGTGTGTGTGTGTGTGTGTGTGTGTGTGTGTGTGTGTGTGTGTGTGTGTGTGTGTGTGTGTGTGTGTGTGTTCTTCATTTTAACGTCTTTCTACTTTTAAATGATTTTATATGCGGGGGGGGGGGGGGGGGGGGGGGGGGGGGGGGTTGAAGCTAAACGAGAAAAGGAGGGAACAATATTATATATGAAAGAATATGTGTGTGTTTGAGAGTGTATATGGTGTGTGTGTGTGTGCCCCCGCGCGTGCGCGTGTATGTGTGTGTGCGCGCGTGCGTGGGCGCGCTCGAACGCATGTGTGTGTGTGTTGTTGTTGTTGTTGTCTTCAATTTAACGTCTGTTCACTCTAAGTGATATTAGACAAGAGAAGTGGAAAGTGTAATGGAAGTCATGGAAGTCAGTGGAAGGGGTGAAAAGAGAAAACATTATAAGATAGCATTAATGGTGGTGTTTTTGTACCTTAAAAAAAAAGAAGAAGATAAAAACAATACTCTTAAAACCAGGAGCAAAATTTAAACTCAACAAAGTAGGAACAATTAACAATAATAATGTAACTACAGTAAATGTTGAAGTGGGCTGTGCAGTAAACATCCAACTATGGCAAACGCTAACTTTGAATTTTCAAATACATTTTCCAGAGACTGCTCAGAAAATGCAGGCAAAAATGGTTTTAGAATTGGGCACTCAAATATGATATGAGTGTTTGAAATATTATCTCCACATAGACATCGGACATTTTTGCAAAATTTGGTAAGGAATGCATTTAATTTCATTCTAAAATATAATGAACTAACCCTTCTTACGGTTAGAAAACTGAAATCTTTTTGAAAAGGAGCCATATTAAAAGAAATATGGGCAGTAGTTAAACGACTCTTTAAAGACCGTCCCTTGAATTGACCAGATTCTTTTAACTTACCCCATGATGTCTGCTCTAATATACGATATCTCTCCTGTATAGATAAGGGAACATGCAGTTCTATCGATCCCATTTCATGTCTTGCCCCCTTTTTTGCAACTCTGTCAGCCCACTCGTTTGAAAAAATTCCAACATGAGAAGGTATCCAACAAAATGAAACAGGGATACCTCTTAAACTTAGGAGTGTGTGTGTGTGTGTGTGTGTGTGTGTGTTCAAAATACGCTGATGCTGTCCAATTATCTAGACTTTAACTAAATTTCGTCGGATGAATTTTTGAATGAATTATCTTTGACATGCGTGAATAAAGAGTTTATGCCCAAGCTGATCCTGATCCTTTTCTCTCTCTTTTTTTATTAGTTGTTTTGTTTTTGTTTTTGTTTTTATTCCTCCGCTGGAACTCCAAGATTCACCAATGGTGACATTTTCGCGTATTCAACCGTTTTTTACTCCACGATTAGGTGGTGCCTCACAAAACAACAGTAGGCCTACCGCGAGGCGCACATGTCGTCAAGGGCATTAACCACGGCATCATTGAGAAGAGTGGCGTCCCTTACCAAAGAACTCATCCAATAGAAAAGCTCGTTAAAAATCCTAACACCAATGACTGAAGACCAATTGCAAACTGTGATCCTGAATTTAAAAGGCCTCGAAGTACGGAAGCAGAATCGGTGTAGGCCTACAAACGAAGATACTTTCTAAATTTTGCGATTCGACAGAATCAGTCACATGAAATTGAACACCTTGATGGTAAGAAAGTCAGTTTTCATATTTCTTATTCACGGCCGAGCATATGTATCGTAAGCACGGCTTATCTTGAAAATGGAGCAATAAATGGTCGTTGGTTATTTCATTTGACAGATCACAAGGAATTGAAAGATCGGGTAAGATTGCGATATTATTTCGAAGATCAGACAAGATTGCAGTCGTTTTTTAAGCTTAGAAACGTCAGAAACCTGAGCCCTTCACCAACACATCTGTGTTTCGGTATTGGGCTAGCCTAGCCTAGTTACTCTGTGGAAGGAAAATGGGCCGCCGCAACGGCTGCCATCCAGAGAGGCATCGAATTTTATTCACAGAATGCTTATAGCCGAATTTTACAGACTGAACATTTCCTCACAAATAAAAGTAGACAGCACTACCCAGGGATATTTTTCAGAAAAAAAAATGACATTGTGCTCACGTTTCAGTAATCTCTGAAAAATGAAACTGAACTTCTAAACAACTAGTATAATTAGGAATCCATCATTGCATACTTATCCCAGTCTGTGAGGTGTGTGTAGGTAGAGTGTGTGTGTGCATGCATCAGCATGTGCATACATTATATAGTTTATGTATGTCCATGTTTACAACTGTTGTCATTGAATACCTCTCAATCATCCTTTTTTTACCCACTATCATTTCTTCTCCTTTTTTTCCCTCCTCTTTCACAGGTTTCAGCAGTGTTGGTGTGGAGATTTTTGTACACCCTATAAACTTACTCAAGTTACTGTATTAAGATGATTCAAGTCAATTAAAACTATAAAAGCGATAACCTCAACCCAAGAGAATGTGACTGTATCATACAATGTTTACAAGTATCAAATTGCTAATATTAGTAGTATTAACATGCTTTGTCAGTGTCACCCACTTAACTTTATCTTTCTTTCTGTAGAAAACAACAAAAGCTTGACACATGGCGTCTATGGAACCTAAACGCATATTGAAGCCCATCAACAGCAACAGTGCGATAAGTGCTGTGGCAGAGCAGCAGTTGAATCAACTGAAGAAGGCCAAGGAAGACTCCACAGCGTCTGGAACAATGAAGCCAGGCCGGGCTGCAGCCACCACATCTGCCAATGGAAGCAGCGCTGTGATTGTTGAAGGAGGAACCCCAGACATGTCAGTGATTTTTGTGTGTTCAGGGTTTTGCTGCAGTTGTTTGTTTTTTTTGGGGGGGGAGGGTATTGTTACTTTTTATGGGAGTACATACATGAAAATTCCCTGCATTTCCAGTAGACTAAACCCTTATTTTTTTATTTAAAAAATTTTTTTTTTAGTACACTCAAACCTTAATTGGGGCTTTGTTTACAAGTTTATTATTGATTTTCAAAGACCTTGTAACTAAAGTTTGTTCTGCATCGTAACTGTTGACCAAAAGAAAAGTATTTGGACCACAGTGTCAAGGCTGTCATGTAATGATGTATGGGGAGAAATTGAAAGGCAAAGAACATAAAGTGCTAGTCCCAGTGGCTGTAGAACATTACACTTTACAGTAATATGAGTAAGAAAAATATACTAAACCTAAAACTGAATAATGTGCTGTGGCAGAAATTTGTTTTTTAAGTAAATAAATTCTTGCATAGGTAGGTTGAACCAGTTGTGAAGAATAAATCATTACCTTGTGATGTTTGAAATATATATGTGGTGTCTATTGTTTGTCTTTTTTTTTCTCCAGGAAAAAGTGGTCCCTGGCAGATTTTGACATTGGCAAACCGCTTGGAAAAGGAAAGTTTGGAAACGTTTACCTGGCAAGAGAGAAACAGAGCAAGTACATAGTGGCCCTCAAGGTATTAAACAAATTTGATTGATTCATTTTTATGATTATCACCACAAATTTAACTCTCTTTCTTTTTTAGAGTGATGACCATAGTAAGATGTTATGGAAATATCTAGGGCCCTTTTAAGCATTCTCTCTTTTTTCTTTAAATTAGTATTTTTAAAAAATTGTACTGATAGCACTGTTTTTGCTTTAAAATGGATGTTAAAATGGTTGCATGTGCAAAATTTCAGCATTGGTTAACCTTGGAGCTGTAGTTAGGGAACAAAAAAAAGAAGTTTATATAAGGCATGTTCAAAATGAATTTCACATGTCTGACAAGACCAGTTTCCCCAAACAGTTGGGGGGGGGGATATTTTACAAATGAGAATTCTTTTTGTATTTTGTAGCATGAACAGAGTGGAAATATCACAATTATTCAACATCTTTCTAAGTTGGGTTGGGATTTTTTTTTTTATATCTCAGAAGCGCAATAGAGGTTTGTTCATTGAAAGTGTCAGTGCTTCATGTGTGTAAATGAATGGATGTATTATTGATGCAATGTATAAAAGATATTGACACTGATTAGCATGATCACCTTATTTCATAGACGAGGTTGTCTCTCATTCAGTGGCTTGCATCTGTTTCAGCTCATGTTCAAATCACAACTACAGAAGGCTGGAGTTGAGCATCAGCTTCGTCGAGAAATTGAAATTCAGTCTCATCTTAGGTATGTCTTTGTACCTCTTACTGTTTCATTGAAACATGTAGTGTGTTGTAGTTGGTGTGTGCAGATCTATCTGTGCAACCTGCATGTTTTTCCATGTTTGTTCAGAGAAGAGGAAAATATGGAAATATTATTCCCTATGTCAAAATCAAATTATGTTTTCTGTACACTCCAAATCTTATCCTGTGGACTTTTCTGTAGTATTATTTACCAACTTTTTATGCTTTCATTTCTTTTTCTAGGGCTTAATGGGTTGATTTCATTTTATAATGTTTTGGCCCAGGCCAAAAGCTTGGTCAGTTACTAGTAAGTGCCAATCAAACCATTGAAATGTTGTTATGCTGTAAAAATTATGTTGAGAGTGTCTTGAGCCATGACCAGCTCGTAGTATAACAACCTGCACTCTCCTTCAAAGAAGGAAAAATCCTCAGTCAGAGTATGGCAGCCTATGTGGCAAAGTACTTGAAAAGAGTTAAATTCATTCAGTGTGTACTTTCAGTCTCACAAGGATTCCCAGTTGAAATGAGTAAGACAGAGTACATATATTGGCAGACCCCCAAGGTGTTAAGCTAGGGAACACCCAACAATAACAAAAATGATTTTAAAATATATATATATATTTTTAAAAACAACAAAAATGATAGAATGTTTCCCTGGTTGAAGTGGTTTTTTGAACTCTTAAAATATTGTAACTCGGATCAAAAACAGTTATTCAGGCCTTTGTTTACAGAGGGGTCCAGTGAGCATGAATATGGATAACAATACCTGTGTGATACAAGTGACTTGCTCTTCTGGCCAAGGTGCTCTGTATTTCTGTATAACATGATCAGGTAGATCACATCTTCCTGCCTGACATTCTCAGAATCTACTGTATCCATGAACTTGTTTGTTACTTGATGTATCATTAAAAAAAACCCAAAAAAACAGTACTGTGGGAATTACTTATGTTGTTACTTGTAATGAAGAGAAATGTATGCTGTTGTTGCAGACATCCCAACATTTTACGCATGTTTGGCTACTTCCATGACAAAACCCGCGTGTATCTGATCCTGGAGTTTGCCCCCCAGGGAGAGTTGTACAAAGAATTGCAGAGATGTGGCAGATTTGATGAAAAGCGATCTGCATGTGTAAGTATAGCTGCCATTTTTTCTTTCATTCTCTCTCCCCCCCCCCCCCAAAAAGAAAATAAAAAGAGTAAATCATTTTGTAAGAAAAGGATGGGGAGTAGATTGGCTGATTGAATGTTTGATGCTTAATCCAGGAGTCAAGGACATGCACCCCACTTATAGCTGGCATGTTAGAAGAGATTGTCATCAAACTCAGTATATGTGCAGACTCCAACTGTTTCCAGTTATTTGAATGAGACTGAAGGACCATGCATGAACACATGCATGTTACATCCCATTCCACCTTTTGGAGAAGAGCAGGCCAACACTTGGAAAGAATGGATGACAAAATTTAAACATGTGCTGACTTGTATTAATTTAAACATCATCCCTGATATGAGAATGCGATGGTCTTAATTTGTAATATTGATCAATGAATAGTGATCTCAGTTTAGTTTTCCGCTCTGCTTCCAAAGTGGTGGTGGTGTCAAAGTGTGCAGTCCGTAGATTCATGAAGGACTCTAGCTGGAGAGATGGGGTGATCACCACTATAAAGAGTGGCCAACTCCTTCAGTCTAGCTTCATTAAATGTCCAAAGACAATGTAGATCATTTGTTAGATTTGGATTTGTTTTAAAAAAATAATAATAATAAAAAGGGGGGATCATCAAATAAAATCATATTTGGGTCGACTCCAGTATTTAAAAAGAATTATTAAAATGTCACTTTTTGTTTTGTTTTTAATATGTTAGTATAGTGTACTAAAGCCGCCGCTGTAGTCTAGTGGTTAGGGCGTTGGACTCGTAATCTAAAGGTTGTGGGTTCGATCCCAGCTTTCGGCTATGGCGTTGTGCCCTTGGAAAAGGCACTTTACGGCTATTTTCTCACCCCACCCAGGTGTAAAAGGGGTACCAACCTTGTGTTGGGGGTTAACCCTGCGATAGACTGGCGTCCTATCCAGGGGGGAGTCTATGACTCTCAGTCGCTTAACGCCACAGAAACCGGGATAAGCACCGGCCTGATGAGCCTCTATAGGCTCGGGACAGACTTTAACTTTTTTTATAGTGTACTAACTATTTCTCATTGTAAAAAAGGGATTTGTCATCATGTTAAGCCTGAATATGTTATTCACATGCTGCAGAATATCAGCTGAACTGTGAGCAAGAAAAGTGATCTGTCATGATATATAACCCGAAAACTTCATTTTTGTGTTGCAGTATATTTACCAGTTGTCCAGTGCACTGGCGTACTGTCACAGCAAAAAGGTGATCCACCGTGATATCAAACCTGAAAACCTACTGTTGGGCCTGCGGGGAGACCTCAAGATTGCTGACTTTGGCTGGTCTGTCCATGCCCCCTCTTCAAGGTACATACAGTCTACACATTTTTCCTGTATGATTCCTGTCTGACTGGATATTGTTTAGTTGTTTTTTGGTGGGAGGAATGGGTGTTGTTTCTCAGCTAGAGCTCCAAGGTTCACCAATGGTGAGAGTTTGCATTATATATAATATACATTGACCGTTTTTGCCCCTCATGAAGGTAGCCACATTCTGACATTGGGGAGTTCCCACCCCTCCAGTAATGCTTTTTAAGCCTCCACACCTCTCCATATGCTTTTAAAAAGTCATAGTTTTTAGCTGAAAGTCTTCATAAATCATTTGAACATGATGGAGAAATTTAGGTTCCCCCACTGAAAAGACTGCATCATTCCCATTCCCCCCATCATAACTTAACGCACTGTCCCAAACTACTTTAGTTTTCTCCTCAGTTTGTTGAGAGGTTTGGGTCCTGTGTGGTAACCTTGCAGACGAACAACCATGTGTGGAACGTTGGACTACCTTCCCCCTGAGATGGTAGAGGGGAAGACGCACGATGAGAAAGTGGACCTGTGGAGCCTGGGGGTGCTGTGTTACGAGTTTCTGGTGGGCAGCCCGCCTTTCGAGGCAGAGTCACACTCTGATACCTACTCCCGCATCACCAGAGTGGATCTGCGATTCCCTGAATTCATGTCCACTGGGGCACGTGATCTCATATCCAAGGTGAGGTGAATTGTGTGAGAATTTTTGTTGTGTGTGTATGTTTTATCATGTCAGTTATTTCATTATTTTCACTTTTTGTAGTTGTTGATGTGGCTTTGTTTTGGGAGAACTTATTTTGGTGTGCTGGTGTTAAAAATACTTCACTTGGAAGAAGACACGCCTGCAAAGACAATTACATTTTTTTATATAAAACGGCAACTTTATTGCAGATTCTACAGTCAGAACAAAACTACTGTTTTCAAGAGGGAGTTGTTTGTTTTTTGTACAAGATACTAAATCAAAAGTTCTTATTTTTATTATTGTGTTGACAGTAGTGTGGGTAGACGTTTATTTCAGAGTGGTTTTAAGCATTTCTGTTGGTTGGGGGTTCCTTTAGGAAATTATCATAGCTCTTAGAATTCATGCAGTAGATGTTATATAATAATTAATATGCAGTTATATTTTTGCTATCTTTCAGCTTCTTTATTGGTGGGGGGGTTTCCGGTAGGGAATTATCATAGCTCTTTGAATTCATGCAGTAGATGTTATATAATATGCAGTTATATTTTTGCTATCTTTCAGCTTCTTTATTGGTGGGGGGGTTTCCATTAGGGAATTATCATAGCTCTTAGACTTCATGCAGTAGATGTTAGATGACATGCAGTTATCTGTTGCTGTCTTTCAATATCTTTAATTGTGGGTGGTTTCCGTCAGGGAATTATCATAGCTCTTAGAATTCATACAGTAGATATTAGATAACATGCAGTTACCTGTTGCTTTTGGTGAGAGGTTTCCGGTAGGGAATTATAGCTCTTAGAATTCATGCAGTAGATATTAGATAACACGCTGTTATCTGTAGCTCTTAGAATTGATGCAGTAGATGTTGTCAGATGACACGCAGTTATCTGTAGCCCTTACAATTCATACAGTAGATGTTAAATAACACGCTGTTATCTGTTGCTGTTCCTCAGCTTCTTCGCCATGACCCGCGGAAGCGTCTGCCCCTGGTGGAGGTGATGGTGCACCCCTGGATCGTGGAGAACCACGCCCCTGCTGCACAGGCTGCTGCTGCCAAGTCTGCAGCCTCCTGAAGATGCAGTGTGACTGACTCCCTGTCTCCCTCACCCTCCTCCTTCTTTCTTTCTCAGGCATGATCACCTGCTGTGGTTCAGGTGGTCTGAAAGACAGTTCGCCCTGAAAAGAACATAATTCTGGCACGTTGCTGATTCCAAACATCATCAAACTTAACTGAATGCCGCCACAATTTATTTCATCGCCACAATTTATTTCATTGTTGACTGTAAATATTTAAATGCTCTCTCAAAGAGGTCTCTGCTAACATTGGTGATTATGTCAGCGTTAGGTCTTTGGGGTTCGAGGACAGAAAAAAATCTGATTCATCCAAATTTTCTGTTCAATATTTACATGTTGCATTGTGTTCCAGGTAGTAGAAACATTAATTTTGATATTATTGTCAATGTTATCTTAGGCATGATATTGAGTAGTTGCAGTTACCAAATATGAATTTATACATAAATGAAGCAAGCATTTTTTTCTATAAAATGTTTTACCATTATCATTGCTCTTGAACCATGTGAATGGTGTTACATGTAGTTCACATCTCATAAATGAAAGAGGAAGCAAAGATGGGGTGCATGGACAATGGTTCTTTCCATGGCTTTGTCAGGTTTGACATTTTCGGTCTGATATAAGCAGCTTGGTAACTTTAATGTAAAAAGTAATGGAACATTGATAGCTTATTACTTATGATATGGCTATCTGTGACGCCTTTGGGCCAGGTATTGGCCAATTTTACCTATCCCTGCTTTTCATTGTTCCTGAATGGTTGCAGTGAACAGTCGGTGGTGACAGGCTGAAGTAACCCTTGTTTTTAAGGCTGAGACATATCATCCTGCATACACACTCTCCAGTTAAGCCATTATTTAAATAAAAACTTGGATCATGAGCTTAAAGGTAAGGCTTTTCACCTCGCAATTTACATTTCCCACAAAAATTCTGTAATTCATGGTTTTAAAAGAAAAAGAGAGAGGGGGGCAAACATATCTTTGCCAACATCGCTTTGATAACTTTTACATTTGTTAACATGCCAGGCTCCACCTTTCTTTTATGTATATAGATTAAAATATTAGTGTGCAACTAAAAACAAAACCAATGGTAAAATGAGTTTGACTACAAGTACCGTGTGAGAGAGGGGGTCAGTGTTTGTGCAATTACCATTGGTCAGTGTCAGACTTGGGATCTGAGGTTACAAGTTTTGTCGCTGGTGGAACTAGATTTTCCCCATGGGGTTAACATTGGCTTTAACTTCCGTTTTCCTGCATGTCTTTCACATAAGACTATAAAGCTGAGGTTCTGTGTGCTAACAGTGGCACATCTTGTACACCTGGTTAAAAAAAAAAAAAAACTAACATTTTGCTGCTGCAGATCTGAAAGAAGTCCCCATCAGTTTTGACCTAAGACACTGCATCATAGATTTGGAGCAGTGACAGGAAACTCGAGGAAAAAGATGAGACTATCATACCAAACAAAAAAAAAACTTTGGATTTTTATGTGTGGGGTTTTTTGTGTTTTTTTTATAACCAGAATGCTGCATGAAGTTGTGCAACATTCCACTTACAGTGTGCCGCTGATAATTAAGACTGACAGTTGATCATATAGTTGACAAGTGCCTTGTGTACAAGGACTAACCTCTTTCCATTTTTTTCAGTCTCAAGTCTTTGTGATGATGATTGAATTTGAAGCCAACTAGTTCCCAAATGCCATTTATCTGCCAGCAAAACACTTTATAACAATAGATTACAGCCATCTGTACTAAAAATATCCTGGTTTTTTGTTTGTTTTTTGGATATTTTTTTGTTGTTTTTGTTTTCTGTTGTTTTTTTGCCCTCCATCAGACGATGTATCTATAGAACAGAAAAGCAAATCAGCACTACCATTATGCCAAGTGATGGGTTACTAGTATGAATGTCACTGATTTGAAATTGTATGTGCTCACATTCCCCGACAGATAAGTTTTTGTTTCTACATTACTGTTATTTAATTATTAATGTATATAAAAAACATAGCACATCAAACAACTGCATGAAATGTGTGGATGTTGTTTTTAGGCTAGTAGGCATTGTTTTACTGAAGAAAGCTGTGAGCTGGTTGGTGTCCGTGATGATGATTTTAAATGCAGACAAGTTCATTCATGGTGTAAATAAAAGTGGACATGTGAAGTGGTGTGCGTTTTTCGTTAATTGAGAGTTTGAAAGAGCACTATTCAAGTTACTTTATATGTAAGTTTTTCTGAAAATGGGCAATTCTTTGGAACTTGACTTCTCTGAGATGTGTATTCTCCAACCTAACACTCTGGGGTGTCACCCAAACTGTATTCTGACTCACTCATCCCACCTGGGAATCACTGTAACATTGAAATGGCACACTGAATGAGAAGTATGGCACACTGAATGAGAAATTTGCCTGTATGACTTTTCAAGTACCTTGCCATAGAGGCAGCTATCCTCCCGAGATCACACTAATCTTTCTACTTGAAGCCAGTGGATCTGGCACACACAGTGGTGAGCGCTTTGGGTTACAAACTTACATACAAGCTGGAAGGTCACTGGTTCAAGTCCCAATCATCACGGTTTTTCTGACTCCAACCCTGAGTGAGTTTGCCATGGGCTCATTGGGAACTCAGAAACCATAGTCAAGATTCATCCACCTTATGTATGCAATGTCAAGTTGCACAAATTATTTAACCACCACTGCAGGTCTCTGCCTCTTTGGCCCTGATGATGCTGGGGATACGTTATGATAGAAACTGTGAAGTGCAGCCTTGTTAAGTCGTGTAGGCCTACATGCAATTCCACAGCACCAGCATTACTAACATCATCCTCATCACCATCAATAATAATAATATATGGGATTTATATAGCGCTGAATCTTGTAGAGTACACAAATCAAAGCGCTTGATCAGGAGTCTCCGATTCAGTGATATCGGTTGCTCTGATCTCATGGTGACATCAGTTTTGGGTTTCCCTACACTTCTGTGCCTGTGGCAAATTGTTGTCAAAGCCTTCGGGGTTATAGGTTCACAATGGAACCCAGAAAATCAGTTGTAAGGCAGGTGAATGTCTTAACTGTCCAGCCACCTTCCTGGGAAGGAAAGTCCCCTACCTAACATCAAGCTTCACCAAACCTCCAGACTGACTGACCCAGCAGCAGGGCAGGGCAGGCTCATCTGGTTAGTGGCCTCAAAACTGCCTAACATCAATTAAGGTGGGACATGGGGGTCGAAACTGATGAATTTTGTTTACAAGCCCACGTTAAAAGCTGTGCCATATATTGAAAGGGCAAAGCATAAATATATAAGAATTATTAAGTTTTGTGCTTTGTTGCCATGGAAACAATCCAATACGGCCACCAAAATGAAATGTTTCAAACTCCTAAACCTTTTGAGATACGAGTTGAAGTAACATGTTACGACATTTTTTACACCCTGAATGAATTAAATTCACACAGGGAGATCTTCATAAATGTATCCAGCATTATTTTATTCTAAAAAAAAAAAACTTGATTTGGGACACTTTTGGACCTGTGTCTACCCTTCACTCCCTGAGGACTTAAGCCCCTGAGGGTATAACGTGACATGACATGCCTTGGTAATGGTATGGCTGAGGTAGAGAATGAACTGTGTGGATGGGAATGGCAGAACAGGAATGTCACAGGCGAGGTGGGAAGGGAAAAAAAGCCTGAATAACCACGATGAGCACACAGCCAGGGTAAAATGTAAGCTTGAGTTCACACTGGTATGGACTGTGTACAAGGAATGAGATGATTACACTCTGAGTCAAGTGTATGCCAGCATGGGAAAAGTGTAGCGAGTGTGCATACCCTTAATGTATCCCAAAATACAATCTTGCACTGTCTTGCACTGTCACAGAATAACACAAAGAAGCATTCCATAACTTCGTACATTTTTATTCACGATCATTTATACTTCACAGCAAACTTTTGTCTTTTCCCTGATGAAAAGTACACAAACTTTTCCCGTGCTGTGACAAAGGAAATCAAATATGCCTGGTCCCTCAGTCCACAAACCATGGCTCAGTCATGTGAACACCAACTTTGTTCAGGACAAGCAAGCACTCGTGAAAGTGTGTGTGTGTGTGGAAGAACATCCACTAGCCTAAGCCTTCATTCTCGCATCACATCCCTTCCCAATCCAACTTCCATATATACTGATGACTTTCATACAACAGTAATGTACTAGAGACCTGTTAAAACACATATTCTCATAACACATCATGCTCCATGAAATGAATTGCTTTGCACCTGACCAACTTTTGAACCCATTTCAGTCAGGATTTCAATTTTGATTCATTATAAAACTATAGCTATTACTGTACCTTGTAATGAAACATCAAGACGTTAAGTTTTGTTTCCTTTCGCTTTAAACAGGTTTTAAAATTACCCAAGCCCTCATTCTGACCACCTATTATGATGCTAAACTAATCGATTTCTCTTCTTTCTTTTTCATCCTGCAGTGTATCATTTCAGACTCTGGTAGAGCATCTTTTTTTTCTTTTCTTTTTTTTAAATGTCTACATTCTTCGTCTAATTCCCTCAATCATGTGCAGAGTCTAAATCCAGTCTTGAGAACAACAAACAATATCAACAGGACATGAAGACAAGGCATCAAACAGTTTCTTTTCCACAAATAAATCTTTTTTTTTTTGGTGCATGGATGAGCTACAGCCCATCTGATAACAGCAGATTACATCAACTGGGGGGAAAAAAAACTGACACAAAAATGACAATGGGGAGACAATGTACAATGATTCAGCATCCTCTACTGGTGATTTACTTGTATTCATTATCATCATCTGTTCCTAAAAAACAGCAATAAAGAGTGACCCAATTCTTTGTTCTTTACAACATCAAGGCCGAGAGGATATTCCGATAACGTTCACAAACTGCCTTGCCAATCCATACATGGATCTGCACCGTGAAAACTTTAAAATCAGTTCACAAGAAAAGCTGTGGAAAAACGGACAGAGAATATATTACACAAGGCAATTTGAGTTTCCCCCAACACCCACAGAAGTCTCCTCCCACTCTGAACCACGCCATCTAGCGGCGTTTCTTCTTGGCGGGACTTTTCTCGCTGTGAGAGTGTTTGCGCTTGTGCCCGTGGCTGGATCCACTCTTGTGGTGCGAGCTGCTCTTGTGGGGGGAGCCGCTCTTGTGAGACGAGCCGCTCTTGTGGGATGAGCCGCCCTTGTGGGATGAGCCACTCTTGTGAGATGAGCCACTCTTGTGGGACGAGCCACTCTTGTGGGACGAGCCACTCTTGTGAGAGGACGACCTGTGTTTGCCGTGGTGAGAGTGAGCAGAAGGGTGGCGACGATTCTCCTCTTCGTCGATCTCCTTCTGCTTGTCCGCTGAAAGAGAACGAAGGTGTTGATAAATCTCATGCAAGGTATAAAACACTTAACCAAAAAAAAAGATAATTAAAAAATTTTGTGTTTGGTTGGTTCATTTCCAGAGTTGGAAAAGTATGGTTTTTTGTTGTCACAAGCACCCAGACATTAAACATATCAATACTGTTTATGAGCAGACACATCTGCTTTTTTTCCTCAAACAAAAACGCTTGAACCTGCAAAATTGATTGAGTCAATGAAAACCAAACACAAACTAAGCATAACCAGCTATCTGTAGTATCGCATTATCAACTAAAACACACACAAAAAGTTTCTTCCAGTCACTAAGAGAAGAGAAAATACCCCTCTCCCTCCCCACCTCTTTCCTGTAACAGGACTACAAACACAACAGCCTGTCTAAAAGATAACTCGTTATGTGCTAAGTTTTGTTGATAAAGCTTATATCACTAACAAGACAAAAAGATAGTACTCTACAAAGTATTTCTAAATTTTGTCTTTTCATTTATCTTTTCTTTTTTTTAATGTCAAAATTAGATGTTCTCAGGGCATATGCAGTGAAGTGGTGCGATGTGTAGAAAACTTTTTTTTAGGGTAAAAACTTTTTTTAAAAAGGGTAAAGGTGTCCCATAACCTAAGTGGTCATAGGAGACCGAGGCATCAGAGACTTCAGCTTCTCTAGGGGCCAGCATATTGAGGGCGGCGCCCATCTCCTCTCCCTCGCTGCTTTACCTTCCCTGACCCTAAAGAAGGCAGGTACCCATTTACAGCTGAGGAAACTGGGGGACTGTACTGAAGCCAAGGCACGCAAACAGTCACCCATGTAACCACACTCGATGCTGCTTAACCCTAGCTTGGGAAAAGCGAGTGCTCTGACCAGTGAGCTGTCCCGTCCCCCCCCCCAAAAAAAAATGTAAAAGAAGACACAATATTCTACCTACGGACTTTTCCCCTGGAGTTAACATCAGTGCTGACTCCACTCTCCCCAAAAGTCCTTCGGATGAGACTATAAACTGAGGCCCCGTGCACGAACGCACACAGATCATCTCAGGTACACATTAAATCCTGTTCCACTTTTCGTAAGAGTAGGCCATCGTATGCCAGTGGGAACAGATGACATGATTTACAAAACTGCATACACACAGGGACACAATGTAAAAAATAAAAAAAAAAAAACTACACAAGTGCTTATTCCATTATCCTCAATTTATTAAAAAAATAAACAGATAAATAAATAACTAAACTGAAGCTGACGACACCAATGGTTCATTACCTTTCCTGGCCTCCTCCTCCAACTCGTCCCAGTCTTTGCCGCTCTCCTCACTGGACCCCAGCTCTTCCTCGTCTGACCCTGAAACCCACAAGGTCAACTGACAAGGTCACCAAACTGTCATCTACACACTGTGCACTCTTCCTATCTCAATGGTCATAT
>CM060330.1:54409529-54439529 GCA_030674155.1 Stramonita haemastoma
ACGCAGCTCTCGTTCAGCCTGAACAACAACAAAACAACAACCCAGCTTAGGCAAAATCAGACGCCAGTTCTTTTGATGTATACGTATCGAAACAAAAGTTATACAATGCATGCAAGCTCTCAGTTTTTTCCCCCACCATTAAGGTAGCTGCATTTCAACTTCAGGGATGATGTCTAAACACGACAGTGGTATGTACATAAATTTTTAATTTTGTCATCTGCTCATACCAGCACACAATGGCCTTCTCTTCTGAAAGTGGAATGGGTTTTAGTGCGTGCATAAGAGAATGTGTTTTACATGGGGCCTTGGTCAATAGTCTCATCTGAAGGACTTTCAGGGAAGTGTAGTCAGTACTGATGTTTAACTCCAGAGGAAAAAAAACCCTTGAATGTGGGGGGGTCTTTGTGGTAGCTGAAACCCGGGATAGATACTGGGCTGTCAGATCACAAACCACAACGCTCTAACCACCAGGTGTCCCTTTTACACAATTTTAATTAAAACACTTATTAACTTTTTTGTGTGCGTTCTTCAGCTAGACCTCCAAGGTTCACCACCGGTCAGATTCAGTAAGTTGATACATATTCACTGTGGGTTTTTTCAGATTTGGTTTGATAAACTACCACATGCAAATGTGCATGCGCACGCACACATAACACATGATTAGCACAAAAATCTTGATCCAATCTTTCCTTCTAAGGTGAACTGTTTACAAACCTAGTCACACACAATGACTGTACCAGACCACAGAGCCGAAACAAACAGACAAACCCACACTTCTTTCCTCACCTGTTCAGCATGCAGGTCATCGCGGTCGTGCATGTGCTGGTGTTTTCCCAGGTCGGTGGTGATCTCTCCCACTTCTGTGTAGAACTGGACATCAATGTGCTTCTTCTTGCCAAACAGAATGGCGTTCTGCAATAACAAGTGATGTCAGTTCACAAATCTGCGTTGAAATGGACAATATCTTAATTTATTGTTTAAACGGCAACTGAAAAAAAAAATCAAATACCAAAATGCATGTGCTCATTGCACACTATTTGCTCTTTACACACAAAAAGGATCTCTCTATCGATGAACATTTCAGACCTTTTTTCCTTTTATACGAATAGATCATTTTATGTATCAGGTAATACAATTACAAAGAACTCCCAACTTTGCTTACTTTCTTTAAAACTAACGACTATATTACTGTATTCAAAAACTGAAACCTTCCCCTACCTTTTCAAAGGGTGCAGTTTAATCTAAAGGGGTATTTTTGGGTGGTAGTGTGTTTACCTTGAGGTTGAAGTGAAGCAGGATGATCATTTCTCCATCACAGGGCTGGAAGAAGGCGTGTTTGATGTTGTTGTACAGAATGTCCACTTTGTCTCCTCTCACGGATGTGAAGCGGAATCCTGAATTATTAAACAAAAATCACACGGTTAGAAGCATGAGTATCTTACACTTACCTTACACTTAAGCCCCCTACATCAGGCACTCTTGTTTTCTGCAGTCAAGATCTGTAAACATTCACTTTTTTTTTCAGGCATTTATGCTGCTGATTAACTCATTCTGTACTGGCTGATTAACTCATTCTGTACCGGATGATTGCTTCCTTCTTAGTTACCTTACACTTAAGCCCCCTACATCAGGCATTCTTGTCTTCTGCAAAGTTTGCTACGTTCCCATTTTTTTTTCACAGACATTCATGCTGTTTATTAACTCTTTCTGTACCAGCTGACTGCTTCCTTTTATATGGGACACATGGCCACAAAAGACGATTTTTTGTTGAGCAAGTGAGCAAAGAGATGAACTCTGTCCCAGGCATTATTTTAGTTCAGTACCAAAAAAGACTTTAACAGCCAGTCTTATGGCATATTTGCACTCTTTTCAAACCTTTTTTTTTTAATACTTTGTAAAAGTCTGTAGCAAAGAACACTAAAATAAAAGTATCCTGAATTGTCCAAAGTAAGTGATCTTCTGTTGCCAAGATACACCACTTCTAAAAATGTATCAGAAAAATCAGAAATGCAGACAGAGAAAGAGAAAAACAGAAAAAGAGAGAGAGAGAGAGAGAGAGAGAGAGAGAGGAGAGAGAGAGAGAGAGAGAGAGAGAGAGAGAGAGAGATGAAGGAGAGAAGAGAGAGAAGAGAGAGAGAACATCAAATCTGAGAAAGAAAAAAAAAAAAAAAAAACCCAGACCACAAGGGACAGGGAAAAGGACTTACCATTCGTGTGTGCTTCCAGAGTTCCCGAGATGCGCTTCGACACAATGTTGGGTCGGATGTACAAGTCCTTCAGCTTGGGGTTACCTCTGTTGGGGTTGACAACCAAAGTGTCTTGCTTCACGATACCCTGGGTGAAAGAGGAAGAAACAGTGCAAATGTACAATACAGTTCATGGACACAAATACTGGTAGTTCAGCATAAAAACATGAACACTTTGGATACTAATACTGATCACTCACACTCACTCAGTCCCATGTCCCAAAGGACGTAGGGGGGACATGAGAGAAGACGCAACAAAGATCTTTTTCCATGCTTCACGATCCTGTGTGGCTAGTAGGAGGTGTTGTAGGGGTTGGGCGGTCCAGTCTTTGATGTTGTCAACCCATGATTTCTTTTGGCGGCCTCTTCTTCTCTTGCCCTCGACTGTTCCTTGCAGGATGGTTTTTGCTAGGGTGTTGTGTTTTGTAGTGTGACCAAACCACATCAGCTTTCTCCTCTTTATGGAGGAGAGCAAAGGCTCTTGGGGGCCCACACGCTTTTTGATTTCTTCTTTCTTTCTAATACTGATAGTTCAGCATAAAACATGAACACTTTGGATACTAATACTGGTAGTTCAGCATATAAAAACATGGACACTTTGGATACTAATACTGGTAGTTCAGCATAAAACATGGACACTTTGGTCCTTCACATCTGTCTGATATTTTGTAACCTTTCCCATTCCAACTGTCTTAATTGCCGCCTTCGACGGTAGGAGTTCCACACAATGCCACCGGATTCACCATCTCTCTCTGTCTCTGCTGAGTTCTACCAGCTCCTGTAGCTCTCCCAGACCACCAACCTCAGTGATATTGGCAATGTAGGATGTTGGTAGTCTGCCTCTTTTCCTTCTGCCTTCTACCTTACCTAGAAGAATTGTCATCATCAGATTTGTTGTGTGTTTCTGTTTGCATGACTAACATATTTCTAAGTCTGCACTTCCAATCTCAGCCAACATTTGTCTTTGCACTGAGAGTTCATCAAGAATGCTTTCATTTGTTCTCCTGTCATACCACTTGAAGAAAATTTTCTCTTTCAAATTTTCATAATGTCCAGGCTTCTGACCAATACAGCAATACAGGCCAAATATGTCTTCCGACAATTTTGATTTTGAAATCTTTAGGTATATCATTTAACTACATCACCTTCTGCTTGGCCATACCGACTCTAGCCTTTGTCTTGCAGACAGGACTCATTACTCTCTTTTACAGAACCTACATTTTTTAAATTTTGAACATATTCCAAATCTGTTCCGTTGATTTTGATATCAAAATCAGTATTTTCCTAAATCTACTCAAATCTACAGGGAGTTTCTTTTTGTTCATTTTTTTAAAGCACAGTGTTATGTCTCAAAAATTTGCAAAGATCCTAACTGCTTACCTCTTTGACATGAAATTCTGAAAATCTTATCTAAAAAAAAAAAAAAAAACACCCTGCTTACCTCTTTCTCTCTCCTCAGCCTCTCTGGTTTTGAACTTTTTCTGCACTTCTTTGATGAGGCGGAATGCTGTGTTGAGGTTTGAGGAGGGCGTTGAGATCTCACCAGGCTCTTTGGTGTTGGAGCTGCGATACGTGCTGCAACAACAACAATCATCAGGTCTGGCGTCAGTTTGGAATCGTGCCATGATCTTTGAAGTAGCTCAGTTTCATACACATACTGTTCGTACTGACAGGCCCCTGGCATCCCCATGGGGGACAGACCTAAACACCAAACTTACACACACAAAAATATCGAACAGAAAACCAACACATATATTCCAGTGCTCCTCTACAACAAACTCACACTTTTTCACACAAATACAAAAATGTTTGCCGCCGCTGTGGTCTAGTGGTTAGGGCGTTGTACTCGTAATCTAAAGGTTGCGGGTTCGATCCCAGCTATTCCGCTATGGCGTTGTGCCCTTGGAAAAGGCACTTTACGGCTATTTTCTCACCCCACCCAGGTGTAAAAAGGGGTACCAACCTTGTGTTGGGGGTTAACCCTGCGATAGACTGGCGTCCTATCCAGGGGGGAGTCTATGACTCTCAGTCGCTTAACGCCACAGAAAACCGGGATAAGCACCGGCCTGATGAGCCTTATGGCTCGGGACAGACTTTAACTTAACAAAAATGTTCTCCAAAAAAATAATAATAAAAATGAAATAAATATCTTTTTTTAAAAAGATGTTTCCTACCATTCCTTCAGGAAGTGGAGATCGGCGTTGGGGAAAGTGTTTCCATCGGTCTTTCCCAGGGTAGCTCCAGGGTGAAAGAAGTTGATACGTAGGTAGGTGTAGTCCCCCTCCACTGACTGACTGATGTTCTGACCACACACATACACACACAAGGTATAGTCACTACAGGCAAAATATTCCACACACACATCTTACAAGAAGTTCTCTGTAAGACAGACAGTATGTCAAGCCCAAACTATAACTTCTCTTTCCGTATCAAGTGTGACTTTGAGCAAACTGAAACTTCCCCAGTTGTATGGAAAGAAACAGTATCACCAAAGTACTTCTCTCTTGTCCACAAGCGAAACTTGGTTACTACTAACCAAATAACCAAGCATTAATATGGACCAATAACAGTTGACAACATAATACTTATATGCTGTCAAAATGTTCCCTAAAAAAGCACAGGATACACTTGTAACATCTTGCAACATTTCTTGCATGGTGAATTGCTTTTGTAAACTGGAAACCATCCCCTGAAAAACTATGTGGAAGCTTACTTATCTCACTATGCCTTTCTTCTTGTCCACCAATGAAACCTAGTCTTCATTATGCAGTAACCAAAAAACTCATGGACATGCCTCTGAAAATGTTTTTGAAAAGAAAGATCGCGCTTACATGACAGTCTGTTTTGGAAAGAAACAAACAATCTGCAAAGTGTTTCTTCCAATATCATGAGTAGCTTTCAGTTATCTCTTTTGGATGCAAAACAAAGAAGGCAGAACACACCCTCACAAAATATAGCAATAGTCAAATACAAGCCTGTTATTACAAAAACATTTTCTCCTACTTTAAAGTGAAATTTTGTTACATTATAACTATACCTTAAAATCTGGACATCAAGGTTATCAACTCTATAATTATCATCATATTCATTTTCCATTACAAAGGAATGACCTGCTTTATCAGCATAAGGCCCAATTCCTTTTTAATGAATGAATGTAGCTTTAAGTGAACTTGAACACTTCTCTGCAAGCAGTTATGAGAAGCCAAGATCACTCCAGCATTTTCTCTTGTCCACAAGCGAAACTTGATCATTATGGTTCAATAACCAAGCATTAATATGGACATACCATTACAATGATTACCCTGTTAGCCCAATGATTTATCCAGCAAAACATCCTCTAAACAATTATTTGACAGACTACTTTGTCACTTCAAAATGTTACCCAAATATCAGACAGAATACTTTGTCAAAGCAGTCTGTTCTTATCCAAAGTACCCAGGGTACTAAATATCAGCTCACACCCGACAATGGTGGCTTAGCCACAAAGTCAGAAAGCATGAGGAGTTCACTCTGTAATTGTGACAGCATGTCCAAACATCAACAGTTCCCAACAATTCTAAGGACACAGACACTGACTGACAACAGCCATCAAAACAGTGGACGAAACAAGAACTGAGATCACTGTGAGATTATGTGTCACACAGGGCCTTTATGTCACTCTGACCCATTTTACCTTCCTCATGATTATAACTGAGGACAAATATTATACTGGTGACACTGTGATGGCTCAATTATGCTTGAAACTATGGGACAGGGCTGTACTTTTTGCTTGTTATGTGTCATGACAATATCAACTATTTTAGGGCTGCACTTACAGTTTTTACGTACATATAGTATGGTATCAACTGACTTTGAGAGATAGCACTGCCTTCAGTCACCTAAGCAACAATGACTTTGCATTGATCTGTGAATAGAACAATCCTCAACTTTGAAGTCTTAGTCTATCGAATGAGCTCAAAAGCAACACTCAACATACAAAAAAAAAGCTAACACCAGATTCAATTCTCCAAAATGTGTAGCTTTTGGTGAACTTTAAAAGCTTCTTTACAGAAAAAAGAAGAAGCCTACATCCCCAAAGCTTTTTCTTTTGTCCACAAGCGAAACTTGGTCGCAATTAAACAGTGACCAAGCATTATCATGGACTCAACAAAATCACCAAGATCTATGTTTGCACAGAGTTATGGACCTAAACACTCCCCCATGGAAGAAAAAAGGTTATCTCTCTTGGAGAACAAATATCTGATGACTCAAATAAACACTGAAGATCAAATTAAAAAAAAAAAAAAAAAAAAAAAGCAGTTCTCCAGCAAATATGGTTGGTTTCAACTCAACATTTACCCATCAATGTGTCCGAAAACATTTTAAAAAATTTTAATAATAAAATTCTTCAGTAATCAAGAAAGATTCAATTACTAAAAAACACAAAAATTTTCCCCATAGAATGATACTTACTAAGTCCAAAAGAGAGCAAGAAAAAATTGTGGCTTTCAAAAGACATTCGCTTTTCCAACATCAGTGAAAAAGCTGACAGAATGCAAGCCCAGTTTTTGTAGTCCACAAGCGAAACTTGATCACCACTAAGACAAGACAACCAAGCATTAATATGGACAGCACAGAACTGTATGAGCTTGCACATTCATGCTTACACCACATAACAAAAGAGTAGGCCATTGTGTGCTGGTGGGAACAGAGGACAAGATTTACAAAAACTGTATGCACACAGGGACTAGATGTAAAAAAGCACACGAGTGCTTATTCCACTTTCCTTTATATAAAAGTTTGGTTTTTTTAATAAAAAAATAATAAAACCCAAGGAACCCTAAACAAAAGACAGCCTACATTCATTCTTTACTACAAGACTCCGTTACAGAAAACGGGTAGTAATTTTCTTCATAAAATTATTTTTATAAAGTTCAAAAGCAAGCAAGAAGACACTGTGGCTTTCAAAAGACATTCACTTTTCCAACAGCAGTGAAAAAGCGGACAGAATGCAAGCCCAGTTTTTGTAGTCCACAAGCGAAACTTGATCACCACTAAGACAAGACAACCAAGCATTAATATGGACAGCACAGAACTGTATGAGCTTGCACATTCATGCTTACACCACATAATAAAACAGTAGGCCATTGTGTGCTGGTGGGAACAGAGGTCAAGATTTACAAAAACTGTATGCACACAGGGACTAGATGTAAAAAAAAAGTCGTGAGTGCTTATTCCATTATCCTTTATATAAAAATTTAATAATTGAATAAATAAATAAATAAAATAATAAAACCCCAAGTAACCCTCAACAAAAGACAGCCTACATTCCTTCTTTACTTCAAGACTCAGTTACAGAAAACAGGATAATTTTCTTCATATCATTATTTTTATCAGTTCAAAGAGAGCAAAAAAGACATTGTGGCTTTCAAAAGACATTCACTTTTCCAACAGCAGTGAAAAAGCGGACAGAATGCAAGCCCAGTTTTTGTAGTCCACAAGCGAAACTTGATCACCACTAAGACAAGACAACCAAGCATTAATATGGACAGCACAGAACTGTATGAGCTTGCACATTCATCCACGCATCACATAAAAACCCCAAGTAACCCTAAACAAAAGACTACCTACAATCATTCAACTATGTCTATACTCTTTCATTTCATCTATTTTCCTTTTTTTTTTTTTTTTAATTGGGAGTAGGGGAAGGAGAAGAAGACACAAATCACCAATTCTTGTTACTGGATGTAAATGTTGAATGGACACTATGGGAGGAAAGGAGGCAGGCAAAACAGTTCATCCTTTTACCTTGATAGTTGAAATATGAAAAGGTGTCGGCACCCCAAAAATTGGCAGCACAACCGTTTCGTACTTCCGATCTGCAGGTAAGACAAAGGTAAAATCATATTTCAAGTATCAGTTAAAACACAAACATGGCACAAATCTGAACTAAAATACTAGAATGATGAAAATCAGTCCAATAAACACAGCGGTATGGTAGACAGAAAGAAATCTTGTTCATAATGAAATAAGTCAAATAAACACAGCAGTATTGTAGACAGAGAGATGTCTTTTTACAGACATCAAATATTCATTCTACATTACTAAACACAGGTGATCAGTTTCAATATGAACAGTACCAAAAAATATCCCATTTCCCAAATGCTAACATCCACTGATAGATCAATATGAAACAGTAACTAACCCACTGGTCACAGCTGTAAATCTTCAGCAGTCTCAATGTGACTATTACACCAATTATCATTGGGGATTTTTTTCTCTCAAGGTACGAACTATTCCATTAAATCGCTGCAAAGACAGAAAACAAAATAATGTCTCTGATAATTCTCTGATAAGTTACTGATGGGAGAAGACACACAAGAAAAGATTTCCACATATCCATAGCTACTCAAGATGTGTCTGGCTTTGCACTGCATGTCCACAAAAAAGATGTTTCAAATCAGTATGCACTGGTGTTTTATTCACAATAAAAGTACACACAGGTGTTCGTTCTTGTGGAAAAAGTCACACAGGTGCGCTTCCAAAACAGTCGAATAAATACATTCTTTTACCCCTCCTAGCAGTTTAATTCTCTAATTCACAATTTCTACCGCAAAATCTGAGGAATTGAACAAAATATGTTACCACAAATTTAATTTCCATCTTCACTCATTTTTTTATATACCATAACTCTACACTTCAGATCACACAAGGTAAGGTAGGTAAAGGGTAACACAAACAAATGAAAAAATAAAATAAAACAACTCATAACTTTCCTCTATCAATGACAACAAACATAACTGATTTCCAGCATAGAATTCTAGCCTAAGAATGGGGGAAAATCTTTTTTTTTTTTTTTTTAAAGAAAATAATATGTACAATGATCTTTCAACAAAAGCCATAAAAGCTTACATAAGATGAGTAAAAAATAAGCAGATACCTGCCAAGGAGAAGAACAGCCAGAGAGTAAAAGGGTGGCAACAGAGAGACAGCAAGTGCATTAATTAACTGAGCTACTCACCCACATACAGCTTGAGGTCTCGGACTTCAGACTCCTGAGGAAACTGGCTGAAGCCCTTGTAGGAAACGTTGGACTTGCGAACTCTGCAACCAAAACTTTGATTCTTACCTTTTTGACTGTTGATATTTTTTTTACAAAAGCATGGAACTATGCAGAAAACTGCAATTCAGACAGGCAGATTTTGGACAGGGAGCTAGCTTCCTCCTTGAGTACTATTTTGTGTGACTAAGTATGCAGAATTTGCTTTTTCATCTTCAGAACACATCGTTAAACTGACTCTACCACATGTTTGCTTATGGATCTAATAATCTTTTTAAGCAAAGTACATTCTGTACTGACACAGTGGACAGACAGACAGACAGACAGACAGACAGACAGACAGAGACAGAGAGAGAGAGTCGCTAACTTTGTAAAAACAGACACAGTAGGTATAATGAGTCATTCTTTGCTCTTGGTCACTATTTGGGGTGATCTACAATAGATAGATTTTATTTTCATAAGAGTTGTTTCTTTAATGCAATATGAATAAAAACATCCTAATATGGTTAAAGAAATTACAGTATCAAGGGATATTTGTTTGTTTGGCCTGTTTTTGAGAAATTGCAATCCAATGGGAAAAAAACGGTCCAAAAATAGCACCTGAAAAGGGGACAGGCATATGCAGTGTTCAACATAAGCAGTTTACAAGTCTTCAGTGCAAATAAACCTTATATTTTCTTTTTTACTAACAAAAGAATACATTGTTCAACATTATCCTGTACAAAAATATTGCACTTAACTTTTCAACTTTTATATTTAGACGTCCAAAGTAAGCCGTTACTGCGTTACGAGTCGCGTAACAGAGCCCGACGAAAACTTTGGATCATCTGCTTTGCCGTAGTGATCACTTGGCTAAAGATGGTCATGGAAATGCTTAAAGTTCATCATAATGAGATGATTAAAGGCATTTATTAACGTAAGAATGTTTAAACACATCCTCGATACAATTTTGAAGTTTTCGTGTCGAAATGTAACACAGTTATGCCTGAATTTTCAAAATCCCGTACTTGGCAAATGACACCAGCAACAATTACCAGTGAATGTCTGCTAAATTCATTCACCAGACAGCATGGACTCATGACATTTCAAGCAGAAATTCCCAGAAGGAGGCGAGAATGACTTAATAGTTTGTATCGTGTCACACTCATTTTCATAGCGTAACGCAGTTACGGGTCAGAGGTCAATTGTCAATTTAGTAGTAAAATCAGCATGTAATCCAACTTAATAACAATTACCAGCATGAATAATGTTTCTTAATAACTTATATTCACTTTATGATGTGAAGTGAAGGAAGATTTGTCCACATGTTTGAAAAAACTTTGATTCCGTGCAGTGTCACGTGTAACGCAGTTCAGTTTGTTGAATGATCATACTTTTTTTCCAGGATGCAATGCATTTTTTTGTTTTGTTCTTTGTTATTTGAGAGTAACACCTGTTTTATGAATATGAAACATGAAATGAGTAAGAAAAATGATATCAGCAGTGCCGAGCAACTGACACAAATTCCTGGTGCTTCGTCGTGTAGCGTGAAACGCAGTGCATCAGATCATTTATTTTAGAATAAAAACAAAAACAACAACATTCTAACAGTTGAATTAAACATTGAAACTTTGACTTGAGGTGCCTGAATGAGTTAAAAGCTTTTGTGAGCAAAAGAATGAGACAAGTTAACTGTTTCAATAAAATTATCAAGGTTTCCTTGATGTTGTGCTGTTTGTTTGTGTTCGTGTCTTGTGTAACACAGTTATGTTTTAAGTTTATTTTGATTTATTTACTGCAAAACTGTTCTCAGTACTTTTAGCACTGTGCATTTTACTTAAAAAGCTAGTAAACAAATATATAACATGGTAATAGTAAATATTCTATTTTACAATCTTTTTAAAAAACTGTTTTGGTTAAGGCGTAACTGTGTTACGGTGTCGCAAAAATCTTCATTAGCTCAAAATGCACATAAACCTCCAATATCATAAATCTTTCTTGTCAGTACTACTAACATGTATTACTAACAGGTAAGCCAATGTATATTGTCATTTCATTAAAATCAGAGACATTATGGATAAATTGGTGTAGCAGTGTAACACGGTTACATTTTGACACCCATCACCTTCCATGAGAAATAACAGAAAAGCGGGTTATGCCATCAATTTTATTTTTTCTGCAGCTAATTCTCCTTTCCTTGATGTACTTAAACTGCCCACTTTAAAATCCATCCAATGATTTTGAAATTTGAGGTCCTAGGACCTCTTTTAGTGACCAAAAGCAAAGAATGACTCATATATATATCTGTCTTTGTAGGAACTTTCAACATAACTAAGCATGAGGGATTTCCTTTAAAACAAACCAAAAAAAATTGTATACTTATCTGTTTAACACTTCCACCATATTTCTGATAAATCTATTCAGACGGTGTGGCAAAATTACTATCAAAATAAAAAATTGTAAAAAGACAGACAGAATGAGAGACAAAGAGCAAGAGCGAGAGCAAGAGACAGACAGACAGACACAGAGAGAAAGACGCAAGAATCCAATTTCTTCACGCTTCTCATTCAACTCGTTAAAAACAAAGAACCAACCACCACCCAAAAGACGCAGTGAGAGATGTGCTGCATGGTGAGCAGGACAAACAACTCCAGGACTACTGAACTCACTTTTTGTCCCCGCTGTCAGACTTCATGCCCTTGAGGCGTTCTCGCGCCTCCTCGTTCAGCTTCTGGGCCAGCTCCTTCTGGTGCTGCTGCCGCTTCTCCTCTGATGGCGCGTCCGTCTGCAACCCAACCAGGTGTCTTTGGTTCATTATCTGGTTAATTATCCTCCATTGTCTTTCTCTTCTAGCCCACTTTGGTGCTTGTAAAAATATGCAGCTTTTTCCCCCCAAGTTACTAATCTCATGTTTTCAAGAAAAACAGTTGTCTTTGATAGTAATAATAAAAAAAGGGTTACAAAATAAGATATATAAAAAGTTATCTTTTATCATGATAAAAAAAGTATACAAAATGTATGGATTTATATCTAATCTAAGGTACCTTAACAGATTACTCATTTCCAAATATTCATGAATAAAAAAAAATATTCACATTTATTCATTTCCTCATTTCTTACATCTATACCAGAGCATAAACCAATACTCCTCATTAGGTACAGATTTTACAAGAAGTAGAATAAATGCTTAGAAGTTAATTTCACAAAAAAAAAAAAAAAGAAAGTTTTTAAAATAAAAAAAACCATAACAATCAACAACACTAATAAACTATCAAAACTTTAGCCAATGTGTCGGCAAACTCTAGGTGGCGCTGCTCTTGTGACGACACATTCTCCCCAGGGAGAACAGCCAGAATTTCACGAAGAGAAATCTTCCATGACTAAAAGTGGTGTAAAATGTAAACTGCACATGTAACCTCTCCCCCTGTACACACCCTGGTGCGGTTATCCAGCACAGCGTTTCGGCGACCTCGTCCCAGCAGGACTTCTGTTTGCTTGGGGAGTTCCAGGTCCTCCTGCTCTGCCTCCTCCTCGTCCTCGTCCTTCAGGAAGATGCCGATGTGCTTCACGCGCTTCTTCAGGTTCGTCAGCACCGTCGCTGGGGAACCCTGCACACAAGGTAATGACCAGTCTCTTCAGATAAAATCTGGTGACAATATCCCTTCTCAGTCAGCTTCTTCCTCTTCCCACTTGAAAAATAAAACAAGCAAAAAAAAGCCAAAAAAAAAAACAAACAAAAAAAAACACAAAAAAAAAAACAACAAGAAATAATGACCAATCCAATCATGTTGTTTATAGCTCCGCCGACTACTTAGACCATATCAGGGCTGTCACCTTGTCAAAATTTAAAACTCGAATTAAAACTGTCCGACTATATATATATACAAATTAAAACAGGGTATAAAACCAACTTTACTGTCCTTGCTTGTATCGACGCCATGGTCAACCATAAGGACGGCCACTGCATTGTGAGAAAACCCAAATTGATCACAAAGAACACAAGATAAAACCAAAACCAGATTCCTGAAAACACCCTTGTCCTTAGAGACCGACTATACCACTTTCACTCCTATCAGATGGAAAAAGCACTGTACTTGGCTATACCTTTCACAATAAATAAAATGATTGTGAAGTTGTGAGTGGTTACCTGCACTTGTTTCCCTCCACTACCCTTTCCTCAATAAAACAAATATGCAAGAGACAAGACAACTAACTATGGTGGATGCTAACCTCCTGTACTAATCAAAATCTCATTTATATATAAATGTTCTTGAAAAAAAAAATTTTTAACTTATTTTCGGATAAGAAAAGAACCCACAGCAACAAGGTTTTTCCTGGCAAAATTATGTAGAAAAAAAAGCCACTCTGATAGGGAAACAAATAACAGTTGCAGACATGAAAAAGAAAAAAAAAAAGAGTAGGCGCTGCACTTGTGGAGTCGCGCTTTCCCCAGGGAGAGCAGCCCGAATTTCATGCAGAGAAATCTGCCGTGACATAAAGCGGTATAAAATACAATGACATAAAGCAGTATATAATAAAATAGAAAAATAAATAAAATAAAAAATATTGAAAGCAGAGATCCGAGAACACTCACATCGTTGACGAGGACTGTGTCCCCCAGGAACAGGGCACACTCCTTCTTGCCCTGACCAGTGGCCACATTGCTGAACCCCACGTTGATGTTGAACACCATGCCTGTACACAGTTATATCACACAGTCAAGTCACTGTACAAAAATAAATTAATACATACATTAATCAACAAATAAAAACCACTGTCATATGCATACAACCTGAGCAATTGCCACCAGTTTGGTGTTTTTTCTTAAATAACTGATAAAAACCCTTTTTGTGTGTGCAAATTATACTCGGTTGACTTTTCACCAAGACTGAATGCTGACTATAGTGAGTATTCCCTTAACTCTTTCCAGCATCACAATGCCATATCCATGCCAAGCTAGTGATCATCAATCTGCATCTCTTTTTCTTCACCCCCAAAAGTGGCCAAATTTGGACAGGACAGCTCAGTGATCACAGCAATCGCTCTCCCCCAGCCAAGGTTAAGCAACATCGAGTGTGGTTACCAACTGGATGAGTGATCGTTTGCGTGCCTTGGCTTCAGTACAGTCCCCCAGTCCACCCAGCTGTCAATGGGTACCTGCCCTCTTTAGGGTCAGGGAAGGTAAAGCAGCGAGGGAGAGGAGATGGGCGCTGCCCTCAATATGCTGGCCCCTAGAGAAGCTGAGGTCTCTGATGCCTCACTCCCTTACGACCACATAGGTTCTGGGACACCTTTACCTTTACCAACAACAATAAAAACGGCACCGACCTTTTTTGGCAGGGGCGTTGGTCTTGGGTCCAATCAACAGCGAGCCTTCTCTGAACTCAATGCCCATGGCAAAGCCGAAGGACTTGGTCATCTTGGCTTCCAGTTCAGGTTGTTCCCCTTTGACCAGACTCATCCCAGCCTGGTAAACTTCGCTCAATTTCGTACCTGCACACACAGCAAGCAATGGGCACTTTTCAAGCATCAAAGTTTGTTTGGGTTTTTCAAGCATTTACAAGAGACATAAAAAAAGAATGTGTGTGTGTGTATTTATTAATTTATTCTTTTATATCGAGGATAATGGAATTCACCTGGTGTGTGTGTGGTGTGTGTATAAGAGTGTGTGTGTGTGTGTGTGTGAGAGAGTGTGTATAAGAGTGTGTGTGTGTGAGTGAGAGTGTGTATAAGAGAGAGAGTGTGTGTGAGAGAGTGTGTATAGAGAGAGTGTGAGTGTGTGTGTGTGTGAGAGAGTGTGTATAAGAGTGAGTGTGTGTGTGAGAGAGTGTGTATAAGAGAGAGTGTGAGTGTGTGTGTGTGAGAGAGTGTGTATAAGAGAGAGTGCGTGTGTGTGTGTGAGAGAGTGTGTATAAGAGAGTGTGTGCATGTGTGTGGTGTGTGGTGTGTGAGTAAGTGTGTGTGTGTGTGCGTGTGTGGTGTGGTGTGTGGTGTGGTGTGGTGTGGTGTGGTGTGGTGTGTGTGGTGTGGTGTGGTGTGGTGTGGTGTGTGTGGTGTGGTGTGTGTGTGTGTGTTGTCTGCAACTAAAATTCTAGCATCTTGTGCCAGTCCTTGAGATTTAGAGTGAAATATCTTATCAAAACAGAATTCCTCACCCCTCTCTACAATAACAGGTAAATGCCATAGATCTACATTTACTCAGCACTGCAGAAGATGGAGAGAAAAGAGGAAAAAAAACGTCAGTCTCAAACATCACTCACAGACATTATTACTATGAACAAAACGCAATTACACACTTCATTGCTACAGTACCTTTGTTCATCGACTAGAGCTCCCAAGTTCACCAATGGTGAGATTTTACACTTGCGACTGTACTTTTCCCACTTTTCCTTTACAAGATTCAGCGCTATACAAATTCCATATATCGTTATCACCCTGATTTACTTTCACTGCCGCCGCAGTAGTCTAGTGGTTAGGGCGTTGGACTCGTAATCTGAAGGTTGCGGGTTCGATCCCAGCTTTCGGCTATGGCGTTGTGCCCTTGGAAAAGGCACTTTACGGTTATTTTCTCACCCCACCCTGGTGTAAAAGGGCTACCAACCTTGTGTTGGGGGTTAACCCTGTGATAGACTGGCGTCCTATCCAGGGGGGAGTCTATGACTCTCAGTCGCTTAACGCCACAGAAACCAGGATAAGCACCAGCCTGATGAGCCTTAGGCTCGGGACAGACTTTAACTTTAACTAAAAATAAAAAGATGTATATATACCATGCTGCAGTTTGTTGAGGACCTCCTCCTCCAGCTTGATGAGGAACTCGTAGACTTTCTGCAGGTCTTCACTGGGGTCCACCAGCATGGTGCGCACAATGTTGGAGCAGTACGACTTGTATCGCACACCCATGCAGCACACAATCGCGTCAAACTTCAGGCTGTTGTCGTTGCTGCACACACACACAACGCACACACAACATCATGTTTTTAATTTATTTTGGGAAGAAGAATTATGGGTTTATGTAAGTGTACTACTACTACTACTACTACTACTACTACTACTAATCCTACTCTTCTTCTTCCTCCTACTACTACTACAACTACTACAACAACTACTACCACTGCTGCTGCTGCTGTGCTACTACTGCTCTACTACTACTACTACTACTGCTACTGCTACTACTACTACAACAACAAACTGACAGTGGAGAATTTGAGGCTGTAGTCTCCCCCACTCTGGATGATGGGGTAGCACAACAACACCACCACCACCAACAACAACAACGACACCACCACCAACAACAACGACACCACCACCAACAACAACAACACCAACAAACTGACCTGACAGTGGAGAATTTCAGGCTGTAGTACCCCCCCCTCTGGATGGCTGGGTAGCACAACAACAACACCACCACCACCACCACCCACGACTACACCACCACCTTTTTTTTTTTTTTTTTTTTTTTTTTACACCAACTACTACTACAACTACTACTACTATTATTACTACTACTTCTACTACTACTACTGCTACTATTACTTCTACAGCTTCTACCACTACTACTACTTTCACTACAGCTACGATCACTACTACTACTACTACAGCTTCTACTACTACTACCACGACTACTACTACAGCTTCTACTACTACTTACTACTACTACAGCTTTCTACTACTACTAACTACAGCTTCTTCTACTACTACTACTACTACTACAGCTTCTTCTACTACTACTACTACTACAGCTTCTACTACAAACTACTACTACTACTACTCCTCCTTCTCCTCACCTGACAGTGGAGAATTTGAGGCTGTAGTCTCCCCGCTCTGGATGATGGCAGGATAGCACATGTCCAGTTGAGAGGTGTCCACACTGGACACATACTTCTTGTTCTGCAGAGCCTGCTCCACCCCATCCGCCAGCTTGGAGTGCTTCACTTTCTGCAAACACACGCATGCACGCACGCATGCACACACACACACACCACAACACACACAGATAACATCAACACTGGTCCTTATTGAGTCTGTACATTTGCTTTGACAATGAACAATGAATAACTAAATAATGATAATAATGATGATAATAATCACAATAATAATGATAACTTTTTTTTTAAATAAACAAACAACTGCAAAAAAAATAATAAATTAAATCCCCAAAAAGTAACTGCTTTGTATTTGTCGTCCATCTGCTGGCTATAATGAATTTGTCTTTGTTCTTTTATCTTCTCCGCACTTCATTGCAAACTGGCAACTGTCATTAAACAAACACAACTCCTATTTATTTTTTATGTACGGCTTGTAACCCACACAACTTCTCTGTTTTTGAGATAATAAAACGTTTGAATTGAATTGACCTCCAAATCAACAAAACTCAAGCCAAGCCTATTACCTTCTCTACAAAATTTTTTTAACAAAATTTTATTTTCACCACCCAAGCGGCAGAGTTCAAGGCAAGTAAGTTCACCTAAAAAAAAATAATGAAACAATTTTTTTTTTTTTTTTTTTAAAGGTGAGTTCACCTAAATAATAAAAAGTTAGGCGAGTTCACCTTGTCGGCGTCGACGATCTCCATGATCTGGTCTTTGAGGTACTTGCTGAAGACGTCACAGGTCACCTGGCACGCTCTCTGCACAGTCTTCAGCTCACTCTCCTCCTTGGGGGCCATGATGTACGCAAACGCGCTGCTCACGTCCACCTGTGCACAGGAAATCAAGCAGTCACTTCACAAACAATCCTTCTTACATATGAAGTTAAAAAATACTCTGTGTGTGCGTGCGTGCATGTGTCTGTGTGCATATGTCCGCTTTGATTTGTTTTTGCAAGATATAGCACTATATAAATTCCATATATCCTTATTATTATTATGTGCGTGCATGTGATTGAGTGCATGCCTGCATGTTATGTTTCACTGACAAAAGAATGTATATCAATCCATACCACACATCACTTTCACACAGAGGACGTACCTTTTCAAATCCACCCGTCTTAAGAACACCTCGCCAGCTTTCCATGAATTCCCCTATGGGAATTTTGCCTTTGGATGAATTCCCACCACTGTTTTGCCCTGTGATCACATCACAACATCCTTTTCCTTACAAACTCATTCACAAGCAGCCATTTCTCACAACATTCCTTTCCCTTACAAACTCATTCACAAGCGACTTCTCACAACATACCCTTTCCTTACAAACTCATTCACAAACTATTTCTCACAACATACCTTTCCTTACAAACTCATTCACAAACCATTTCTAGCTACACTTTACAAGAAACATGATGGCAAGAACTCATGTTTGGATGCTTTTTTCTCAAGAAATCAAGATTAAATATATACTTGTGTATAAAGTTGTTAGCCTTCTATACAATATATGGTACACATTGAAGTGTTTCATACAAATCTCTGAATACATTATTTTAAAAAAATTTTAAAACAGTAATTTTTTTGTCTTGTTCTTAACTGCTTTTCTTGTTTTGTAGTGGTTGAAAATACACATTTCTAAAATTCATAGACTACCTACCAACTATAACTACAACAAAAACTCTGCTCGACCAGAACACAAACACTTCACAAAGTTTTAATGAGAAAACTAAAACAAAAACAAAAACCATTCCTACATGCAAAATAGATTTTTAAAGATAATGATAAAAAAAACAAGGCTGCCATGGTCCAACTTAACAGAAAACCAAACAGAAACAAATACTAAACTGAATTACAGGAGAAGAGACTGCACTCCTTTCTTGCTTTCCTTGATAGCACTGATCAGCTTCTGGAAGTTGGCCTTGTCTTTGTCCCCCTGCAAAAAAAAAAAAAAAAGGTCATACACATTGAAAACAAGAGGTCATACATATTGAAAACAAGAGGTCATACACATTGAAAACAAGAGGTCATACACACTGACTGCTTCGCAACAGCCTCAGACATTACAGAAAAAAGAAAGCTGCCATGATCATGAATCTCTGGTTCTATTCCCCCAATTTTTTTTGTAATGTTTTAGATATCATCTCTCACTAAAAATGGAAAAATTAAAGATGATAACAATAACAAATTTCCATAAAACTGGTTCTACATTTTTCCCCTGCTTTATCCGACAATTTTTTTTAAGACATACAACAGCAAGCTATCCTAGACTTTAAATCTAATGACTCAAAACCTACCTTATCCCTGGTCAGGAGTTTCATTGGCGGGACTCCTTGGTCTGTCTCTTTCTGCCCTCCAACTGTTTCAGGAAATCAATCTTTTTCTTGCTGGCCAAAACGTGGATTCCTTTCTCTGTCAGCACCATCACAGTGTCCGTCAGCTCATAGCCAAACAGCCAAGTCTGCACAGCAACAACCACACATAACCTGAACGGTCAGCAACCGCATAGCTTTCAAATAAAAACATTGACTTCAATGTAGTATGTAATAATAATGATATATGGTATTAAAATAGTGCTCAATCTTGTAAAACAAAAAAAAATTGAAGCGCTTGCATTCAAATCATTTACACCATACATATTTCCACAGATACTGAGATATTAAGATAAATATATCAAATTTACACGCACGCACACACACACACACACACACACCACAGACACACACACACAAACAACACACACACACGCAAACAACACACACACACACACAACACAACACACAACACACACACCACACACAAACACACACACAACGCACACACAAACAACGCACACACCACACACACAACGCACACACACACACACGCACAACCACACACACACACACCACACACACACCACACACACACACACACACACACACCTGCAGAGACGTTGACTTGGAGTAGACCACCTCCTCATCCACCCCCACAGCTGTCACCAGGGCATCCATTTTGGCAAGACTGTCTTCTCCAGTTGCTTTCTGCAAATTTGACTACCATTGTCAAATTATAAATAAACTGTGAATAATCTGTTCTGAACCAATATGCAATACAAGCCTGAAATTTTGCTCTTGTTTTTTGTTCCTTGGCTTCAATCAGTGGCAGTGTTAAATTTGTTCTCAGGTTAACCAATCGTGACACTTTACATATATATATATAAATTATAATGCAACTGTTTTTGACCACCATGAAGGTAACCGCATTCTAACTTCGGGGATGTATGCTGGGTGTGTTCATGTTTCTGCAACCCACTGAACAATGACACTGATATGAGGTACAGCATCTTTAACATGCATGTTTGTTCTGCATGTTAAAACCCAATCTGCTATTCGAAAGAGTAGGCCATTGTGTGCCAGTGGGAACTGATGACAAAATTAACAAAACTGTATACAGTCACTATCAAGTATCATACACACAGAGACTGGTTATAAAAAAGCAAACAAGTACTTATTCCATTATTCTCAAAATAAATACATTTTTAAAATGCACATGTATTACACATAAAAAGGGAATTAAGGCACTGGCAGGTCTGTACTGGAAGCTGATCCGGAAGTTTGTAAAAATCCCCATCCTTAATTATTCGCCACACACCACTGAGAATCAAACCCATGACATGGGCCCCTGAGATTTAAGGCATATGTAGTCTTAAATTTATCACTCTGCTATAGCGACCACATGTTTCTATTTTAAGGTGGGGCATGGGGGTCAAAACTGATCAAGCTTGTTTACACACTCATGGTATAGAAGTCGTACCATATAATTTTATATTGAAAAGGCATCACTTGTAAAGCCCCCAAATCCTTAAATTACTCAGTTTTTTGCACTGTTGCCATGAAAATGATCCAATACCATCACCAAAAACTTTGAAAACTGCAATGGCAGAAATTAACAGATATATGCTGATAACAGTGGCAAGAAGGGAAAGAAAATATGTCTCCAGTCGGCCATGGTTCAAAAGTGACTACACAATGGGTACACCCCACACATCCACAATGTCACATCTTGTGCTTTCTGTGATGTGATACATGTGTCCCTGTGCCATCACTTCTACTTTAGAGACTACCAATGTCCCTACCAAGATTAAAATTTGTAGCATTACAGAAGTTCTTTGTTTTGTATTTGTAGTGTGGTGACACTGGTGTATGTAAATTCACTAATTTGCTAGGCTAGCTAAAATGTTGGACATCATGCTTTAGTCAAATGAAAATGTGAGAAAGGCCGGTCTTTTTTACATGCTTGCCCATGGCATGATCATGACATGATACAGACCAGTTTATAGATAGATCTAACCTATATGCCTCAGCCTGTACATCGCAGGATTGATCATAAATCATACAAATTGTCATCCGAAAGCGCTTCAATAGATTGATCATTAAACATACAAATGTCATCCGACAACACTTCTCACCCTACATCACCGATTTCTTTGTACTGATCAACATTATTACTCTAACTCAATTGCGACTCAATAAATTACAAATTTCATACAATAATTTCATACGATGACAGGCTACACGTTAAATCAATTCTCCACACTTAAAATCGCTAAAAGCCTCTCTCATTCCACCAGATTTTCGGCTTGCCGACAGCACAAGAAGGATACTAACCGCCCATGATGAATATATTTTCTTCATTCGCCTAAAGAAGGCATCCTTGTCTAGTTTCAGGGCCATGATTATCCTTCGACTTCTGTCGTCGATAGGCTAAGGCCTACGCTGAATACAGGCGGAAAGGGGTATGGCGGGAGTTATATCTCCTTTGATTATACACACAGTAGGCCTACACAAAACATCGTTCAAATTGTGTGCACATTTCGCCTTTTCTCAGAGACGAGTGCTTTTTTCTTTTTATGACGAACCAAGAAATATCTGGATTAAATCAGGGTCCCGATTTTTTTATATTACACTCATAAAGCCAATGCCTGTGACCTTACTCTTTACCCGCCACAGAAAACAGAAAATGAGAGAAAAAATAAAATATGAAGAAAGTTAGCAAAAAAGATAGGGAAAGGATTTACCATTTGTATGTGCTGCGAGAGTTCCAAAGATGCACTTAGACATAATGGTAGGTCGGATGTACAAGTCCTTCAGTTTAGGGTTGGGTCTGTTGGGGTTGACAACAATGTGCCTTGCTTTACAATACCAATAATCAATAATCAAAATTTTATTTCCAGATGGTACTTTGAGTAAGCAATAAAATCAAGCCATCTATCTAGAAAACAACAACAACAACAACAACAACAACAACAACAACAAGAAAGAAAGAAAAAGCATTTAAACAAAAGCTCTTAACCAAAGAACAGACAAACTAACAGAAATAAAGCAGCAAGCAAACAAGCAAAGTACAACCAAGAAAACCCTACCCAAAAATATTTAGCCACAACATTGTTACAACTCATAACAACAAAATGAACTCAAAAGGAACTAAATCAAATACAATGATTATAGATAATAACAATAACAATAATAACAACAATAGTGATAATAGTATGATAATGATACACTGTAAGACTCACTCCTTCACGTGGGCTAACACACACACACACACACACACACACACACACACACACACACACACACACACACACACACACACACACACACACACACACACACACACACACACACATACGAACTCACTCACGCATGCATGCACGCACATGCACATACAAACACTACAATACAACACACACACACACACCAACACACACACACACACACACACACACACACACACACACACACACACACACACACACACACACACACACATTATACAAGCATAAATCCGCGCGCGCACATGTACCTGAGTAGGTTTCTCTTTTAGTCATAGGGAAAAAAAAAGAAATATAAAAAAAAACAATTATATCACGTTTTAAAATATCATCCATTTTTTACATTCATATTCATATAAGAAAGAAGAAACAAAAACAGACAAACAAACAAAGTTAAAACAGAAAAAAGGAACAAAACATCCTAAAAATTGAAGTACAATCTATCAACAAAAGAATCATATAAATCATAACATTTTAATACAAGGGGAGACGAAAAAAAAAAACAATTATCCACACACACACAACACAAACACACACACACACACACACACACACACACACACACACCACAACACAACACACACACACACACACACAACCACGCACGCACGCACGCACGCACGCACGCCGCGCGCGTGGAGGTTCGCGTTATGTCATCAATAAACTTCATTCTAAAGGAAGTATATGTCTAATTTTAATCAAAGTCATGTAACCGAGCACAAGAGAAATATATCCTCTGTAAGGCATATATTTTGGAACATACATATTCTAACACCTTAATTAATCTTATGATTATGGTCATAAAAAATCACGTTCATAACCATTTTGTAATCATGATGGACATAGTTATTCAGCTTACTTAAAAATTAAAAGTTTACATAAAATCAATTACATTCGACACGTGATTATTAAAATAGTACAAAATGTAAATAAAGCATTTCTCAATATGGAGGTTAACATGTTTAGACAACAGGTGACACATCAACAGACAGACAGACAGACAGACAGACAGACAGACAGACAGACAGACAGACGAGAGAGAGAGAGAGAGAGAGAGAGAGAGAGAGAGAGAGAGAGAGAGAGAGAGAGAGAGAGAGAGAGAGAGAGAGAGAGAGAGAGAGAGGAGAGAGAGAGAGAGATACCTTGGTGGTTAGAGCGATGTGTGTTGTGCTGGTGATCTACCGACCTGGGTTCGAATCTCGTTCAAGAGGATTTTTCCTCTAGAGTTAACATCAGTGCCGACTCCTTTTCCTCCCAAAGTCTTTCGGGTGAAACTATAAACCGAGGTCACGTGTGTGAACGCACGCAGAACATCTTGCACACACGTTCCGCTTTTTAGAAGAGTCAGCCATTGTGTGCCGGTGGGAACGGATGACAAAATTTACAAAACTGCATACACACGGGGATTAGATGTAAAAAAAAAAAAAAAAAAAAAAAGTAGATTAATGCCTATTCCATTGTCCTCGATATAAAAGATTCGTATATCTATATTTAAACAGTAAAATACAATTTCAATTCAAAATTTCAATAAGAACCGAAACATTCCTATCCAATGATAAGACTAGGATAGCATATGTGGAAGATGGAAGAGAAAAAAAAAAAAAAGAAAGAAAGAGAAAAAGAAAAAAAAGAGAAAGACATCTTCAAATTACATCGTGATCAAAACAAACCAATCAACAAAGTATTTCAAAACACCCACAAAACACTTCTGTAAACAATAATTATCATCAATGAAACCTATAAGCTCACAATGTGGCCAAGCCTAACGATGAAAAGAAAAATCCTGAAAGAAAAACAAACAAACAAAAGAGCAAAATTGTATAAAAGAAATATCAAATAGGAGCGAAACAACATTTAAGGTTATACAAACTAGTTTTAAAACAAACTCAATACATTTAAAAGATATTTTTTAAAAATACTAATGAAGATGAAGGAGAAAATGCAATTATTGATCATAGGTTTTACATTGATTTCTCGAAAAGTTTGAGAAAAAGTCTTCACCAACAAAAAATGCTCCTGCATTTAGACGAGTTAGCAGGGTTTTAGTAGGTGGTTTTAGTAGGAAGGACGGTGGCAGGATGGTTAAGACGTTCGCCTTCCAATATGTAAATCGTGAGTTTCTGGGTTCGTACCCAGCCTCGCCCTTTCTTCCCAGTTTGACGAAAAAATCGAACTGAATGTCAAAGTCATTCGGATGAGACTCGAAACCGAGGCCCCGTGTGCGAATGCACGCAGAACATCTTGCTCACACGTTAAAACCCCGTTCCACCTTTCGGAAGAGTAGGCCATCGTGTGCCGGTAGGAGCGGATGACAAAATTATAACAAACCAGCATGCACACAGATGTCGTGTTTAGACACCATCCCTGAGGAAAAATCGGGGATTTGGAGTCCCAGAGCGGCTCGGGGCTGTAGGTATAATTATGGCAACGTTCTGGTGGCTCCTGCGACGGTACTGGAGCCATTCGTATCGGTCAATGCCCTTCCAATGGATCATTCCAGTGCCGTGGAGAGGGGGGGTCTGCTGCATGGGTAACAGCTTGCCCTCCATACATACTTGCCCAGGCTTTGCGCTCTAAAGACTAGAGCGCAACTCCATAGTCTTCCGAGACTGATGAGTGCCTACTACTACTAGTAGGTGGTGTCTTGTGTATGTTAGCTCAGAACAGGCCCAATGAACATTACCAAAGTGACCCAGCAACAGTGCAGGGCCCCTCTGGCTGGTGGCCCCACAGTGGCCTGATATTGATGGGCTCTCTGTAGACTTCCGACCCTGAGGATGAGACATAACGAATCTGAGTATGGCTGTGGCAGGGAGATTGAGATGAACAGCGTGGGAACAGGACAGGGATGTCACAGAAGATGAGGTAGCAAAAAAAAAATTGCCTCTGATTTAGTGCCCCCAGTTGGTCTGGTCTCATGGTGACCTCAGATTCGGCTTCCCCATACACTTCTGTGCCCGTGGTGGGTTTCAGTCAAAGCCTTTGAGTTTGGGGTTGGCGGTTCGCAGCGGACGGTTGTTGGAGGGACGTTGTGGTGGTAGCTACCTCCGGTGGGCGACTCACTCAGTCTGGCTCCGCGACTGAGCTAATACTGTTGTTAGTAGGGGGCTTAGAAGGTTGTGTCCTGCGTATGTTAGCTCAGAACAGGAACAACTGAACACCACCAAAGTGACCCAGCAGCAGTGCAGGGTCCCTTTGGGGTTGAAGCCAGGTTATTTTATGCTAAGAAGCATAAAAAAAATAGCCTTGTCAAGAAGTGTAACAGCAGGTGGCTTCCATGGCAGCATCTTTACATCATCATCATCATCATCATCATCATCATCATCATCATCACTATTCCCATTAATGTAATGAAAGAAATTTGTTTCTGATTCGGTAGTCCTGGTTGCTCTGCTCTCATGGTGACCTCACTTCCGGTTTACCATGTCTTTTGTGTCTATGATGAGTTTGTGTCAAGACCTATAGGGTTGGAGCTTCCTGGGAGAAAGTTGGGGGGGGGGGAGGGGGGATGTAGTGGTGGTCATCACCCCAGTGGGTTGTCTGGCTATCATTGTCATTAGTAGGGGGCTTTTAAGGTGGTGACTGTGTATGTTAGCTCAGAACAGGCATCATCCAATACCACCAAAGTGACCCAGCAACAGTGCATGGCCCATTTTGCTGGTTGCCCAAAGTAGATTTGGCATTGATAGGCTCCCTGTGCCTGTGGACTTCTGACTCTGGGGATATGACAGAGCAAGTAATATCTCTCTCTCTCTCTCTCTCTCTCTCTCTCTCTCTCTCTCTCTCTCTCTCTCTCTCTCTCTCTCTCTCTCTCTCTCTCTCTCTCTCCAGGAGATTTTTCTCCTAGAGTTAACATCAGTGCTGACTCTACTCTCCCCAAAAGTCCTTCGGATGAGACTTTAAACCGAGGCCCCGTGTGCGAACGCACACAGAACATCTTGCGCACACGTTAAATCCTGTTCCGCTTTTCGTAAGAGTAGGCCATCGTGTGCCGGTGGGAACAGATGACAATATTTACAAAACTGCACACACACGGGGACCGGATGAAAAAAGCACATGATTGCTTATTCTGTTATCCTCGATATAAAAGATTAAATAAAAATAAAATAAAATAAAATCTCTCTCTCTCTCTCTCTCTCTCTCTCTCTCTCTCTCTCTCTCTCTCTCTCTCTCTCTCTCTCTCTTATTATATATATATATATATATATATATATGTGGCGCTCCACCAGGAAATGAGTCGCTTAGCACATTACCTAATTTTGCGCTAGGATCCTTTAAAGGCAGGTGGGGGTCAAGTTATCAATTTTGAGATTTTGATTGATTATTAAACTACATCTGTTTATTTACCTTATAATGAAATATCAAGGCATAATTTTTATTCCTTTTGCTTTTAAATGTGTTTTGAAAATACCAAAGCACTCATTCTGACAACCTGTTACTAAAATAAACTTGCCTGTTTCTCATTTTGTCCCATCCTGCAGTCTATCATTTCAATTTGTAATAATGTTGCACAGAATTGTCCGATTTTCAATCTGTTTTTTGTATTTGATAGCCACTTTATTGCACATTAATAACATGTCAATAACTTAGAATTGACCTCAGGTGCACTCTGTCTCATTATGTGGTGGAGCGTCACACACACACACACACACACACACACACACATATATTATATATATATTATATATATATATATATATATATATATATATATATATATTGTGCTGCCTCATCTTCTGTAATGTCCTCGTCCTGCTGTTCTGACACTGCTCATTTCAATCTCCCTGCCACAGCCATACTCAGATTCGTTATGTCTCATCCTCAGGGTTGGAAGTCCACAGGGAGCCCATCAATATCAGGCCGCTATGGAACCACCATCCAGAGGGTCCATGCACTTCTGCTGGGTCACTTTGGTGGTGTTCAGTGGTGCCTGTTCTGAGCTAACATACCCAGGACACCACCTACTAACCCCCCTACTAACGACAGTATTAGTTCAGTCACCGAACCAGACTGAGTGAGTCACCCACCTGAGGTGGCGACCACCACAACGTCCCTCCAACGTCAGCTCACAGCACCGTCTCTCTGGGTAGGAGCCGGGCAGAGTCCGAAAAATCCGCATGACTTTTGTGGGATCTGAACCCCCGACCTTCCAGTCCAACCCAAGGGCTGGTGAGTAAAGGATATTTGTTAGTATGCTTTAGGTGGTGGTAGTGGTGTATGTGTGTGTGTGTGGGGGGGGGGGGGGGTGGAGAGCAGAGTGGGAACAGCAGACAGGAATGTCACAGAAATGAGCTGCCTCCACACCCGCCCCCTTTTAATTGTTGTATATCGTGGAAATAGTATATGTGCACTTCTTCTGTGTTTACACTCGGTGGGAGTATCCACCAATGAACGAGCGCAAGTTTCTTCGTTGCATTATCATTGTGAAACAGTCTTTTTCAGTCATAGGCCTAGTTGTCACATTATGCTTGTCAAGTTATAACATTTATCCGTCGATCATAAGAATCTAAGTGACTACTTAAAAAAAAATTAATTGTAGTTAAGTAAATAAGTAAATCACCTTTTTTGTACCTAAGCAATAATTTTGTCATTACATCGAATTACCGAAATTTGTATGAAAAGCTGCTATTATAGATTGAAGTGTAAGAATTATGTGATTTAAAAATTGGTAAGGTTGTTGAGAGAGAGAGAGAGAGAGAGAGAGAGAGAGAGAGAGAGAGGAGAGAGAGAGAGAGAGAGAGAGAGAGAGAGAGTTTTCTACAGGCCTACCACCAGAGACATGTCTTGTTCTTAGTGATTTGTGGGATTTCTATTTTCAGTCATTCAGTAAACATGGCCGTCTGTGTAGCAGTCGTCGCAAAGGAGGTGCGGTATGCTTGCGTGATCTTACTCAAAATAGAGAAATCTAAACTGTTTATCACTGAATTGTTAATTGTTTGCATTAGTAGTAGGTCTCCGAACAAAAATATTCTTAGTATCTGGGCCTATTGACAGACAGGTTGCTAGCAAAAATTCATTTTCACATAATAATAGGCCCTGTTCACAAACCCTCGAGTTTTACTCCAGAAAAGAACATCTTTTCTCTTAGGCTAGTGAGTTAGTCTTACTAAAGTGACTTCTCTCCTTCAACAAAACTATCTGTTACCCGTTGTTTGTTTTGTTTATTTTTTGTGTGGTTGGTTGATCAGTTGTTTTTTTGGTCTTGTCATCATCCCCCAAGAAAATGGGAGAAAACTTGCACACACGCGCACACACGCACCACACACCCCCTGTGGATTTCACACAAACACCACCCACCCACCCACACACACACACACGTATCTTTGGATTTAACACCTACTAGTTCTAGTGAAAAGCTCCAGATTTACTGTGATACCTGCCAGCCTAAAAGAATGGTTAAATTCTCCACTGTGCACCAGACCAGCATTAAAGAAAACCCCAAACAGACAACAAGCAAGCAAGCAAACATAGAAACAAAAATCCCTGAAATGAAAAGATAAAATCCTCATTGGTAATTCAGTTGTGAGTATGGGACATTGGCATGACGCATCTAATTCTATGTTGCACTTTCAGTATGTGTACATGATAGAATATAATGTGATTAATCATAAAATTCATATTATATATATATATATATATATATTATATATATATATATATATATATATATATATATATATATATTCTTGTATCTATTCCTTTTTTTTCAAAATCTCATACACACACACAGTGGCAGGAGTGAGTCACAGTCAGGCCAGAAATACTTTATGTACTGTGGCCCTGTCTGTGGCACTGTGACCAATAACTGTCATTATGGGTGGTCTCAGACATGGATTTAAGGTTTTAGCCATAATGAAGCAGTGTTAGAGCACCATTCAATACTTGATTTCCTCATTGAATAACTCAAAAAGCTTTGTTTTGGCAAAAGTATTGTTAAGATGATAAAAACAGCACCACTGAAAGAGAGGTTGAAAAGGCTTTGTGATGGAGGGAAAATCAGAGGATGATTTCAAGACAGCTGAAAAAAATCCTTCGTTTCTGATATGGATAATATTGACAGAGGTATGAAGACATCTCAGTATCTGCTTGAAGTTGAATTTTTTGTCTTTCTTAACTAACATTGGGCTGTTTTATTTTTTTCTCTTTCCACAGAACTACCCGCTGTTTATCAAGACGACACCAACCAACAATGAACTGCAGTTTTACTACACAGTGCACACCTCTTTGGATGTGGTGGAGGAGAAGATCAGCTCTGTGGGCAAAAATGCCAACGACCTGAGAG
>CM060330.1:54444529-54502029 GCA_030674155.1 Stramonita haemastoma
ATATTTCTTGTCTAGTAGTTAGATATTAGCAGATTGTCAGAGAGTGGGTTTTGAGCATCATAAACGATTTCAGTGTTTTTGGTAATCAGCTACATCTGTTCCAAGAAGTTTCCAGATCAAGAGATGGAGTGATGGTGTTAAAACGTAGGAAATGTTTTATGGCAATTTTTGTTTTTTGTCATCAAGAAACGCTTTGAAAACCGAGCCGTTTTACTGTAATGAAAAATAGTACATGGAATTGCAAAGGCATTATACCTGAAAATATAGGTACTTTTGTGGGACATTTTTCATGAAGCTTCTTTTATTGGTGTACAGAATATAGACTTTTTTTCTTTTTTTTAAATAACAGAGGTAGGGGTAGTTGAATCATTCTGTGCTAGAAGTGTTCATTTGATACAATGTATGCCATTCCAAAGGAGAGCACTTATGTGATAAGCTCTTCAGTTATTGCATGGAGTGCGAGTGTATGTGATGTTACATGGAGTGTGTGTGTGATGTGACTTGAGGGTTGTAGTTTTGTATGGGTGTACATGTGTGTGTGTATGTAGGCTGTTAGAATGTGTGTGCATGTGTGCTCTTTCTGGATGGATTTCTTGTGCAATAAAAAGTTTGTGTATATATGCAGTGTTATATTTTTTGCCCTTTGTGTTTGCCAAAGACAACATGCACAGTCAGTCAATATAAAACAAACATTATTTTTTTCTTTGTCAAGGAAGTTTATTTATTTCATCAGCTCTGAGGGACATAGACATGGCAATTGCTGAACAACAGGATAATGTGCACACAATAAAACTGACTTAAAAAAAACTTAGGTGCATACAATGACAATGACTTGAAGAATGATTAGGCACAGAGGTCAATGTTATTATTTCTGATGATGACGATGATGGATTTACAGGTGGCAAGTGGAGAATACATTCGCTTCAGTGATATTCTGCCTGCATGACTTGTACATCCAAAACCTCATGGATATGTGCAATGACCTGAAATGACGAGATGACAAAAATTCACATGAGAAGTCATCTTACTCTATTCCTAACATTACTTTGAAGACAACAGAACAACTTCAATAATTACTTTGAAGACTACAAAACGACTTCAATAATGACAATACCTTACCTCTAATGATTTCTTGGAACAAATGATGATAAGTAATTTGGTATTCATATACACGATCATCTTATGGAATTACCAGCCTGTGTAAATCATAACGTAGTTTCATAAAAAATGGACCGGTTCATCACTGGCTTGGAAATGTATAACCAACAAAAAAACCATAGAAACTATCACCTGGTTTTCATGAGCATACCATTTCTACATGGCCCAACAGTGATGTGCAGCCAATGGCAGAGAACAGACAGGGCTGTAAACCAGGCTACACTCTCTACACGAAGTCCATATTCCACCACGTGCACTATACTTTGCCTATAGTAGTTCACTGGGAGGTGATTTATAACACGGTGATTTACAACATACCATCTCCTCTTCTGAGTGATAAGAATGCAAACAGTAGTGTTTGATCATAACCTTACAAGACTGATTTGACTTGGTATGCATACACACACACACACACAAAACAGGAAGAACATTTTTACTGTCTACAAATCACTCGACATACAGATAACTGTGCACCATTTCATTGCCTTGATTTTCTGGTAACTGTCACCTGCACACTAACACACAAAGGTGAAATAAGTGAGATTCTGTGCCTTGCTCTAAACCTTGTTGAATATTTCTTCTAAGTCATGGCATTTATGTGAAAAGCCATTTTGTCCATACAAAAAATCTTGAACACAGAAACGGAAAACTCATCTGAAAAGAGAAAAACTTTTTTTTTGCACCTGCTTTATAGTTATAAGCATTTCTTTTCCTATTAAAAACAACTACAATAAAACCCACAGGAGAAATGACAATTATAGCCAATGCTGCATGCTTATTTCTTGTGCATGTGGGTCTTACTCAAGAGAAGAAAAAAAATCATAACACCATACCCAACATGGTCCGGCTATAATTTAACTGAAGTTCATTTTAGGTAAAAAGTTAAATTCACATTGATATACTTGGACTCTGCAGATATGTTGCTACTCTGCAAACAATGTCCACATTAACCACACACTAAAGAAAAAATTGAATGGAAGGAAATGTGGATTTCTCAATTTGCACAAAATTTTTTCACCCTGTTTTGGTTCCATCAATGTGCGCTTGCTTTTTTCCCCTTTTAATTTTTTTTATCACTTCCTGTATCACTCATGTAGCAAGACTGCTATCACTTAAATATGGGTATTTCCTTCAAAACAGCACTGCACCTGTAATACTGAAAAATGTCAACTTAAGTCCAGTTTCATGTTTTGATTTAGAAAATTATATTTTTGACTGAGGCTGAGAGGAGATAAGTGAACATATATGGTATGTCCATGTGAAATACATCATTGACAGAACAAGCCACACCATACAACTTGCACATTATCATTAACATCCTGAAATGTGCATTTTATAGCAAAAGATACACAATTCTCTGCCACTGACATGTGCATAGGAAGATGTTAATTTCACAAGTTGGTTTCTTTAAGAAATCATTATTATGTGGAGTTTGCAATAGTATATAAACTGGTATTTGAAGGAAAAATTTGACAATATCTGAGTATTTTACCAAATGATTTTATATCATAATCATTAACAGGTGATGATATGGTTTAAAAAAAAAAAAAAAGGGAAAATGCCATTGAACTCTAAAATGAAAACAACAGGCAATACCATCTATACTGAAGAGACTGCCCATGGGGAAATGACAAAATAAATATCTAATGTGACAGTATTTGCAGGTTCAAGATTTGACAGATTTGGAAATACTGGAAAATAGCAGGAAACTCTTAAGTAAACTCATATAACACTTCTAGTATTCTTCAGAAATGATAAAATTTTTTGTGAAAAGAGACAGAATGGACTGAATGGAGAGTCAAGTACCAAAACTACATGCTGTTTTTTGTTATACATACTCATGAATAGGAAAATGAGAATTGAATACTGGTTCAGAGCACAATGTAAATAGGGTAAGATTACGGTTTGAAAAAAAAATTCTGTGGAGTAAAATTTTTTTATTAAAGCTTTTTTTCTTTTGCCAATTGTTGTTTCCAGTCTCTGGTTTTTACCCAATGCAGTAGTTTTAGCATTGCAATTTACTGAAAGATCAAGCCATGTATGCATGTGATTCTATCACCAGTTGCTGACAAAAACCCACCCCTTAAAGATTAAGCTGATTCACCTCTTTTGTTACACAATGCATGTAATATAAAAGATTTTATTTTGTGAAACTTTTGATTAAAACTTAAACTGTGCTTGTAATGGCTCAACAAATTTTGTCACATGATGCATGCAATCAAAGATTTTATTTTGTGAACTTATGATGATCTTGAAACAAAATTTCTGTTTCTACCAGCTCAAGAAAAATCTGTTCCAAAATACCACTGGTTTCTCCGTAACACAATATAATGAATGAAATGTTTCACATGACTAAGTGTGTATATTTATACTTAGAGATTTCAGGTTTTTGGAAGAGATTTGAGACTTTTGCTCTTGTTTGGCATTCCCATTTTTAAAAAAAAACACCTGGGGGCTTGGTTACCCAAACTATGCTGTCTGTCTGACTCGTCACAGGTGCGAAGCACAGGGAGACTACACAGTTATGATATGTGGCTGTTTCCAAGTACCGCTCATTGCAGGCAGCCATACTCAAGCTTTAGAGCGTTTGAGACTTGCATGTATTTTCCCTGTAAAGACGACCAGGCCTGGAGTGAGGAGACAAAACTGCCATGAATGCTGGTTTGGTGATTAACACCAAGATTTTTAAAATATGTCGGCTTCTGTTCATTGAGCAATACTTTCATTTCCTTGCATTTATTATTAATTATATTCAATACTTCCAATCTGTCCACAATTGTACTTAAATACAAACAACAAAAATGGACCAAATGAAACCAAAAAAAAAAGCAAACGGAACAAAGACACACATAAAAACCGACCACATAATATGAAACATTTCAGGAACACCTTCCTACATTTCAAACCTTTGACAATGATACATGTTGAGCGAAGTATCATAATCAAAGAAGTTATTCAAGGATCATGATTTCGATGCAATGAGAGACTAAAATATTGTGCAAATAATGGCTTGAATGCAATTGACTGAATTTAAAACAATGTGAAGATTACGATTAACAAGTCTTAAATCATGGCATCAACAAAATGAACTTCCTTTATTGTTTGTTTGCAAATACAAAGTAGGTTGGTTACATACGCAAACTTAGCAGCTCATCATTAAAATACACAAAATAGGACAGTCACACATTTCTAAAACTTGACGCAAGTAAATATAATCAACATTCAAATCCATGATAGACCCATCCTTTTCTCATCTTTATACAGTTTTCCATTCCTAATACTACCTTAATTTAGAAATCTTACATACTAAGCATACACACATTCCAATAACCATTTCATAAACTTGCAGAAATTAAAAAAAAAAAAAAAGAAGAAGTAAAACCAGACCATGCTTGAACAAGAAAAAAAAATCCTCTAACTTGCTGTACACATGTGGTAGCATGTTTTATTTTATTCTCAGAATAATCATATTTTCACCTAAAATATCTGATCTTTCTGCTGGCAAAGGATTTTGAAGCCCTTATTTTGTTTCAACATTTCTGATTCAACTTTATTCCTTTACAAATGTTTTGTACTACCTTTTAAATCAAAACTGAACTGTCTGCAAAACAAAAGAAGACTAGACAGACGTTCATAGGACCGACACAAAAGCCCACCACACAATGTGATGACAAAGGCAGCAGGGAAAGAATCATCACTATTGCCATTCTTTATAAATTAGTGATTGTCAAATTTTGATTTTCTAAGCGAGGGGGAGGAGGACAGGACAGAGCTCATCACTTGAAAGAGGGTTCTGTCCTCCTCTTCTTTCACTCTCTCACCCTAGATAAGTATTTAGAAGAGAATCACGAGTTTGAAACTTCTTTTGACCCCTCTCTGACCAGAAACCAGCACGTCTGCCTCTACTTGTTGCAGTGTTACTCCTCACTACCAACATATCTACAAATTTCATAGCAAGCTTTAAAACGTTCTTACATTAATCCCAAGCATAGGCGTTTCTCAAACAATAGCATGTGGTCACCAGTCAGCCTAAGACTTGTAGTTGCAAGGTTTACAGACGGGAGAAAAGTCAATAATTTGTGCACACGTGTGCTCTTTTTGGGAGTGGGGGTGGTTAAGATCCCTGAGAATTCAAAGAGTCAAGTGGCGTTGAATTATCTCCTTTGTGAAATACACTCCGTTATGGTCACACAAAATGTTATGGAAACTATTAAAAATTTGTCTACTAAAAATTTCTCAAGAAGAAGATCAATCAGTAAGACGAATTGTTCTGATGTTATTTTCAGCATCTTCAATGAAATCAATCTGACCGGTTTGCGGCTCTTAGTCAATGCTATCAAACCGTTGAACCTACTTGACTTTGGAGGGGGGAAAATCAAAACATAACAAAATACAACCCAAACTGAAACTTCAAAAGAAATAAAACCCACTTTTGACTGTTCAATGTATTCAGGGTAACTTTAGTTGCTGAACATTTAAAACTTTCGGACTCCTAAATAGTTGCTTTCTTAAAAAAAAAAAAAAAAAAAAAAAAAAGGGTCACATTAACCACTGAACATTATATATTTTACCCCCTCCCCCGCTGAATTACTTTTTAGTGAGGGTTGTCTTTTCACCAAAAAAAAATTACCCCATAAATATAAGCATAATGAAAATATCTGAGCAACTTTCACTGGTCTTGGAAAGATGCTGACATGCTCACAGGACCTCACTCTTAACTTGAATCTTTTGGAGTCAGCTTTTGGATGAAACTGGACTGTCCTGGGCACCCTCTCTACTGCTGCTTGTAGTCTACAGAGTGTACTGCAGAACCACATTCATATGTACACCAACACTTTTAACAACAGAAGTCACATACACACTTCCCCCAGAATACAAGAACAAAATGACATTATTTATACACAGGGCCCAGATCTTTCAATGTACCATACAAATTAAATAATTGCCTAGCCTCATTATTTCCTCCAATATCAGCCTATACTTGAAATTAGCAGAATTTTGTAACTTGCACATCTTGTAATGGCTGTCCAACACAAAAAAAAACCCTATGATTTTGTCTACAAATTCATGAAAGATACCCCTTTATACGCCCCTGCCCTCCTCAGCTTTCCACATTTAAAAAATAAATAAAAAAGGAAAATAACAGCAGACCAAAGTTATATACACAAGATTTAACATGCATTCACCAGTTGAAAACTCAACTTCAACAGAGATGACAGAAACGGTATGATAATGGAAACACTATAATATACAAATTTAAGAAAAAATACATGCCAGCCAAATGAAAAAAAAAGTAGCGCAACCCATGCAACATGTCTTTTAATATGGAAAAAAACCATGTAACAAGAGCGAAAGAGACAGTATATGGGAAATTTTTTTTTTAAAAACAAAACACAAAGTCCAGGGAACACAAATATTTTCTCGTGTGTAGAACCAAATAAAGGTAGCGTGCGCACACGCTTTTCAAATCCACCATCAAAGAAACGCAGTATTTCTCTTTCATTAAGAACTGTGTGCCGACTGGTCAACTCAGGGGCAACCTTTTCTGACCTTTTTTTATTTTTTTAGCATGCTATTGGTCAAGAACTATTGCATAACAAATTGCATGTCACATGATTAGTTGCCATCTTTACTGAACTATAAAATCGCCGCAATGGACACAAAAGCCCTTTAGGTAGCTACCTCAACTGCAGAACACTCTGATTTAAGATTCCTGGATTTTTGCTTTATGGCCTGTCTCATCAAGTCAATATAACTTAAGAATGTAGTTGCTTGATAACAACAATAATGCCCAATATTTTCACAATGTTTGAAGAAACTCTACACAGTACATTACAAACATTCCCACTTCCATTTTTTCGAAGAATAAATAAATAAGTATGCAGTCCACAGTTTTGTTTTTTTTCTCCCAAGAACCTTCCCCCCCCAAACCTTCAGCTCAATATTCATTACAAAAATGAAAAGTCTACCCCCTCCAAAAAGCCTGTTACTTACAAGGACAAATCCTAACCCTGACTTGAAATAAAAAAAAACCCAAACCAAAAAACAGAAGGAAAACAAAAAAACCCTATTCTACTAGGAACATGACTCTTATCAATACATACACATCCTATAAACACTTGAGTCAACTCTCGCAGTCAACCACCTCAAAACCACCACCATAATGGCGGCAAGCAATTCAGCACTTGCTAAGGTTAATGCGTTTACACAGTAGTTTTTCATCAAAGGGAATGCATGCTTTTGATCACAAAGGCAAGATTTCCAACACAGCTCTCTCAGTAACTAGTGGCATGAGAAGTAACACCATGAATGATGCTTCATCTACTCACACACTTACCAACTCATACCAAAAGAAAGCAAAAGTTGTTAGGTTATTTTTTGTTTTATTGGGGTGGGGGGGGAGTGAGGAACAAACTAAGGCCCACTCAGGAGTAAGTACTACAACAGGTCCAATAATGGATTGTGTGTAAGCCTTTTGTTTTCTAAATGGGATCACACAATGGGGCCAAACATGCAATGTAGACAGACAATCTTGTTTCTTTTCTCTCCTGATAGCTCTGCATGCATTGTCAACTGTATACTTGGGCTTGACCTTTAAAAAAATAAAAGAAAGTTTACAGCTTCCATTTCCCAATTGACAGAAGGGAGGGGGGGGAGGGCAAACACACCCAAAATTCTATCACACCTAGTCCTCAAATTTAGTCAAGTTACACTCCTATAAAGGAATGGTATCCTAATTTCAATCTTCTCAAAATCTACACTTTCCATTTTTATTGTTCAGTCTGTCCAATTCATGTGGATCCACCTGATCAGTTTCTGTCACTTGTACACTTCCTTTCTTTCTTACTGGCATTCACTTTTTAATCCCGCACACTGTGTTGAAATGATGGTCTGTTCTCTTTCTTTCCTGAATCAGGAAAGTGTTGACAGTTTGGTCATGAAAGTCAAATCACTTGAACATTCAATTAGTATATGTTTGTTTGTGTGTATGTTGTGTGTGTGTGTGCGCGTGCACACCTGCGCATGTTTAGGTGACCAGGCATTGACCGTGTACCCAGAACTTCAAAACTAGGTCATGTGAAGATTAGAGGTAAAATGAGAGGAACACACCACCTCCAGAACAATCCTCACTATGCAGTTCTCATTCCTCATGATACTGCTCTCTTGCACCCTGTACACTTCACCGTAGAGGCAGGAGGAGTGACTTGACAACCAGCCCTCCACACACACACACACGCTACACTGCTATTTGGCCAGTGTTCACCAACTGCATAATCCTATGTGCATCAACAATGAAGTATCGGGTGCATAATGAGGATTTTTCTCTTGTCAGTTCCATTGCCTAACTCAACTATTCTTTGGCAAAAGGCTGATGGTTTTTCACCATGTATTGATGACATGGTGTGTATGCTAGCCCTTGAGATCTCATTTGATAACATATCTGAAATACTTCTTTGGAAATGGACAAAGAACCAATGTTAACTCGGGTGAAAGATTCCCTCAACTGGTCAACTCCATAGTGACCCAAACCCACGCCCTGCTTGCCACAACCCTGCTAACAAGAATACAGTACACTTTTCTTACAGGAGAACATTACAGAAAAACCCACAAAACACTTGCAACACTTGTTTGCTTTTTCGATTTTTTTATTTATTTTTTTCTGAACACAGATAATTCGTTTTACAGAATAAAAGAACTTGAGACAAGTATCTATGAATTATTCCTGTGATGTGGCACATGTTCCTTCCATGCATTAAAAGATATGACATAATACCTTGGACGCACAACATTACTTGTGCCATACCTGATTTCTTAAAAAGAGTAAAACAAAAGTAAAAACACACAACAGAAGTATTTTCTACACATTTAGGGATATTCCATGTTCCTTCTCAACACAAGTACACAAACGCCTTCACCCTACTCTCAAAGATCCCTTAAAATCAAGCTTTGAACTTCATTCTGTGTTTTTTTTCCTTGTCACACAACTGCACTCCCAGAAGCAGCAGACAGATATTGCAGAGCACGATGTCTACCCTGGGGGCTTTCATCAAAACTGGAAGTCTGCAGTGGCCATGTCAATGGCCCATCGGAACTTGTCTCGCTGGGTCTTGTTGTAGATCTTCTCGATAGGCACATCAAACTTCTTGCACCTGTAGGGACACATATGCAGAGCAATAAAGCACACGTTGTCATCATTTACTGCTCTGTGTTACAACTACAGCATTATACAGAGCAATAAAGCATACATACGTTGTCATCATTTACTGCTCTGTGTTACAACTACAGCATTATACAGAGCAATAAAGCATACATACGTTGTCATCATTTACTGCTCTGTGTTACAACTACAGCATTATACAGAGCAATAAAGCATACATACGTTGTCATCATTTACTGCTCTGTGTTACAACTACAGCATTATGCAGAGCAATAAAGCATACATACGTTGTCATCATTTACTGCTCTGTGTTACAACTACAGCATTGCTAACTGCATAGGCTACCCTGTGGGGGAATGATGCTTTACAAGTTTTGGCATGGATTGCAAAAGTCACAGACGACTAGCTGTAAGAGGAAAACCACGTAAATGGGACAAAATAAAACCCTTTAAAAACAAAGAACAAGTCTGGATGATGGTCAACTGACAACAAAAGCAGCGATAAGTATCATTCTAAAAATCTAAGGGGTTGCATCAAACTTGTTATCTACTCTCTTACCCACAGCAAGCGCTCTGAAATATGCATCAAAGAGTTTGATGTGAAAGCGAAGTACATCAATGTCCACAAAAGGTTGCCGGTTATGCTGATGTATAAATACACATTAGCTGCAGTGTTCAATCACAGTGCCCTCTCTCTAAGGAAACATTCCTCTCACTGAGATTCCAACCACAAGAGAATCATTGTCCATAAAAATATCCCTGCCTGTTGACATAGTAAGCTGATTGTGCAAAAGAAGAGCATGTCCTGCTTCCACTTGAATGAGGTGTGACTGATGCAGATGCAATTATTCTGCGTAGCTTTTGGATCTGGAAAACTTAACTAATTTCAATGAACATGACTAAAAGGAAAATTTTTTTTCTAAAGGGTTATCCAAGCATTTTAAAAAATGAATGTGCAGTGAGGCAAGTTAAATTTTGACAAACAATTGTTGGCATGTCCATAAAGGTAACAGACAATAAACTACACGGAATACACACCAGGCAACGCTGATTCTTGGATCCAGATAGTTGAGCTTGGAAGGTGCCCAGGCAATCTCCTTATTCTCATCCTGAAAACAACCAACAAATTGGTAATTTTTGTTCCACCAAATACTGATTTAGTAAACCAATGAAACATTGATGAGAAATGACACACAATTCACACAACAATTTTAAGACACTTCAATGCTCATTACCAACATATTTGCTCTATCTACCAAACAAAATTTCATGCAAACAAATCAAAGAGCATCAATTATTATTTCTTGCTTTCAAAAATACAGGAGAATTATAGGAGCAAGGCCATTACAAGCCACCAGTTTCATTAAAACTAGTAACAAATACACACATAACCCTCATATCAGTAAGATAACCAGGTTTCTGTTTCAAACCAGGCATGCCCCCAAAGATAATAGCTGTAAAGGACCATGTCAAATAGTCATAAATAACGGGTAGGCTATATTCAAATTCCAACATTGTTCGAACAACAAAATCAATTGTATCCAATTTGTTTTTTTCAAAGGTAAAAATATTTTCATTTCAACATGATCTGGAATTCAAGCAACAAACATGCTGCTGAAATTACAGAAGTATTTGTTCCATCACCTGAAATTAATGTCTTATTTTTATTTCCTAGTTATCAAATCAAGAAAAAATGGAGCAAAATCTGGAAAAAATCCCCCCCCCCCCTCCCCATAAAAAAACCACAACAAAAAAAAAAACAAAAAAAAAAAAAGGAAAAGAAAAGCAGATAGAAGTGTGTGCAGTGACATAGATCCCTGCAGAAGACAGCAAGTGGAAGCAGACAGTGGTGACACTGACCTTGTCTGTGGCCTGAACCTCCAGCTTCAGCAGCTGTTCCTCCAGCGAGACAGCAGCTTCTTCTTCTTCTCGTACATCCTGCAACACCACATCCACCTTCCTTTAGACAACACCTGACTCTGATTTTTCTGTACATACTTGGCTTTCTTATGCACTCTCTATCTTACACAGCCACTGACATTGACAAAATGCATCTATTTTACTGGATGTAGCAGTTTTCTTTTCTTTATGCTTCCATGTTTTTTCTCCATTTCGACATTTGCTTTCGTGCACAGCCCATTACATTCACAGAAGTACCTTTTTTTTTTTTACACACCATTGTCAAGTTATGCTTCAATGTTTCAAACATACAACATTCTCTTACCAAGCCCAAAGACCATCATATATAATAAACTTTCCCACCAGGGCTGAAAACCAGCACTGGCAATCCTGCAGCAGCAAAGTATACAGGGAAATGGGCCAGCTGTCTGGAGGTGATTTTTCCATTAACAAAGCAGTTTCATGCTATGCTTCTTTTCTTCACCAATTCTCATTTGTTCATAAGATCTTCTTGCCATTTTATGACTTCTCCATGTACTGATGGGTTCTCATGACAATTTCGATACAAGTGTGCTGATGCCGAGATAATGCTGATTCAAAATGAGCTATCAATGAAAGGTCTAGAACCAAGGAATAAAAAAAACAAAACCTAATCAAATGGATGTATTTAAAAAACAAAGTTCCTCACACAAAGACCTGGTTTACTGGACTAAAACAAAACGTCAGGTTGTCAGATTCAAATGCTACTCAAATTCTAGATGGCAGCTCATGCCAAGTTCTCATGATCCTAAATCCTGACCAAATTTGTTAAGAATTTAAATGCTACGATCTCCCCAGCCATTCTTCTCCAGTGCCAAATCCCATATTCACACAGTGGAGTAACTCTACAGTCTTGCTATACTAAATAATTTGCATACTCACGTTCTGGCCTTGGCCTGTCTTGGTGGCCTTGTAGTCAGCCTTGATGTCCTTGATATCCTTCTTGGCTTGTTTGATGTCCTTCTTCTTGGCCTGGATCTGTGCATCAGCATTTAGAATTTCTGAACACTGTTTTGCGTATGCTTTTTAAAATATTTTATTTTATTTTATTTATTTAATTTATTATAATAAAAATGGACATTATTTTCAAAAATCTTGAATCACAGTATGAGTTATGTTCTCTATTAAAAATATGGTATGCATCTTCCACACACTGTGCTTACTTACATGTTAAACAGATCTAACTTATGCAATAAACTAAAAGTAAAGTGTTACCTTGTTCTGCAGATTTTCCATGGATTTGGCAAAAGTCTTGGGCACAGCGCGCTGATGGTTACACAGGATAGCCACAGCACGGTTAGCACGATTGTAGGCCAGGATCTTAGCAGCCACCGATTCATCCGCTGAAACATCATCCTCTATGTCACCACTACAGCCTACTTTTGACTCCACATCTCTACTTCCAATTAAATATAAAACTTTCAATTCATAAAGACAAACGTATTCCCATGCAACGTATTTGATAATTCTTGTTTGTCAACAACATAGGTTTTGACTAATACAAAGTGTAAGTCTGACTGGCCAAGTTCTATTCATAGAATGATACAATCAGTTTTATCTGTAGCCATACGAACTTTTGAGTCTCCCTATCAAAATGAAAAAGTGAAAGTTTAGTTTATAGGAAATCCACATGTTATGTATATTAGCATTTATCTTCATGACTCCTACTGACAGGATAAGATGGGAAGGGAGAGAAGTGTCTGTGAGGTAATCTTTAATACACAATATCTTTACTTGAAGAGATCACAAAATCCAGAACGCTGGTCAAGAGAATCTATGACAATATCCACGAGTAGGAAAGAACAGGCATTGCAAGGCACCATTATGTGGTTCTGATTTACTAGTCTCCATTTTCTTAGTATTGCAGTTTCGAAATATCTGCCATGTCCTAAAAAAAAAAAAAAAAAATAAAAATTAAAGCGTAATACTAATGCTAAAGACATGTTAGCATCATGACTTGTAGTAAGCCTTTTAATTAACACAGCTCTTAGGGGAAAGAACAAAGGAAAAATGGAATATAATATACACAGATGTACTTACGGTTAGTGAGCAGATTGAGCTGTTGCTGCAGGGTGTGGGAGGCGTTGTAAGTACGGAACACTTTGGCCGTCAGTCCATCCATCAGCTCTTGCAGATGTTTGTTCAGCAGAGCCGTCTGCATGCATACACATGACATACATGATCAACAACTGAAAAGCCATCTTTGAATTGTAACTGTATAAATGTTGGTTGGCCAATGCAGCCATTTTCTGAAAAGTGGTGCGCTTCTTTATGATTGATAGAAAGAAAAGATGCTACAACGGCTGGATTTCACACAACAGCAAATATCTGTCCAATCTACACACACACACAAACCACTAATATGTGGAAAAGTATCAACTGACATTCAGCCTGTCAAAGATACACACACACACAACTACTAGTATGTAAAAAAAATAACTGACATTCAGCCTACCACCAAAGATGTCTACACACCACACACAGCCATTACTATGAAGGAAAGTATGGACTCACATTCAGCCTATCAAAGATGTCTACACACACACACACACACACACACACACACACACACACACACACACACACACACACCACACACTCAGAGGTAGGAAAGTAAGGACTCACATTGAGCCTATCAAAGATGTCGTCTTCAGGCTGCTTGTTCTCCATGAAGAGCTGCAGGTTCTTGTAGACGCGTTTCTCCACAGGCACGGTGTTGGTGTAGCGGATGGAGTCCTTACCCAGGAAGTCAAAGTCCACTACGTACGACTTGCCGTCCTTCTCATCATGCAGCGTGAGATGCTCCACACGCAGAGAGCAGCAGCCCACAGTGTCTGCTGTCTCCCCCTCTTCCTTCTCGTTACCCGCTCTCAGGGCCAGCTGTCCACCACACAAAAAAAGAGTTTCTCCTTTAGCCATTAAAAAAACCCCAAAACCCCCCCACCTCCTTTTCTAATTTTTTTTCCCCCAACCACATCAAAATAAAAATCAAACCGTTGCACACAGATGTGCTCTGTCTTAAAAGGTGTACTCAAATCAAATCAAAAACACTTTCATAATTCATAATGAAGGGATACATTCACAAGACTCAGTTCTCACAACTAGAATAAAAAATAAAAGAATGACAACACACATGGTTTAAAATTGTTTCCCACATGCAACCGATTCTAATCTGTATGTATGATGACTTGTAGCTTGTTAACTTACTAACTTAAGTCCTATTGTTGGCTCTCTACACCACCTGTCTAAAAGATAAGATTTTAAAAGTGAGATTCTGCACATTCTGTACCCACAGTCTGTCCTGCTTTTACAGAAAGTTACTTTTTGTCATAGACATCTACTTCAACCTGTTCAATAAGAAAACTCACACACTTTCCATAATAATTCTTTTTACTTGAATCCATTCATCAATCAGATGTTCTCATACCTGTCACAGTCAACACATGACTGTTAAAAGTTAAAGTTAAAGTCTGTCCCGAGCCTAAGGCTCATCAGGCCGGTGCTTATCCCTGTTTCTGTGGCGTTACGCGACTGGGAGTCATAGACTCCCCCCTGGATAGGACGCCAGTCTATCGCAGGGTTAACCCCCAACACAAGGTTGGTACCCCTTTTACACCTGGGTGGGGTGAGAAAATAGCCGTAAAGTGCCTTTTCCAAGGGCACAACGCCATAGCCGAAAGCTGGGATCGAACCCGCAACCTTTAGATTACGAGTCCAACGCCCTAACCACTAGACTACAGCGGCGGCTAACACATGACTGACTATCCACTAATCTTATCAGGAAAATGACATAAAGCCAGGAAAATTGCAGACTCAGGAGACTACTGACCTTATCGATGAAGTACAGAGCCACAGCGCGCTGACGCACTCTCATCTCTTTCGACTTCCAATCCTCTTGGTACCTGGCGCGAATCTTGTCCACAGTTTTGTGCAGGCGCCGAGCAGTTTCGTATTTCTGCCAGTCCTTTCTCTCCCTAATGGACAAACAACAGCTGATTACACACAACAGCTGAGTATGCTACAGGTATTATAAAGGGAGCAAATAACACCCCACTGAATAACAAACACATAGAGATCATTGTCTAATATCACTTTTATGAACATACATTAAACTGAAGAAGATCAGAAAAGAACAAAAAAAGGTCATGTTATCAAACATCTGCTGCAAACCATAGCTACAAATGCAACTTTCAAAAACATTGCATTTCAAAACACATATCAAAAATCTGCAAATAGAATTAAATTTTTTATAATTCCAAATGGCAAGACAAGGAAACTGTGAATCCATTTACCATACCATCATACTCGGAAGACATACCTCATAAACTTCCTATCAAACAATTAAAACTACATTTTCCACACACATGGTCTGAAATGGTGAAATTACAAGTCTTAAATCTGCCCATCAATTTTTGAAGACTTTTCTTTCTCATCAAACCCCATTTACCCATTTAAATAATAATAATAAAATCCTACTTAGCATGACCAAATGACCCACCTTCAGCTTGGAGGCAGCGTTCAGCATGACGTATTTCACAGAGCCTTGGATGTTCTCAGTCCAGCTGCTGAGCCAGGTGACGTGGTTGTCATGGCGAACTTCCTTCCACTTGTGGCCATCTGGAGCTTTGGGAGCCACCGAGTCCCTGACACAAACGGCCATGTCTTCATGAATGTGGGCTTCACCTTTATTTTCTTTTATCAGTCAGGCACAATAATGAACCACAAATGACTTTAACCTTCAGCACTCAACCAAATATTTTTAGGGGCTGCCTTCCTCAGTCGACAAAACTATTTACACTGAAGAAGCCTCTAGCATCTCAAAAAGGCATTAAGTTATCGACTCTTCAACTTTGTAAAATGACATGATGATAGCAGACATGTATGAAAAAAAAAAAAAAAGGCTCCAGAAAGCCTTCGAGTCAACAAGGAAAGCACCACATACGTATGTATAATAAATGTCCACATGTCATCATTTTGGCATGGTCATATTTTTACAAAAGCGACTGATCATAGAGTGAACTCACTTGCTGCAGTTGATGATGACATCTTCAGGCACAACTCGTCGCTTCAGCATGCCCTGCTTGGGATGGTCACCACGGCCACGGAACAGACCTGGAGGCTCAATTTTGAAGTTGCCAATCTTCTCCTTGTGGCCATCGATGGTGCAAAAGCCATATTCATTTGTGATTTCTTCATTCTTCTTCTTATTGATCTGCAAACAAACAAATATTTATTCACAATGATGGAAATTAACATGTAAAAGAAAAAAATGCGTTCGTTCAAGCAATTCCAGACTTTGGTCAGCATTATCTCAACAATCCAAGTGGTTATAAGAAAAATTAGTTATACAAAACATTCTTCATCAGAGAAAATGTGAGCCGTCTTCCAAAAAGAATAGTTCTGCAAGAAAAAAATCTTTTTAACATTCTGTGCCAAAAGATCTCGCTCAATACACAAATTTTCGTTTTCCCATTTCTGTTAATTCTTTCTAAACAGACATCTTATCCTGTTTCCAAAGAGGACTGCAGGTCCTGAAACCTTACACACACAAAAGCGGCAAACCACGCAACAAGCAGAAACAACAGACAGTGACATACCAGCTTTTCCTCCTTGGACATGTTTTTGCGCTGTTCATTCTTCACTTTGAAGTATTCGTTCATCTCTGTGAAGTTGCATTTCTTCAGGTCAGTGAGCTTTTCCTTCTCGGCTTTGCTCATCACCTGAAAGGAAAATAACACATTTTAGGCATGGGATTTCCCTCACAACGATCCTCTAACACAGATGCAGGAGTTACAGCATGGCACAATCATTTCTTTCAGTACATTATTGATTACACTCTCTCCCTTTCAAACTGGTATGTGTTCAGTTTCTGCATTAGTTGTCAGTCATCTGTCCCAGATACTGGAATTACAGTAAAGTATGGTCCGATAAAGAAGATGTCGATTCAAATCTGATCTGCAGAACTAACACTTTGCAATGATTGCATTCACTTGTAATCTTTTTCGAGCCTTTAACTACACTGAGGTACAAAGCTGCACTCTTTGCTTGAAGCATACTTTCTTGAATTTTGAGTTCCCTTGTCAAACACCTTCAAAGTAGACACTGACATTATTTTATTAGCATAACAATCAACTCATCTCTATGACTGCCTAAGTGGACCTCTGGAGTCTTTGGGAAGTTATCACGTTGTGCATCAACTTTGAACTCTTCAGTGAAATGATTTCTGAAGGGTTAAACTGGAGCTCAGGTGACCAATTTCTTGATCTCGTTTGCATATGGAAAATGTCTGCCGGTTCAAAAAGTGACATCAGAATACATGTCAATTCCTACACTGTCCTGGAAAGCTCAATACATTTTACGTAGGAAAGTGTACAACATCAAAACTTGTAAACCGAAAAGTGTTAGATGTTACACTGTTAAGTAGTCTCAAACCAGTCTGAATATATCAGCATCCTCAATTTTGATTAATAAAAAAAAAACACCCAGCCTAAGCTAGCCCAGTACACACAGCTCAGGGAAAAAGGGGGGGGGGGGAGAGAGAAGAACAGCAAAAAGTACCTTGCGCCAATCTTTGAAAAAGTTCTGGTTGAAAACTTCTTTGGAGGTGTAGTCGTGGTCCAACATCTTGGCATAAAATGTGGCCACTTCTTCTGTTTCGGGCTCCAGTTTCATGGCATGGCCTGTCACAACACATCAAATTATCATTGTGGCTATATTCCTTCCTTTAAAAAAAAAAATCTGCAATACACAATACTGTAAATATGACTTTAATATGTGGTGGCAGAAAAAAGCCTAGCAGCAATATATCTGAGTTAAATTTTGACGGAATAATAGCCCTGATATGGCCTCTGTGGTCAGTGGGGCTTACTTAAACATTGTGACTGGATTGGAACTGCAAACTATCCAGGCATCAGTCTTTTCCAACAAAGAGTTTGAGATGGGCCTTGCAAGACAGGGTTGAAAACAGTGCCTGGAGTAACAACACTAATACAGCTGAAGATGGAATTTTGTGTTGACATATACACAGAGTTTCTACTCCCTGAAAATACATATTAGTGTGAGCTTTGTTTGTTAGTTATTGTAGTCTTTTATACACAATATTAACTTTATAAAACTATACTCTGGGCTAACAGAAAGGTTCAAAGAGCCAAATAAAATCTTCATGTGATTACCTCAACTTTTAATCTGTCATAAGTTCTGTCAGAGGCCAGAGACTCAAACATAGTAATAGTTACAACAATAAACTGAGGTCTAACGTTACTAGTTAAAACATCCCCAAAAAACACACACAAAAAAAAACACACAAAAAAAGCCACACCAAAACTGATCACACTTACCCTCATAGTAAAACTTGATGTCTTTAGGCAGGGGCTCATAGGGGGGTGCAAAGACCGGGCCTTTGTGTTCCAGAAAGGTCCACTTCACGCCGTCCTCGCGCTTTTCTTCCTCCCACCACCTCCACACTTCATTCTGCTCCTTCTCCTTCTTGGTTTGGCCGCCTTCCCCGTCTTTCTTCCCCTCTTTCCCTAAAATATGAATGAAAAAAAACTTGTCAAAACAAAAGGTAACGAAGACAAGAATATGATCAAGTTACACATACACACACACACACACACACAGAGCTGTTTTTTCTTTTTCATCATAACAAAAATTCTTCTTCTGAAAAAAACAACAACAACCCCAAAACAAACAAAACCCCAAACCCTTCGTTCTAAGATATGTGCGTCATGGTTTTTCACTTTCCATCAATGTAGTGCTACTACTAGATGTAGCAGGAAAAATAATAGAAACAATCATTTGGGTGACTTATGCCAGTTGCAGGCAAAACTGTTCCAGAACATTAAAAAAAAGAAAAGAAAAAAAAGATGAAATTTGATTACATTTTCCTGGTTAATCTATGAAAAAATGTGTATGCGTACAAATACACAGAAGAGTCCCAAAGATTTTTTTTTTTTTTTAAACCCTTACCTTTTTAGGAGGGGGAGCATCTTCTTCCTCTTCCTTAATCTTTCTCTTCTGAGGCTTTCGGTTTCTTCCACCTTCACCTTCTTTACTTTGTTTGCCCTGAAGAAAACAACAAGCACCACATTTTCCTCACAGTCTACATGCTACTTACAGGCCTATAACATTACACCTGATTATCAAAATCCCAATGCTTTATTTTTGTCTTGTGTCTGAAAAGAAAACACAAAATAAGGAATGTGGAAAATGAAAAAAAAAACAAACACCTGTGTTTGCTCTGCAGTTGACCAAGCTAAAATCTGTTTTCCTAAATCAAGTTATCAAAAAGACACAAGGACAAATCAGGCATGCTGTTCTTACAGTAGTAAAAAAACAAAATCAACCAACAACAATAGAATAACTTTTGACAAAAGCTGAAGACTTAAGGATCAGTGTATTCAGCATTTCTCAATTAATATCTAAACCGTACTTATTGCTGAAGACATAACCTAAAATCAATTGTCTTAAAAATGCCAACTAAGGCAAAATTTAAATTAAAAAAAATCAACAAAAAAAATCTTTCACAAATCATACAAATATCACACTGATTTATTTACCTGGATGACAGAGGCTCATCATCCTCATCAGATTCTTCTCTTTCACGCTTCACTGTTTTACTGGGTGAAGTGTCCTTGATTCTCATGGACTGTAAAATTAAAATGTGATTAATTAATGAAGATCTTGTTCTGACAAAGACTGAAACTTTCAGCTACCACACACCCAGGCACTGCTTATCACATGTGTTGCACAAATTTAAAACAAACAACCAACCAAACCAAACCAAACCACCAAAACTGCACAGATTCTATTCAGATTAAGAGTTAAGCAAACAAGCATAAGCAATATAAATACCAATCTTGGTATCAACTCAAACTGCTTACAGGAAATAAATTAAGCAACAGACCCCCAATTTTTTTTTTTTTTTTAAAATAAAAGATCAGTTGATCTTGTCAAATTCAAACATGAACAGGTTTCATATCCACCAAGATCTAACTTCAATTTAAATGAACATTCTGCAACCATCTTTCGTTGCACAAAGATCACCCCTCCCCCACCTTCTTCCCTCTTAAGTAGAAATTTACTATTCAGTAAATGAAACATGGATATAAAAATAATAAAAAATCAGGTAATCTTTAACCATAAAAATAAGAAAGCTACAGAATACACCTATTAAAGGTATTACGAATTCAACAAAGTGATACTTGTATCGAGAAAAACAACAACAAACAAAAACTTTTATTATCTTAACAAAAATGCAACATAGGTCTAGTCAACGAAAAAAATAGATTTTTCCGTAAACAAAATGATAGTTACCAATGGCTTCTCATCATCATCACTGGCAGGCTCCTCTTTGATTTCAGCCTTGGGTCTTTCATAGCCAGCTTGCTCTCTTTCACTGGCGACTTGGATGGGGACCTTTCCTTTCTCGGCGATTCCACCTTGACTTTGGTGGGAGACTGAGGTTCCTCTTTCACCTTGAGGCTGGATTTCTCTTCACTCTTGGAGCTGCTTGATGACTTTTCATCCCCTTTTCCACCACTGCTGGAGCTGTCATGACCAGATTTGCTGCCGCTGCTGCTAGATTCTTTCTCTTTCTTCCCCGAACTACTGTCTTTGGACCTGGAACCCAACCAGCTTTCAATCTCAACTTGTGTTTTACCCGATAAAATTAAAAAAACAAAAAAACACCCCAACAGTTCTATAACTGATAATCTCAAGACAAAATATGGCTGATAATATGACAATCTTATGCATGCATTTGTCAGTTTTTGTTTACTTTTTATATCTCCAGAAACTTACATTTATAGGTATTAGCAAAAAGAATTATTTACTTACATTTATAGGTATTAGCAAATAGAATATTTAACATCTTCCCCCGAGGGACTGCTGGAGGCTCTTTCAGTATAAAAGCACCCTCACTTTATGGAAATTCTTTGCTACAATTTCACCATTTATATTACTCTCTTTTCTTTCTGTCTTTTCCCTTACCTTTCTTAGTTTCTATCCCCTCTCTCTGCCTTTCCAGCCCATTCTCTAGCATTTTTTTTTCTCCAAGCAAATCTGATAACATTCTAGTACTTTTTATATCAATTTTCTCCAGTTGCTCTGAAATCAGAATGTGTCAGCTGAGGCCAGCAGCAGACCCTGCAGTTATGCACAGGAGGAGACCAGGCAACACGGATCCTCCCCATGAAGGGGAATGCATAGGAACAATCTGACAAACATCCAACACAAGCTTACATATGTATAAAAACATCAAACTAACCTGTGTTTGTCTGAGGAAGAGGACGATTTGGAACTGCTGCTGTGGTGATCTTTTGATTTGTCCCGAGGTTTATCAGAACTGCTTGATCCACTGGACTTGGACTTCTCGGAATGTTTGCTACTGGACGACTTGTCCTTGGAATGGCTGCTGCTGCTACTGCTGCTGCCGTCCTTCGATTTGGAGCTCCCTTCCTTGTGGCTGGAGGAAGAGGAGCCTTCCTTATGCTTGCTGGAACTGGAGGAGGAACTGCCCTCTTTCGACTTAGAACTGGAGCTTGAGTGTTTGGATGAGCTAGAGCTAGAGCTCTTCTCTTTCGACTTACTGGAACTGGACTCATGCTTAGAAGAGGACGAGGAGCCATCCTTGTGTTTAGAAGAGGATGAGGAGGATCCCTCTTTGTGTTTGGAAGATGAAGACGATGATGAACTATCCCGGTGTTTTGAGGAAGAGGACCCCTCTTTATGCTTAGAGGAGGAGGAAGATGAGGAGTGATGCTTGCTGTCTTTGGAGCGTTCTTTGTGTTCCGATGAACTGTGTTTACTGGAGGAGATGGGGGACTTAAAGTTCTCTTTGTCATGGTTGATATGGTTGGACATTCCATTGACTGGGGAATGGTTGGAATTGGTATTTTGCATCTTGGCTTTTAAATCCGTATCTGTGCAAAAAAAAGAAAAAAAGAAAAAAAATCAGTTATGTTAGAACTGATTTGTTCAGTTATGTTAGAACTGATTTGTCTTTGCAGATAGATCTATACTGTTACATAATACATCATACAGTGCACAATGGCACAGAATTCATACATGAGAAAGAGGCATTTGTAATACATCATACAGTGCATAATAGATGGAAAGAAATGAGAGAGGCATTTGTAATACATCATACAGTGCATAACAGATGGCACAGAATTCATACATGAGAAAGAGGCATTTGTAATACACCATACAGTGCATAACAGATGGCACAGAATTCATACATGAGAAACAGGCGTTTGTAATACATCATACAGTGCATAACAGATGGCACAGAATTCATACGTGATAGAGGCATTTGTGATTCAACTTTTTTTTTTTTTTTTTTTTTTTAAAGACCAAAGCAATGCACACTGGCTCAAATTTTACAATCATCTTCCAGTATGAACACACAGACTGATGATGTTTTACACAGATAGTGAGATACTGTAGGTCTAGCCAATGTTGTAGGGCAAAAAGTACGAAATGTCCCACAGACTTCCTTTGTAATATGGTGAACTCCCCTGTCTGCTGAACAGCACATGGTCTGGGTGAAGATGATTTACAGCAATATTCTCGGCATTAACACTTCAGTGCAATTTCAGGTACACACAGAATGGACTTGTCTTTGATAATAAAGACATATTTTGATCACAATTGATTGCTTTAAGATTGTATTGAGCTTTGATCAGCATTGTTAGCTGATAGTTGTTGCTTTGTAGAATTGCTGGTCATGTGTTAGATCTAAACTTTCTCCAAATTACTTGTGACTTAGAATAAGATGCTTCTCCAAATTACTTCATACTTGTGACTAAGAATAAGATGCTTTGATTTTCTCATTGGGGATTTTTTTTTTTAATTAAAATTTTTTTAATTTTTTTTTTTTTTTTAAAGATTTGAAGGCAGAGATAATAATTCATGAAGTAGCAGACACACTGGGTCATAGACTTACAGAAAAAATAGATTGCATCAAAAGCGATCAAAATTTTTCTCAGCAATTTTCTCTTCCTTCTTGGGCTAGTGCACCTATGTTGATCAATGTGGATGAGATTTTGTGTATGCCCACATTGAAGGGAATCACATTCCCAAAATTAGAGATGATGTATAGAAACATAACACCAATGTGCATGAGTTTTTATTTGTCATCCATTCCTACTGCCACATAATGGCCTAGTATTCCAAAATGATTTTTTTTTTTTTTTTAAGGATGGGTACATGTGCTCCACATGCTAGGACTAGGAGTTGCATGCAGTCTTGAACTGGAATTATTGCAGAGGCAAAGAACATGTACAGAAAGATGCAATGCACACATGTCTGTAGAATTCCTATGGACAACGTAACGTCTATCTGGATTTTAAAATGTTGTTCAATGGAAAACATTTGTTTCCTATTAATTAAGGATATAAAAGAGAACACAAATGTTCTGTTCAATATATAGATTGTAAATGTTTGTTTTATATAAAGCTACATCAGATTAGTGGTTGAGGTAAACCACCTTTCTGCATGGAATTCCTCCGGCCACATAAATAAAAAACTAAGTCTGTTCTTGACATGTGTCTCAAAAAACACTGCTACCATATCTACGCATATATACAATTTTTATCTCCATTTTCTCTTTAAATGTTTTTGCTATGAGATGATTGTGTTTCACCAGTTAGAACAAAGCCTGTTGAGAGCACTGTGAAAGTGTGTAAAGTGTAATGCAGGGTTTGAACTGTGTGATGAAAGTAAGTGTCACAAGAAAACGGGTGTTACACTTACAATGTCCTATATAATTAAATGAACTGTTATCAAAAGTTTTTTTTCCCAAATCCATCTTAATGGTGAAAGTAGTTGGTAAACAGCACTTAATATTTTGTCACCAATAGCAAAGAATGATGTGAAACAAAGGACTTAAAAGGCCTTTTAAGCCAAATCACATTTAAAAGGACTTAAATGGACCTAAAAGGCCCATGTGAACCAACTAGGCAACTTACCCAGTCTTTATTATCCTCTGAAAAATAAAATTCATTCAAAATCTCTCTGAGTCTCTCTCTCTTTCTCTCAACACATGTCTCGGTAGTGCACGTGTTCGCCCCAACCGAGACAAACGCTTTGTCAGCAAAGTCGCCGCTATTTTCTTTAGGCCTATACCGCTAGGCCTATAGGTCTACAGCCCTGCGTCTAACCACCTGCCTCAAGGTTTGATGGATCGTCTGGCTACGTTAGTGCCTTAATTTTGTGACAATGAAGTCTTGTAAATTTCAATCTGTGACTTCGTGACAATAATCCAGAAAACGCCCGACTGTGTTAAAATAAAGACAAATCTGAAATGGGCCACTTCGCCAAACAAATCGGTCAAGTTAATCCGATTTTTAACTTACCTTCAGATTGAGCAGTTTCAACGGAGTCGCATCCGTTTTCCTAAAAACAAAAATATACATAAAACAGTTAAAACAAAATCATATCATTTTCTCTTTGCAGCTTTCGTTACTTCACAATCAATACAAAGAACAGTAAAATATTTCACCACCAATCTCAACCTCTTCACTTAGCCTACAAGAATAGGCTAGCCTCGCCATTTTGACAGAAAACTAAACGGACGCTAGATTTTCTCCTGATTATTTGTATGGTTATGAACATCAATAACTCTGACAAATAATAAATGTCTATATATTCGAAAACATATTATGTCTTACCTGTACGAGTCCTGTTTGCTGATCATCATTTGGATTCGCCATCTGCACAGTGTTTTTGGTGCCACAAGGTTTCAAAAACTAAGTTTCACGATGGCTTCTCGCCGGCTTGTCCGTCTAAGTGTAGCTTTTAGGTTATTGCGCATGCGCCAGAGGAAAAGCCTTCTTTGTTCGTATTTATATCCCCTCTGACGTCAAATACGTCACACGGAATTCCTTTCAAATCAAATTCTTTTATTTCGAGGATATTAAATAAGCGCTCGCGTGCTTTTTTACGTCCAGTCCCCGCCCCTTATCCAGATTAACACCATAAAAGAAAAGTTAGAACCCCCCCCCCCAAACATAACACACTTTATAGTGAAAACACACACACACACACACACAACACACACACACACACACACACACAAGAGGAAACCAAAAAGGATGCTGAAAAACAAATCCACAAATAAACAAGAAAAGCAAATCAATCAAACAAAAAAAACAAACGAACAAAAAAAACTCACCCAAGAAACAAGCAAAACAACAACAATGAACTACCCCTGACCCCTAACAACCCCCCCCCCCCCCCCCCCCCCCACACACACACCAACAAACAAACAAAAGGAAACAAATAGAAAACAGAAAAGAAAACCCAAACAAAATGCTGCTGAAGGTAAATGCCTTTTTGGATGTGAGAAGGAGGGGAGTTTATTTATTTTTTATTCTTTCACATCCAGGATGATGGAATAAGCACTTATGAGGGTTGTTTTTTTTACAGCCAGTCCCCATGTGTATGCAGTTTTGTAGGTCTTGTCATCTGTTCCATACCCAAGGGCTATAGGAGAAGGCCCTATCATAAAAAACAATCTGTTCTGACTCTTGGAACTAAGGGTACATTCACTCAAACTGCCACTCATGGTTACTGGGTGGGGAGACAAAAGCCATGCACACAGTCATGTCCAGCCCCTCTCTATTTTCACTTGCTCTGCTGAAGCCTGTTCATGCTGCCACATACACACACAATCACATGCTTGATAACACCTCACACACACACACACACACACACACACCGCACACACACACACTGCACACACACACACACACACACATGTGCCCACACACATACACATACACAGACACAGACAGACACACAGAGAAAGCTGTATGTTCTTGCTCGACTTCAGCTGTGCATGTGGTCAGAAAAAAAAAAAAGTTGCCTAGAAGAGGTCTTCCTTTTTATCAACAGAAATTCTTCAGGCAGTCATACTGGAACGCTGCTGTGCGCACATGCTGAATATCAAGGCAGCTTTCGATTATCCCAAAACAACCAACCTCTCTTCTTTCTCATGGACAGAGAGCATGTGGATAATAAGTAAGTACGCCTTTCATTTCTTTTTTTCTTTCATTCTTTTATTTTAGGGATAAAGGAATAAGCGCTTATGGGCTTAAAATTTTTTTTTGGGGTGTGCATCAGTCCCCGTGTGTACACAGTTTTGTAAATTTTGTCATTCATTCCCACCAGCATACCATGACATACTTTTCCGAAAAGCGGAACGGGTTTTAAAGTGCGCAAGATGTTCTAATGCATGAATGTTTTTTCACACTCACTCTACAGTTAGCAAACAAGATTCCAAGGAAGACTGGAGTTTTCTGGATGGGGTGTAGACAAGAGAGGTCTGTACATTAGGCAGGGTAAGAGCCAGTGCAGAAGTTGAAACATGACTAGTTTCACTTTTGATTGTGTTCGAGTCCCAGTGGAGTTACCTTATTTTAAGGACTGTGACATCAGCCAGCCAGAACCACATTCAAACTGACACATAGCAAAGCAATCTTTACTTTTATGTGTACCTGCACAGGAAGCCAGTGGAGTGTTTTGAGGAGTGGTTTGAGCAGGATGGTGTCTTTTGCTCTGAGAAAACTCTGACACTGGCAGGTGGATTTGTTATTTTCTTGGGTTTTAGTAGGATTACACACACACACACACACACACACACACACACACACACACACACACACACACACACCGCACGCATTCACACACACATACACTGACACTCACACACACACACACGACACACCACACACACACACACGAAAAAAACAGAACTTAAAGAACTTGATTAAAAACCAAGCACAGTGGTGATGCGAGTGAAAACTTTATTCTGTCATTGTGATGTCTGGTTTGTATACAACAGCACATCATCTAGTTATAATCAATACATCTCAAAACATATATATATAAAATAAAAGAAAGAAAAAGCCTATAACGTATGCTCTCCTACAGTAAGATCTAAAACAGAAGCATTCTGATAACCATATTAGTAAACATTTTTTTAAAAACTGCTCACAAAATGTAAATGTAAAGAACCCTTAGTTACACTTGCCTGTGGGGTGCATTGAAGCGGTGTAGGATGCAGTGCTAACTGTAATATAAACAGTGACAGCTAGATTACAATATCAATTCCATAACTTTCGCATAGCCAGATGTGCAATTGCAAGAAAGATGAATGTTCTTGGATGAAATCTAACTACCGAAATTTTTGGGACTGATTCATCACCTTTTACAAGATATATTTTACACACTAGGCCCACAAGCTTAAAAGAAATAACTAATCTTTTGTATTACTTCAACCACAACTTCTCTGTCTCTCCTCTCAGCATGTGTGAAGTAGCATGTGGAAATGTTGAAAACAATGATTATGACCAAAACAAAAACCTCTCATGTTTTGTCTTCTGAAAGAGAAATTCACATTTTCCTTTTGCCATGCCTGATATCTTGAAATAAGGTACATCTGTCATACAAGCATTTTGTTATGGATGATTTAATCAAAAGCAATACATCTTGATAGTTTTTATTTCTTTCCTCAGCTACAGCCCCAAGGTTCACCAGTGGTGAGATTTTTGCATATGCGACTGTTCTTGCCCACCATTAAGGTAGCTGATTTAGGACTTCAGGGAGAATATATTTAAAACAACCCTAATCGATAGCATGGCTGACTGATTTTAAAAAATCATGTACATAATGAATTTCTTTAGAATAAACAATCAGTAGTACCTTGCAATGGTATGCACATCATATGTATCAAGTTACTGAATATCTACTGTGGTTTCAAATCTGAGGTCATGGATGTTTCAGTAGTCTTTTTGTCGTCATCTTTTCTTCCAAGAGAGATAAAGGGGCATTGCACTGTGATGTCTCACACAAGACCAACCTAGCACAGGCCACCCTATTCCAGGCAAGGAATGCCTGTGGTGTATGTTCATGTCATCCACATCACCGATCAGGCCTGCTTTACTCTCTCACAAAAGGTAGACAACAGCTTTGAACTTTTGTGCAAGATGTCATGTATGCTCGGCATGTAAGTGACCCCCCCCCCCCCCCAAAAAAAAACCCCCAAAAAAAAACCCAACCACAAAACAACCAACCAAAAAACCAACCCTCCCCCCTAAAAAAACCAAAACCAAACCAAACCAAAACCAAACCAAAACAAAATACCATCCACCCCACCAAAACTCCCCTCTTTCACAAACTCCACCCTAACTGTTCGCAAAAAAATCTTACTCAAAGAAACAGCAACATATCCAGCAAGCACTTACGTTTTCACATTCCAAAGCAAACTAAAAAAAAAAAAAAAAAAAAAAAAGTGCGACACCACTAAATCCGAACAAATGGCATCCTGAGCTGAGCAAGTCTTCTACTCATCCTGCTACCCAGAGTGGATCAGCTTCCAACAGATTCAACTTGCTCACAACACACTGCTAGAAACGTTTTATACAGAGTCCCCCTAAACTGCTTAAAAAGCTGACGTGTGGAGTGGAACAGACTCCAACAGATTCAACTTGCTCACAACACACTGCTAGTAACGTTTTATACAGTGACCCCCATAACTGCTTAAAAAGCCGACATGTGGAATTTGAAATGATTTTGTATGATCATCAGCTTGAAGTTGTGCTCAAGTCAAAGATAGATACTTAAGCATATTTCAAACCTATCATTGTCAAAATGCATGCACGTATATCAAATTCCTGATGATGGATAATAGTGATAGTGATGTAGGAGGTAAATAATATAAATTTGTTCTGGGGAAAAAAAAAAGACAAAAATACTATAAATGGGCCAGCGAGGTACACATAAACTTATTTCTAATGGGAAGGCTGTACGCTAGAATATAACTTCCCTGATAATCAAAATGCTGACAACTTTAAAAGGAAAACTAAAAATATGACCATTCACACAATTACACAAGCAAAACTACAAGTGAGCATTCAAAAGCGCGCAATTTACACAACTATTATACAGAGTTGCATCGCTATAACACACACGTACATACACACACTCACACAATAAAAAGTAAAATCATGAATATAGTTTGGAACATGATTCACAATGGCTTTTTTCCCCCTAAGCCACAGCCTCAGTGTTTTTTTCTGTCACCATTGAATATTCTTCAGTCCTTCTAGATATGCTGTCCGAAAAACACAAATAAAACAAAATGATAAAAGTGACAGGAATACAAAGAAAAGCCAAACAAAACATGACACTAGCAAAGGAAAAGTTTCATAGAATAAAGATGGCACATGATGAGTAAGAAGAAGAGGTGGAGGGAAGCCAGACCAGAAATGAACTCAGCACCACCAAATCAGTTCATGTAGGATTAGCATCCATAAATTCACACACACACGCACTCACACATGCATGCATGAACACAGGATTTAGCATCCATAAATTCACACACACACACACATGCATGCACGCACACACACACACGCACGCACGCACGCACGCACGCATGCATACATGCATGAGCACACACACACATGCATGCATGCACACACACACACACACATGCACATAGACACACATGCGTGGACACACACACACACACACACACACACACACACACACACACACACACACACACACACACACACACACATGTATATGAAAATTAGAAGCTGGATGAAGACATCCAAATTTCTACAAATATAAATACTAACTGATAAAAAGCTTCTTCAATACAAATGTTGTCAACAAAGAAAACTTACTGCACATACACAAGCAGGTGAAAATGTTGGAGAAAAATAAACAATGAGCAAGATCAACTTTCCAATGTGTCACCCAGTGATACAAGACACAATAATGGTTTAAAAAAACAAAAAAAGATAAGAAAATTAAAACAAGATTTAAAACTGTAAAAAAAATACACCTGCCATTCTTTCAACCAAGTGTTTCCTCTATATATACATACATGTTTCTTACTTTAGGTAGGCATCTGTCAGTCTCGGAAGACTGAAGTTGTGCTCCAGGCTCTAGAAGGCAATGCCTGGGTAAGTAAGTATGGAGGGCAAGCTGTTACCCATGCAGCAGACACCCCCCTCCCCCCAACCTCAATGTTGCTGAAATGGTCCATTGGAAACGCTATCGCCCACATGAATGGTTCCAGTGCCATCGCAGGAGCCACCAGAATGTTGCCATATACAACCTGAACTGCCCTGAGGACTCCCAACTCCCGATTTTTCCTCAGGAATGGTGTCTAAACCTGACGCCTGTGTGCATGCTGGTTTTTTAAAATATTTATTTTGTTGCAGTCTGCTTCTACCGGCACATGGCCTGCTCTTCCAAAAGGCAGAATGGGTTTTTAACATGTGTACAAAATGTTCTGCTTGTGTTCTCACATGGGGCCTCAGTTTTTAGTCTCATTCGAATAGCTAGTTCAAATGATATTGTTTCTTACTTAAAGACATATAATTATATACATACAAGTGTGTATGTATTTGACTATAAGATTATATAATGTGTAAGAGAGAGAGAGAGAGAGAGAGAGAGAGAGAGAGAGAGAGAGAGAGAGAGAGAGAGAGAGAGAGAGAGAGAGAGAGAAGAGAGAGAGAGAGAGGAGAGTGTGTGGTGTGTGTGTGTGTGTGTGTGTGTGTGTGTGTGTGTGTGTGTGTGTCGTGTGTGTGTGTGTGTGCGTGCGTGTGTGTGTGTGTGCGTGCATGCAAGACTTTTTGAATCAAGTATACATTTTACTCTCATTTTATCTATTGTATGTTTCATGGTCACATAGCTCATCACAGCACTCTCCTGTCATTTTTGTATAAATAACTATTAAAAGAACGTGAATCTCTCCTAAAACGCAAAGCAAAAAAAAACAAAAAAACAAATCCAAACACAACACACGCTCCCATTATAACTTCTGCAAAACCCTCTTCCATTGTCCAAACCCACTTCCATTCACCACACTCTCCCCACAGCCCACAAATCCAACATCACTCAGTCCAGAGTGCTAAATTTAGTGCGCCCTTTCCTTTGACCTAGTCCAAGTGTGGTCAGTTCCTGCTATAATTAGCACCAGCTGGCCCCACATAGGCTGGGATGGGATGGATTAACTAGCAGGTGAGAGGAGCTGAAAGTGGGGGAAACTGACAGCCGCGCCCCATTTCAACCAACAACAAAAAAGCAGGGCAGGGAGTAGGCAAGAGACCAGGAGGGGAAATTCACACAAACAGTAGAAGACAGTCATGTCGATTCGCGTTTTCAAGATGCGTGAATGTTGAACAGCTTCGTGTGTGTATGTCACAGCCTCGGAACAGTCTTCACTGCTGCTTCAGGGAAGCTTCAATCGCAGCCCTCAACATGGCTTCATCATCCTGTTCGTAATCCTGTGGACACACACAAATAACCAAATATTGATCACCATAAAGCATAAACAGTTCCACTCGCTCTGCCTGCACAAGTTTTTTTTAATGGGAAAAATACATCACACAACTGTCTTGTGCAAAGATTTCCAAGCAAGATTATGAGATTTAGAACTTTTTTTTTTTTGCATCAAGATACATCATTATTTTCAATCAAGAATGTGAGATTTAGAATTTTTTTAGAATCAAGTTACATCATTATAAATTAATAATAGCTCCACTAGCCTACTTCTTTTGCAAAAGCAACCAATTGGAACAGATTCTGCTGTTTTTTTGAGTGTGTTTGTTAGGTGTGTTGGAGATTAATTATAAAAGAATTTATGTATAGTTTTTGGATGTAATCTTCACAATGAAACAGGAAGAACCAAACATTATATTTGTAACAGAGTCCATTTGATCTGCGGTGACTCTGTACAACTTCTCGGCTATGACAGCATCATCAGACAGTGAGGATGGGGCCTCTACAAAGAGGCTGCATAAATTCTACATACTTTGACACCAACTAAATCAACGTGCTCATAACTTTTCTCTAAAGTTTCATCACAGTAACTTGCTATAACTACCTTCATAGACACATACATACACACACACAAACTGGACTTTCCAACAAACAATAACACACTGCTTCTAAGACCTGTTGTTGTGTTGTTGTTGTGCGTTCCCAAGTTTAAACACTCTGGGGGTCACCCAGAATGTGCACTCTTACTCAATCATCCCACCTGGGAATCACTGTGAGATTGAAACTGCACACTGAATGATGTTTGCGCATATGACTGTTTTCAAGTAACTCACCATATAGGCAGCCATACTCTGACATCAGAGGATTTTTTCCTTTAAAGGAGAGTGCAAGTTGTTATGTTGAAGGCAATCCCAACACAACAATTTACAAACAACATTTTAGCATAGGCCTTGGCATTTAGCTAACAACAATAACTGACACAGCTTTTGGTCTGGGCCATGAAAAATACCTGAAAAAGAGAATATCGACCGACAAACAAACAGAACTCACCACGTAGGTTTCGTATTCAAACTTATGGCGGGTGTTGAGGTGCTGGAGGAAGTTGGAGCTCCGCAGGTTGGGGTCTCCCCAGGGCATGGACACGCAGATGGGGCAGATGACCGGGGTGGGGTCATGGCGGTGCACGATGTTGCAGTGCTCGATCATCGCCTTGCAGTCCAGGTTCGCCTGGTTACAGTACGGGCACCTGAATGTGGAACGGTTTGGGCCGGGTCTGCAAATACACAAGATTTCAAGATTTAATTCACCTTTGACCCCTGACACACACACCACACGCACGCACGCACGCATGCACGCACACACACACACACACAAAGTCCATTCATTTATGGTTTGATCAGGAAAATGGTCCATCACAGTTCATTTCTCTGCTGTTGTTTTCTATTTTGTTTTGTGTGAGCTCCGAAAAAACATTTTTCAATTATCACAAAAAAAGTGATGCACTCTAGAGGTTTCCCCAATTCTAACTCTAAAATGTTTCAGGAATAACCAAAATAATGAGAAATATCACTGCTACTTCAACTTGGACATACACTACAACATAGTGTTTTCTCTAAATAAAAGTCTTACTTAAAGCTTTTTCTTGTTTGTTTTTGTTAAACTTGTGACTAGTTCTGTAAAAAACTTTTTTGCTCAAATTTCATTTATTTTCAATATATGTGATTAAGACAAATGGATTCTTCCCACATAGTAGTTAACGTGGTTCAAGACTGTTAAAAGGTTTATGAAAAGACAGATGCTGCCTACATCATGTAATTAATCTTCAATTGAGAGTGAAGGGAACAGTATGCTTTAAAGCAAACAAACATGAATATCATTCACTAAAAATACTCTGTAACATTTTAAAGAGAAAAATGTGACAGAAAACCTGAACGGAGACAAGCAAAACCAACAATTCTTCTTCTTCTGTGTAAATAAAGGATTCAACTCCAGTTAGCACCTGATCCATGCTCATTCAAAATAAACAGGCATTTAGCCAACACCAAGAGTGAGTCTCTATGTCCATGCATGCAGTTTTTTTCCCCATACCAATTACCATTCTTTTCTTTTTCCTCCTTCATTCCTTGGCAATCCCCAGAGTTTCCCCTTTGATGAGATTTTTGTGGTGTCCTGTATCTTAGCTCACAACAGGCATCACTGATCACCACAGTGCAGGGCCCCTTTGGGTGGTGGCCCCATGGCAGCCTAACATTGACAAGGTCCCTGAGGACTTCTGACCCCAAAGATGTGACATGGCAAGCCTGGGTATGGCTGGGGAAGAGAGGCTAAAATGAGCAGTGTGGGAACAGCAGGATAGGAACATCACAGAAGATTTAACTAAAAAAGTGAGGACGTTTTATTCCACAATTAAGACACCCATACTCCATCTTCAGAAAGTGCTAAAGTAAATTACGTTGGTACTTACTGAGGGGCTGGCTGTGATGTCTCTCTCACTGGTTTGAATTTTAAACTCATTCTGGCTGCAACATCACACGTTTCCATATGCTTGCGAAGGGCTTGCACAGGCATCTGTAAGTGTTAATTTATAACAGTGTTACATACTAATATAAAAACTATTTCTAAATATCTAAACACAAAACTTTACAAAAAATAAGCTTGCTGACTGTTTCCATTTAAAATTAAATAGAATATCAACAGTGTGTGTGTGTGTGTGTGTGTGTGTGTGTGTGTGTGTGTGTGTGTGTGTGTGTGTGTGTGTGTGTGGTGTGTGTGTGTGTGAAACAGTCACTGTGTTATGTGTAAAGGCACTTATACTCTGGTACAGCCATTGTGCCTCTACCCAAAACTTCAAACAACAGTGTAATGTCCGTTACAAGCCATTGACTACAAAGGAATTTCATGATAAATGTTTATAAGTAAAATTTCGAAACAGTCTTAAAAAGCTATTAAAAAATATCTAGCTTTGATTTTGCTCTTTCCATTTCTTTAGTTTTTTTTACTGGCAGGAAAAGTGCACTCATGCACACTGATAGACTGTCCAAAAAGTTTAGGAATACATGATTTTTGGTTGGGTTGTCTTTTGTTTTTTTGTGTGGCTGTTATGCTTATGTACACATAATGCCTTGGTAGATCAGAAGTAACAAACTGATCTAGTCAGCAAGAAGTCAGCACTTTGGGGATACAGGCTGGAGTTAAACCTACCAGTTTTGCCAGGACAGTCGGGAAATAACTCCATGCTCTTTTTGATTTTCATGGGTTCTTTTGACATGTACAAGTCCATAAGTACATGGATCTGACTGGTTTTGAGTCTCCTCCGAAAGACTTGATACTCAGTTGAATTTTCCCGTCAAACAGGACAGAAAGCGCAAAGCTAGGAATCAAACCTAGAACTTCACAGTTTACTTGTTAGACAAGTGAATGTCTACACCATCCTGCCACCAGTGCCCACATTGATAATTTCTTCTTTGATTGTTTTTACTCTTATTTCATTACATTTTGTACAGTGAAATTTTAAATGAAAAAGTTAACAATAATATACCCCCCCAAACCCCCCCGCAAAAAAAACACCCCAAAACAACCCCAACCTAACTACCAACAAACCCATCAAACAAAAAACTAACCAAAAAAAGACACAAAAAACAATCACCCCAAAACAACAGCATCATTACACAGTAATCAACATCTAAAACAAACAAAAAAAATCCAACCCAACAATGATCACTAACACAGGTACATACTAATTCATTTTGTCATCACCTGCACTCCACACGTTTTACACTGGCTGTAGGTGGATGACATAAGAATCTCAACGTCGTTGGCGGCCATACACTGACCAGGGTGGAAGGGATTGCGACACTGTGGACACAGCAGCTGCTGACCTGCAACCTGCAGGCTGCTGATACAGCCTGCACAGAAGCTGTGGACACAGAAAATCATGACACATACATGTACACAATGATGTGAAAAACAAGACTGTTATGGTCAGAATTGTTGAAGTCAGAAAGTCACGACAAATGTACACAACAATGTGAAAAACAAGACTGCTTTATTCTTATTATTCTTATTCTTCTTTTATTCTTACTCTTCTTTTATATCGAGGATAATGGGATAAGCACTCATTTACTTTTTTTCATCCAGTCCCCGTGTGTATGCAGTTGTGTTAATATTGTCATTTGTTCCCACAAGCACACAATGGCCTACTCTTACGAAAAGTGGAACAGGATTTAACGCTGTGCGCAAGATGTTCTGCATGCGTTCACACATGGGGCCTCGGTTTACAGTCTCATCCGAAAGACTTTTGGGGAGAGTGGAGTCAGCACTACTGTTAACTCCAGGAGAAAAATCTCCTTGACTGGAACCGAACCCGGGTCGTCAAATTGCCAGCGCAATGTTCTGACCACTAGGCTATCCGTCCCCCATGACACATACAGTACACAATGATGTGAAAAACAAGACTGTTAAAAGTGTTATGGTTGGAATTGTAGAAGTCAGAAAGTCACAATAAATATACACAACGATGTGAAAAACAAAACTGTTATTAAGTGAGTGTTATGGTCAGAATTGTAGTAGTCAGAAAGTCAAAATGAATCATTGAATGTACACAACAATGTGAAAATTAAGACTGTTATTAAGAGTTAATACTGTTATGGTCAGAACTGTAGAAATCAGAAAGTCACAATAAATGTACACAACGATGTGAAAAACAAGACTGTTATTAAGTGTTATGGTCAGAATTGTCTACTCAGAAAGTCACAACACATACATGTACACAACAATGTGAAAAACAAGACTGTTATGGTCAGAATTGTAGAAGTCAGAAAGTCACAACACATACAATACATGTACACAACAATGTGAAAAACAAGACTGTTATGGTCAGAATTGTAGAAGTCAGAAAGTCACAACACATACAATACATGTACACAACAATGTGAAAAACAAGACTGTTATGGTCAGAATTGTAGAAGTCAGAAAGTGACGACAAATGTACACAACAATGTGAAAAACAAGACTGTTATGGTCAGAATTGTAGAAGCTATAGACACAGAGAGTCACAGCAAATGACGAAATGTACAGAACAATGTAAAATCAAGACTGTTATGGTCAGAATGTAAGTTAAAGAATTATTTACTTCTGCCCTCTATGTTGATGGGTAGGATAGCGTAGCGGTTAGAATACTGATTCCATGATGTGACAGTATAGGTGCCAGTTCAAGTTTCTGTTGAGGCATCCATTAATGCATTATGAGGGAGTTTGTCTGAGTGAATGTTGCTACTGACTCCATCTCCTGAAAGTCAGACTGTGGCAAAGCTGTACGAGATGAAAATCCTGACACAGGTGTATGTGTCATGGGCACTCCATGCAGATGAATCAGTTTCAGTGCCAGATTCAAGTGATGAAACAGTCTTTGTGGATAGTCACCTCAGACACGAGTTGTGTTCAATGATCAAAATCAGTTCCATGACATTTTTGACATGTGAGTCACTTCATATGATATTTTGATATTGTTTTGTACCATTGAAATGTTTTGGTTGTGTTTTTGTTATGAACAGTCCCCCCCTACTGTCCCTAACACATTAAAACACTCTAAATTCCTAAAGAAAATCAATTTTTACAAGAATGTTACGGAAACACTGAAAGTGAAACTAAAAATAAAACACCATTTTATGGCAGGCTTAGATCAGTTTAACAACGGTATGCCAGTTACTTGTTTACGATTCTTTATTCTGTTCATTATGATAATGAGGGTACATAAGATATTCCAAGTTCTCCACTAAACAAAGCAGGTCTAACAAATATATGTATTTTTTTGGACTCAAAAGTTTAACTGAACGTCTACGACTGGAAAACATTTGTCAAGTGAGCATGAGGACCAGCTCACTGACTGAGACTTGCTTTTTGTAGGAGAGACTAAGCATAGCACTTACACATGACCGTGGCCACATGAAATTCTGGTCGGATTCACGAAAATGTCCATGCAAACAGCACACATAAACTGATCAAGATCTGCAAAAGCTCCAGACATTGTGACGGGACTATGCTGGTCTTATCTGTCTCAACTTCCCTCAGGAGAGCGTCTGAAGTGAAAAACCCAAAACACACACAGGGGCCACAAGAGTGCTGTCCCTTGGAAGAAAAAAATCGGCCTTTTGGGACTACTTAGGAAGAACTTAACTTCGCATTTTTGAAGTTCTTTGTTAATTTTATTTGCCTGGAATTCCATTCCTTTACTGTTGTATGATTTTACTCACGACTCAAGACTCAGGTATGTATAGTCTGGTATTTAGAATCTTGATTTGTCTATAGATTGTCTTCCGATGTTCACTGTTCGACCAGTTAATTTTTATCAAATTATCGGGTGTTTTTTTTTTAACGTCTTGACGGGCAAGACAATCGAATGGCAGGGAACTTATGATTTTTGTTTTAAGTCTTTCATAGGAAAGATCCTAGACAGAAAGGTTTAGTCTGACTCCCAGCTTAACATAGATCTGTCTATCGTAATCGACTAGTAGTTAATGTAGCTGTTTCACTGTTGCTAACTTAGTGTTATAATAAGACTAAAAGAAATTGACATTTTAAGATTTTTTGTAAAGCTGCTAAGGTATATATTATTACAATCAATCCAAACAAAACTTTTGGAAACAAATCGATGTAATACCAGATTGAAAAGTAATGGGATACATGAACTCAGTAGACATAATTGATAAATTTTATTATCCTACAATTTATATAAATTGATTAGCCCCCCCCCCCCCCCCCCCCACCCCCCCCCTAGGCAAACACACACACACACACACACACACACACACACACACACACACACACACACACGCAAACACACACACACATTCTGTCTCTGTCTCTTTCTCTGTCTGTCTCTCTCTGTGTCTCTCTTCCTCTCTGTCTTGAGTTCTCTCTCTGTCTCTCTGTCCTTCCAAGTATGTATGTTGCAGGCTAATTCTGTAGGCGAATTGAATACAACCAGATAAGCCAGAATTTAGGATTTTGGGATATATATATTTATAATATGTATATAATATTTATTGTTTTTAGCCCTATTTTTGAGAAAATGGAATAAGCAATCATGTTCTTTTTTTGACATCTTGTCCTCATGTGCATGCTGTTATGTTAACTATAGATCTACTCTTCAGAAAGGAGGAGGTTTTAATGTGTGCGCTAGATGGTCTTCGTGCGTTGGCACAAGGGACCACAGTTACTCACTCTCTCATCCGAAGGACTGGGATAAAGTTTTTTGTAACTCACTAACACAACTGATTTGAAAACAACAACAAAACACAAAAAAGAAAAGCCTTTTGTAAGTAAAAGGTTACAGGTTTGCTAGACTGTGCAAACAAATGTATCAAGCTAGAACTATTTTATTGTATTTTAATGAAAACATAAATACTCAATTTCAAAGTTTAGTCTCACTCACTCACTCAGTCCCATGTCCCAAAGGACGTAGGGGGGACATGAGAGAAGATGCAACAGAGATCTTTTTCCATGCTTCACGATCCTGTGTGGCTAGTAGGAGGTGTTGCAGGGGTTGGGCGGTCCAGTCTTTGATGTTGTCAACCCATGATTTCTTTTGGCGGCCTCTTCTTCTCTTGCCCGCGACTGTTCCTTGCAGGATGGTTTTTGCTAGGGTGTTGTGTCTTGTGGTGTGACCAAACCACATCAGCTTTCTCCTCTTTATGGTGGAGAGCAAAGGCTCTTGGGGGCCCACACGCTTTTTGATTTCTTCTTTCACATAGTTATTGGTCTTGTGTTCTTTGTATGATATTTTGAGGAGTCTTCTGTGGCACTTGTTCTCGAATGCTTGGATTCTCCTCTCTAACTCTGCTGTCAGAGTCCATGATTCACAGCCATATAGGAGGATAGATATCACGAGGGATTTGTAAAGGTGGTATTTGGTGCAGAAGCTGATGTTGTTGCTTCTGATGATCTTCTCGAGTCTGACTAGAGCAGATGTTGCTGTTGCAATGCGAGCTTTCACTTCATTGTTTGATGTGCCATCTTTTGTTAGGATGGAGCCTAAGTATTTGAATTGGCTCACCTCTTCTAGTGTTTCTCCATTCATCTTTATTTCCGTGATGTCATTACTCGCGCTGTTGACCATGATCTTTGATTTCTCTGTACTGACCTCCATGCCGTATGCGCTCGCTCGATCTGTTAAATTGTCTGTGAGGATTTGCAGTTCTTGTTTGCTGCTGCCCATGAGGTCAATGTCATCTGCAAATCTGAGGTTGCAAAGGGGTCTTCCACCAATGGAGATGGAAGTGTGGTGGTTTTGCAGTGTCTCTGTCATGATGTTTTCGAGGAAGAGGTTGAAGAGTACAGGTGAGAGAAGGCAGCCCTGGCGAACCCCAACCGTGGTCTTGAAGAACTCGCCCACGTGATTGTTCATAAAAACTGCACTTTCTGCGTTCTCGTACAGAGCTTTGATGACTTCAATTAGACAGCTGTCAATGTTGAAGTGCCTGAGTACTTGCCAGAGGCCGTCATGCCATACCCTGTCAAAGGCCTTTTTGAAGTCTATGAAATTGTGGTACAAGTCTTTTTGGTGTTGGAGATGCTTCTCTATCAGAATTCTCAGATTGAAAATTTGTTCCATTGTGCTGCTGGTCAGCAAATGCATGTTGATCACAGAACTTTGTCAGAAGATCCACGACACCAAAGAATGGCCAAAAGAATGGACACAGTCTCTTGTAATACCCCTGCCAAAGAAAGGAAACCTCAAACAATGCCAGAACTACAGAACCATCAGTCTCATAAGTCATCCTAGCAAGATCATGCTGCAGGTAGTCCTCAACAGACTGAAAAACCAAGCGGAAAAACTCCTGGCAGAAGAACAAGCGGGCTTTAGACCAAAACGCAGCACAATGGAACAAATTTTCAATCTGAGAATTCTGATAGAGAAAAGTTTAGTCAGCTGCATCAAAAGGCAGAGATAACAGAGATAAGACAGATAGGTCTGGAATTTCCCCACATATTGAATCACAATTAGTGGTGATATGGGCAGATGGTATGGCAATGTTTATCCAAAGTCCTGATGTTCTGTGTTATAGGATGAGGTCATTCGTTCTGCCCCTGGGGGCTGCCCTACTGATGTTAGCGTGTGTGGTCTGCGTGGATGCCTGCAATGAAGCACTGTGCGCACCGCTGGTCAGCAAATGCATGTTGATCAAGTGCTGCGAGTGCGACATGACCAACAAGAAAAACTGCACCTGCTGCCGGGACTGCCAGGTGTGCTTGGCCAAACTCTACACCCAGTGCTGCTCTTGTGTTGGTAAGTTCAGTTGTTATCATGTGATAGTGATAGTGACCAGTGCATCCTGTTTTGAGGTCTCAAGGTGTTTCAGAACATATCATGCACACGTTAAAATACCATCCACTTTTTATAAATATAATTATATAATGATATAATTTATGAAGAGAAGACAAGATAGCACACATAGGAGGCATGATGTGAACATACCCAGCTTACACCCTACTAGCTGGAGAGGGGTGGGTTTTGCCAGGTTCAGTTTATCCACTACACACTGCCTGAAAAAAATTGGCATAGTGCCCAGGCAAAATTCTTCTGGTAGGTTTTCAGGAAGAAATCAAGTCTCATCAATTTTTGTGTTCCGCTTTTTAGAGACCAAGGATATGAAATTCTGCCCTGAAAAAATGTGCCTGGAAGTAAAGTGGAAGAGTTTTCAGTGAAATGAAAAGAATACTGAATAGTGTAATGGGGATCAAACTGTCAAACTAATGATCTGTTAGGAACTGACAGCTTAGGTTTGAGTCTTGCTACTGAAATGTTGTTTGAAGGGGTCTAAAAGTTCCCCTGGAGTTACAGTTAATGCCAACTTCATTTTACCTGCTGATTCATTATCCATCAGATGAGACTTTTTTGTTTCTTTTTTTGTTCCTGTGCAAGACCTCCAAGGTTCACCAATGGTAAGATTTTGCGTATATGCAACTATTTTTGCCAACCATGATGCAGGAAGCTGCATACTGACTTTGGGGATGTATGCTAAGTATGTTTGTGTTTCCATAACCCACCAAATGATGACATGAATTATGGGATCTTTAGCATGCATATTTGATTTTCTTTATACATAGGGAATCAAGGCACTGGCAGGTCTGCACTTAGTTGACCTCAGAGATTGTAAAGATCCCCACTCTTAAAGGTTTAGTTCACCAGTTACTGCCAAGATTTGAACCTATGACTTCATGAGCCCATGGGGTCAAAATTGAATGGTCTGAACCACTCAGCCATAGCATCTTTCAAATGAGATTTTGAATTTATCACCTGAAGACCTGTGAGTGAATGAATGCAGAACATAGGGAACCCAGCTTTCTTTCATGGAACAGGAGGCCAATTGTGGCTTGGGGTATGAAGGACATGCAAACTGGAGAGGGATAGTGTCCTCAAAGCTCAGCTTTCCAATGACACACTCTCTTAGTAAGGTTCAAGGAATAAAGATTTATATCAAGCAAAGTCTGTAGTATACAGTGTATCATTATCTGTCAAATAAATATTCAGTGAAGTCTATAGTCTACAGTAGACATCATCCTCTGTTTCAGGCTTGTGCCCAGCCCCAGATCCCGATGATGGTCTGTATCGCACCAGTTCTATCGAGACGCTGCCTGACCCCATCCCCGACCTGTTCAGCGTGCTGACGGAGGAGGAGGACTTCCTGAAGCGCTGGACCACCCACACCTACGCCTACAACCTGGACTCCCTGCTCTTCAAGCCGGGCACCGGCTACACTCCAGACATCCGCATTGAAGGTGACTGTTTTGAGTTTTAGTCATTGTGTTGTGTACAACTTTCAGTCACGGCACATTTCTCTGTGGGAAAGTTAAGCTGCTCTTCCCAGAGAGAGTGTATCAAGCACAAGAGCAGCGACGCCTGTTTTTTTCTGTTCTTTTTCTTGTTTGTATAATAAAGATGTTTGTTTTCCTATTAGAGCAGCTATTTTGTTCAATAGAATTTGCAGGGATTTGGTTTTTTTTCCCCATGTGTTCTTTTACGTACGAAGAATGCATGTTGGACATGGGACTTTGGTTTGTTGTCTCATCCAAAAGATTAACACTTGACCACCACTCAAGGCCTAGAGGATGAGGAAAAAGTTTGAGCTGAAACGGGGATGAAACCCACACTGCTCACTGTCTAGGCAGGTGCTTTACCTCTAGATGTCCATTTGACCTGTGATCAATTTTATGACAGCGCTGTGAGTAAGATCCACTAGCTAGCAAACATTGTAATGAGGTGTCAGATGTTGGAAAGTACTGTATAAATATCTTGCTGTTATTGTCAAAATTTGCTCAGTAAAGAGAGCTGTTCTCATTGTATTTGGCGTTACAAACCAAGCAGCTTAGCGTCATAAATGTCTGGCATTCAGAGTGGTTGGAAAACCGTAGTTCACTGGTTTCTTTTATGTTGAGGTAGTGTTCTCATGCATAAGTGTGAATGTTTTTTCTTTAAGTACAAGCAGCATTGGCATGGCATGAAATTGTGTGTGTGTGTGTGTGTGTGTGTGGTGTGTGTGTGTGTGTGTGTGTGTGTGTGTGTGTGTGTGTGTGTAGAAAGTGTAAAAAGCAGTATGGCTTTGACTTGACTTGCATTCTTGAAAAGCTGTGGAGCTCACTTCTTAGAACTGTGCACAAGATTTTAAACTGAAAGGGGAAAAAAAACAGTTTTGACATAATCCTGGTTCCTAAATCAGCATCAAGTTTCATCTGCTTTGGACTTTTGATTCTAAATGATCAATTTATTGTAGTACAAAAAAGTACATGAATTACTATTATGCCCAAGCCTAACGAAACACAAGTAATGACGCAGTTCAATGCTTTTGTTTACAGAAGGAGCGGGGGGAAGTGCATCCAGCAATGCCTCAGGTCTGATGGGCATCCAGAACTGCAGCACGGCTTTCTTCTCCCAGTGCATGTCTATCGGCAAGTGCAAGCTGTCCTGCAAGTCCATGGGTGCTGCCAAGTACCGCTGGTTCCACGAGTATGGCTGCTGCCAGTGCATCGGCAGCACCTGTCTGGACTACGGTCTGAACGAGCCCCACTGTCTCAACTGCCCGCCACAGTCCAACGCCGTTGAAGAGGAAGACGGCAACAAAGGTTCGCTGGAGGATGACGAGAGGGTGGTGGAGGACGTGAAATCTTTCGCCAACCTCGACAAGCAGGAAGACATCGTCAAACTTGGGGCTGATGTTGTTCCAGACTCGGTGTAATGTCATGGAGGATGCTGATTTACCTGAGCTTTGTCAAAAGTCTGACTTGGTTTTTAGTTGTACATTTTTTAGTTAATCTCTGGTGTCAGTCGAGAGGAAAGTGAGCCGTGGTGAATGTGAAGACTGTATGAGCTGGCGTGACATTGGCCAGTACTCGGGTTTTCACCTTATTTGTACATGGCAGTCGTGGTCCAGAGTTGAATCTCTGTTGTTGTTTTTTGTGGAAAAGCATGGTTAAAAAAATTATGCATGTACAGTATGGTCGGCTGTTACTTAAAGAAAGCACTTGTTGATCTTCTTCAACCCACCAAGATATGACATTGAGTGTAATGACTGCTGATGTTGTTTTGTATTATATTGATTGTTACCTTGATTTGTATGTAGCTGACAATTCTCAAAAAAATGTTCTGTAAGAAATCAAAATAAAAGTCTATTTATTACATTAGTAATACAGATAGTATCAAATCAGTAAGAAATAAAAAATCAAAGGTTTATTTATTACATAAGTAATACTGATAATATCAGGTCCATGATCTAGCATCTGTTGTTTTAATGAGGTGACAATCATGACAGCATTTAAAGGCATGTCGATCTATTTGGTACTTTTTTGTTCAAAGCTCATAAGTCGATTTATTTTGTTGAAAAGTTTCTGTGTAGGTTCTTGTAAAGGTAGTTTTGTTAGCTTTTGTTTACTGGTGTTTGTTTGTTTGGTTGGTTGGTTGTTTTTTTTGTTTGTTTGGGGTTTTTTTTGTGTTTGTTTGCCTTGGAGAGAGATGCCTGTAAGTTAGAACAGTGGGCATGTAATAGCAAATTTCTGCTTTTTTTTTTCGTTCTTGTTAGGAAGTATGCAGTTTCAGATTTTTTTTTTGGGGGGGGGAGGGTTGTTGTTCAGACATGGAGCATAGAGCAATCAAAGGTGTAAAGAATTTTTTCAGTTTTTAGGATTTGAATTTTTTTTTTTAAGAAATAGATTTAAAACTGTATCTGTAATTTTTTCTTTTGTCAGTTTTAAGTCTGTACAACTTTTAAAGAAATCATTTCAGAGAGCTGCATTAAGTGTTTGATACATAGCATGTGTTATCTTGCTTTTTTGACTGTGCAAGCATTGCAGAACAAGAAAATATCCCTGTGTGTATTGTAGCAGGGTAGGTTAACTATAGTGTAAACTGATTGATGGTTTACAAATACGTTTTATTTCAGATATTTTTACTGCACGGTTGCTATTACGAATAGTCTATGATAACTTGGGAATTTTTTATCTCTTTAAGTTGAAAAGTTTGTTTGTCAACAGTTTACAGAAAGATTGAACTGAAAAGAGTAATGAGAGGAGACGTGGTTGTGATAGATGGTGAAAAGGAAATTTAGTGATTAAACATCAAAGGAGAAGAATTCTCTGAACGTCTATGCCATCTCCTAGAATGTGACAATCTCATCAGCTGAGAGAGATTTACATTGCTATGTTGGTTCAAACTTGATGCTGTAGTCGCAGACCAAGATCTGGAACAAAAGAGTTCACAACTTAACTACGAACTTGATGTGATCTGTAACTGCCTGTCCTCGCATGATTGAAGTGTTTTGACACGACTTGATTTTCAAGGTATTGGATCTGGGTTTTGTGAGTGTGTATTGTGGAAATATTATTACTGTGGTTTGTGTTCAGAATGATGCTTAAGTTGTTGTTTTTTTAGCCATAGTTCACATGTTCCAAAAAAGAAAAAAACAAGGTGCTGTAAGGGCTTCCAGTGTTGGTGTTCATATAAACTCCAAAGTATTTTGGGTGTCAGGAACTTTATCTCATATCATTTTTTTCCTTTTGTGGATTTGTAAAATTGATGCAGATCACAGGAATAAGTCAAAAAATTTTTGGCTGAGGATTAATATGTTTGCATGAAGATCTAGATACCTCACTTTTCTTTGAAATCACATTGTTTCTCCTGCGCACTATACATTCAGATTACAGATTGTTATTGATTTTGATTTTTTTTTTGTCTTTGACAATCCCCAAAGGACATATTTTTCAGTATGATATTTATTGTTTATTTCCATGCGCTGGAAATTCCAATTAAAAAAAAATCTTCTATCACTGTCTTTGTTTCTGCCTTTTTTTTTTTTTTTTCGAGATGATAACGGGTGTAGTGTATCTGATTTTCTCTGTGTTAGTGTGGTTTCAGTTGTTAGGAATTTTTTTGGTTTACATTTTGTATCCTTTATGTCTTTCTTTTTTTTCCTGATAAAAAAAGAACATAAAAAGTCTGTCATAAGCATTACTATAACATTCATTGCCTTTTCAACTAACTAGGCAATACTTATAAGAGAATTCAAGTACACAACTAACTGTAAGACATTTTTATTATATAATGGCAAACTACAAGATCTTGTTTTCTGATGCTTTTATATTTTCCCTAATGTAACCATTTGTCAGTTCTTTCTATTCATATTAGGTTTCAAATGTTAAAGTATTTTCCTGATCAGAATTGTTGCAGATACATATATGCTAATGTAGTCAGAAAGGTTTGAAGTCATTTACCATAATTTCACAAATTTTCAGAAATGTTGGTACTCCTTTTCGACAGTATCATTTTTTAAATGTTTGTACATGTTAACATTTTATCCCATAATTTTTAAGGAATAGAGCTCTTTTTTTTCCTTTTCAATATTTATTGAATTGCATTGGCATGTGTGAATACATTTTATTATATAAGAGGAGAATGACTTTTCCCCCCACGTTTATTGAAAATAGCTTTATGCACATCCATACAAGTACATTATCATTTTTGCAACATCCCTATGACATTATCAGATTGCTGCATATTTTAAAGTGTGTGTATGTATGCTTGTGTGTGCATGTGTGTATGCATGTGTGTGTGTGTGTGTGTGTGTGTGTGTGTGTGTGTGTGTGTGTGTGTTGTGACACATGCTTAATAGGCTACTCCTATCTTTACAGGGTCAGAAAGTTATTTATTTTATGTGAAATATGATATCAAGAAAAGGGAAAAGGAAATTATATCAGTACTAAGCTCATCCTTTCATTAATTTTTTTAAAAGAAAGTTTTCATGCATTTCTCCTGCATCCTTTGTTTACGTTTCTACCAGTTCAAGAATCATGTAAATCGTGTTCATTCTAGAGTTGGGCACCATGTCAATTTGAACAGAAGCAAGCCTTCTGGTATGGAATTGCGTGTCAGTGAGTAAATAATGATAATGAATGGAGTTTATATAGAGCTGGATCTTGTAAAACAGCGAATCAAAGCTTTCAAGTGCTGAGTTAGCTGAGTTTTATTGTTTGTTCTAAAGGAGGAGACAGATGAGGCTCCTTCAATGTATGGCTTAGCAGAAAAGAGCAAAACAGGTGAAAAAGGGATTATTTGTCAGGTGCTCTAAACACATTTTTCGAATGTCCCAACAATTCGTGTTGATCAGGACTGTTTGGAATAGATTGTGATCTATTGTAAATGGTTGAATAGATTGTGATCTATTGTAAATGGTTGAATAGAGTGTGATCTGTTGTAAATGGTTGAATAGATTGTGATCTATTGTAAATGGTTGAATAGAGTGTGATCTGTTGTAAGTGGTTGAATAGACTGTGATCTATTCTAAATGGTTGAATAGACTTGACTATTCTCAATGGTTAATAGATTGTGATCTATTCTAAATGGTTGAATAGATTGTAATCTATCTAAATGTTGACTAGTATCCTTCAGCCAATCAGAGCACAGATTGAAGCCCATGCCCCATTTTGTGTTCTTGAGAGTGTGAGCCTTGTGCATGTGGTTGAAATCTTGGAACTTGTAGTGACCTTACATCACAACATTTCAAATATCTTGTGTGGCAGTTTATTCATTTCACACTGACCAGTCCCAATTAATAGGTTTGAATAGCCTTTAGCACATAGGAAAAGGAGTGCAATCTTATTTTCAACCAAAGCGGTAACTAAGCCACTCAGTATATACATAAAAGAACTAATTTACTAGTCTGTAGTTACATAAGTGTTTTATGATTCGAGAAATAATGCCACATTTATCACATAAATTTTAGATAAGTGTTTTTCAGTGCTTACTATTTCCAGGTGGTGCTAACTTTTTAATGAAAATTTAAGACTGCCAGTGTTTTTTTCATTTTAAGCTATCAGCCATATAATGCTGTCATTTATTTGATATTCTTTTAAAGTACATAAACATTCTGTGCATTTGTTTCATACACTCCTTGAGATACGAAAAGTGTTCTCTAAAATTTGCCTCACAGAAGAAACTTTTGAGAAAAGTAGGTGCATCTTTGTTTGTGTTACAGTTTTACAGTTTTAACCTTCATTTCAGGTTCTGTTTTTTTTCTGTTAAAAAGAGCTCAATGTATGTCAATTTGCATGAAACCAACAAAAAAAAAAATGCAATGGATAGTGCTGACAAAAAAATAAACAAAGAAAACCCCCAACTGCACTCATGTGCTAACCTAGATGGCTTGATAAATAAAAGAAAATCTATTGCTTACTCAATGTACAATCAGGAAATAAAATTTTGACTTTGACTTTGACTTCAGGTAAATAAGGTTATTGTTGGTTTGGAAAAGTGATTCAAGAAATTCAGTGACTAGGAAACAATAAGGCAAAACTAAAAGTTGATAGGAAGAGTTATTAGGAATTTTTCTCATGTCAAGTTTATGCCATTACCATCACAAATGACCTAATGGACCAAGAAGGAATGTTGTTACCTTCCTTAGTAAGAAAACACAAAGGAAACCCTGATTCCTTTTTTTGAAACCAATAATGTCTCTGTTGACAGGGTGAAACACACTATAGTTATCTTCAGCAAGGAAAAGAGCAGGATTTTTTATGTTTACAGTTGTTGCTTTATCCTATGTTTTGATGGAAAAATTTTGGTAGACATAGATCTGTCTCAGACGACAATGTAAATACGAATCTCATGTGTGATTTATGTGCGTTTAAGTCAGCTTTCAGGTTACATGAAACACTAGTTGCCTTGCTTTGTATAAGCCATAACACGGTGCTGTACAGAACTTATGTTGATGTTTTGCGTTTCATATGCTTTGTTTTTTGTTGTGTTGAATACTTATTTATCCCATTAAACACAATTTTGAGAGATAGGAGAGTATGATGATCACAAGATTGTATATGATGATTTTTAATAAATTAGGAGCGCACCTAACTTGGAAAGATATGTAATGGTGTATGAGATCATTACTATATGCTTGCACCACTGACGCACCCGTTCTTAATAAAGCACAATTATTTGTATATTGGAGTTGACGAATGGTTTTTTTTTTTGGTGGGAAAATTGTGATACATCTGATCTAGCAAGATAATGTATAAGTGTATCTCACACCAACATTTATCAGTTTTCAGAAATATATTGGAATGCATATACACATTTTATTCATCATTAGGTTGTGAGTTTATTATCGTTTTTTACTGAATTAATATGTTGTTTATGTATTATTTTTACTGAATATGTTGTATTTGTCAAATAAATAGTGAGTAGCAGTGAAACAGAACTTGTGTGGAGAGTTTTATTCTGCAGTTTGGTCATTGTATTTGGTACGTGTGTTGTTTATGAACTCATTGTGTATTGATTCTTTATGAATATACTGAGGATTAAGACAGAATAGCTTGATTTGTGCACAAACATTCACACTTTGCAATATGTACATTTCTGATGTGCCTTTATTTGATCTAGCCACAGTGAACACATTACTGCTACCCCCCCCAAAAAAACAACAAAAAAAAAACCAACAAAAAAACAAACAAACACCCCCCCCCCCCCCCCCCCTAAAAACAACCCCCCCCCCTTAAAAAACACAACCAACCAACCAACCACACACACACACACACACACACACACACACTGACACACAACTTGTGGCTATGCACGTCTTTGTGTCAGAGAAAAATGCCAGGAATTCAAACTTATCAATGAGGAAGAGTTGCTGGATCTTTGGAAGACAATCATTACTCCAGCATGGAAGACTACAATCTTACACCAAGTTATCATCACAAGGGTATATCAAAGCTTTATGAGATGGACAGTGCATATTCAATTTTGCTTTTTTTGGGGCCTCCAAAAATCATTCGGGTTACATTTCCTTTGTCTACGAAGTTCTCTATGCTATTTATTTCTTGAATTTCTCTGACATTTTAAGCAATGTTTGTATTCTACTTTTTAGAGCAAACAATGAACTATGATGGTCAGAATCAAACCTTTTAACTGTATGTGTTGCTGTAAAGTAGGCAGCTCCTTTTTCTTTATAAATCCTGTTAATGCTACTACTATTTCTGTGTGTAAAAATATTTTTAATGTGAAATCGTTTTTCTTATGATGGCATATTCAAACTTCATCTCACACTATCTAGTTATCACACCTCCTGTTCATTAATTAACAGTGATCTAGTGCTTACTATTCTTAGGAATGCATAAACCTGTTTACCTTGCAAACACAACACTGGATCTGGTATCTTTAAATCTGCAGGATATTCGGTCACAGTTGCAGTATTGAGAATTTGCTGGCTAGGCCTATAGCCTACAACAATTCAACGTCAGTGCTTTTGGAAACAAAACTGAGAGATGTAAGCCGCCTAATCAAAAGAATGTGTACCCATGTGGTTTGTTTGAAAAGGGTTGTTTTTTTTAATTTTTTAGCGATTTGAGAGGAATTGTCTTAGATTTAGTAATCACCTGTCAGGTGGTATCGGCGCTTTAATAGTATTAAGTTTTTTTTTTACTTGTATAAGTTTTACCTTTTGCAGGTTGTAAAGCTAAAGACGATGTTCACATTCAATTGGAATAAGATCAACTACACGTGACGTAATATCTTCTCCTTTTTTTTTACGTCACAATCAGTTGCCGTGTTCTTTCCTTTTCCCTTCCCACTAGCACACTCGTCCGAGGCACCTAGCATCGTTAGTCGCACACACACAAATCTCACCATTTGTGAACCTCGGAGCTCTAGCAGAAGAAAGAAAAAAACAAGTGGACCAAAGAAGGAAGACAACTGCTTTACTTAACAATCACAACTAAAGAACTAGGGCAGCTGCTTTAAGAAACAATTGTAGCAAACTGACTCTGTAGGAGCCGGTTGGAGTCCGAAAAATCCTTGTCTCCAATGGGATTTGAACCCGCGGCCATCCAATCTGTTACCCAAGGTGCTAACCACTGTGCCATGGCGGCTTGTCTGGTGGATACGGTTGTTAGATCAGCAGAGCTGCTTGTAACGCCCTACTTGAAGGCTATGACGCTCTTTTAGACAACACCCCTGAATAGTGATGCCTTGTCCTCAATAGATGGTGCTTTCTTTCTTTTTTAACATTCTTTATTTCTAGGATAATGGAATAAGCACTCTTGTGCTTTTTTTTAATATATTTTTTCAAACATCCAGGCCAAGTGTGTATGCAGTGTTGCAAATTTTGTTATCCGTCCCACCGGCACACAATAGCTTACTCTTCCGAAAAGCTGAATGGGTTTTAAATTATGCGCAAGATGGTCTGCGTGCGTTCGCGCACGGGACCTCGGTTTATAGTCTCATCGAAGGACTTTTTTGGGGGAGTGGAGTCAGCACTGATGTCAACTCCAGAGGGAAAATCATCTTGAACAAGATTCGAACTTGAGTCAGCAGATCACGCACGCAATGTGCATCACTCTAACCACCAGGCTATCCTGTCTCCCTGGGCATGGCCGGTCCAGCTGATGATGTCTTCATCTAGAACGTGGATGCCACGTGTGATGCCCACCAAGACCACTGGATAGCCAGCCATCGTCAGTTCTTTGACCATGAAGTCAAAGGTGCTTCTGCTTCTGCTGCTGCTGCTGCTAGCTAATGGCGCCCTTGCCGTCAGGGAATAACAGCAAAATGTTGGTGATGATGTGATGATGATGTGAAGGAAAATCCGGGTGTTTGTTTGGAGAAAGCAGACACGTTTTTAAAGCTCATTCTTGGCATGGGCCCATTGTGCTGCGCCCCCCCCCCCCCTTCCTTCCCCCATACACGCACCACGCACGCACGCACACACACACACACACACGCGCGCGCCCACCGCACCATCACACCACACACACCCCACACACCACACATCCACCACCACCACCATCATCACCACACACACACACACACACACACACACACGATTATCTAACTTAGCAAAGGCACACTGAGACATTGAAACAACACGCTGACTTTCACACACTTAAACTACAGCAGTCAAGATATTATATGACCGTGCTCTTCACCAACCATAAACTAAACCCAAGAGCGCTTTACAGGGAAGTAACTGCCCCACTGACAGACAATGAGACATAAAGCCCGAATGACATATCAATTGTCGAAATAAGAGACCTCCACAGCTTTGCATGTACCTTCATTTCAGAGTTAGCTGGATATCGGCATTTTGAAAAGTCACAGTCACAATGCCTCGCGAAAAACCAATCTTTCGTTTAGAAGAAGTGAAGCAGCACACAGAAATGAACTCTGCATGGCTCATTATTAACAACCAGATCTTTGACGTGGCCAAGTTGTTAAGAGTGGTGAGTAATTTCTTTTTCTTTTACAAAGCATTTTTTTTTTTAAGCAAAACGTTTGTCCACGTAGATGCTTATGAGAGTCAAGCTTTTACAAATGCCCAGACTTACGGATTAAACGCTTACATTTGAAGCGTACATATCCATCATGGCTTACCAATCAAATATTCTTTTTTTCTGTTTTACTTTTGAATCTAGATCTAGATAATAGGATTTTTTTTTATTGACGAAATCGTTACCCCAAAATATGGGTTTTATAACAGAAAATGAGGAAGAGCGACCATTCTTTAGTTGGGCTATAAGAACACACAGGCGGAGAAGCTGGTTGTGAAGTTTTTCCTGGCGCCACTGCTGTTGAGAAGACAAGATATGTAATGTAAATGTAACATTTATTATATCATCTATTATTCTTTTATTTTGAGGATAATGGAACAAGCACTCGTGTGCTTTTTGTGACCGACTAATGAAAATGTTTGGGCTTTATTTTAGATTTGGTACGGTCGCCCAAGAGTGCAGCATTTAGGCCTGCGGTGTCTACTTTCACACCATACAGATAGGCCTACCCATGGATACCTGACACTCCGGTCCATGATGTGACTAGGCTAATGGGAATGCTTAAGGTCGGAGTCCAATTTTTAAAATGTATTTATTTATTTATTCTTTTATATCGAGGATAATGGGATAAGCACTCATGTGCTTTTTTTCATCCAGCCCCTGCGTGTATGCAGTTGTGTAAATATTATCTGTTCCCACCGGCACACAATGGCCTACTCTTACGAAAAGCGGAACAGGATTTAACGTGTGGCAAGATGTTCTGATGTTCAAATCACCTTCTGTACAGTCTGCACAGATTTCTGTGGATGTTGTGAAGAACTGGCTGTGCATGTTCAGCTGCTTTCCTTTCTCTCTCAGTGTGTTGATACCCAAAGGTCACACGCATACTGATGCAGCGTTGTACAGCAGAATTCTGACAATGTAAAACAAACTTGTTTAAATGCATTACGGCTAACATCTCCCAGAGGGAGGATAATCAATCAGTGAAGGAGGGAAGGAGAGACAGACACAGGACAATGGAAAAAAATGTTTAAATGATACGCGCTAAGAGAGAGAGAGAGAGAGGAGAGAAGACAAGACAAAAGAGGAGAGGAGAGAGAGACAACACAGACAGAGACAGACAGAGACAGACAGACAGGCAGAGACAAACAGACAATAGACAGTCAGAAGACAGACAGACAGACAGACACAGATTTTTTTCTCCTAACCTTTCCTTTTTCTTTGTTTGTTTTAGTTAAACTAAAGTCTGTCCGAGCCTAAGGCTCATCAGGCCGGTGCTTATCCCGGTTTCTGTGGCGTTAAGCGACTGAGAGTCATAGACTCCCCCCTGGATAGGACGCCAGTCTATCCGCAGGGTTAACCCCAACACAAGGTCTGGTACCCCTTTTACACCTGGGTGGGGTGAGAAAATAGCCGTAAAGTGCCTTTTCCAAGGGCACAACGCCATAAGCCGAAAGCTGGGATCGAACCCGCAACCTTTAGATTACGAGTCCAACGCCCTAACCACTAGCTACAGCTTTGTTTGGTGTTGTTTTTTTTGTCCAGCATCCAGGGGGAGACCAAGTTCTACTGGGTAATGCAGGGTGAGTCCACTACTCTGCTCTTTTTGCAACTCCCCTTTTGCCAACTAGCATATTAACATAACTGGTGGATCAGTGGTCCACAGGTAATAGCGCCTGAAAAGAAACCAGAGGTTGCAGATTCGAACCCCATTGGGGTCCATACTTTTTCCTAATCCAGCAGACTTTGAGCAGTTGAATAGGGGCTCGTCTTTTGGATGAGACGATAAACTAAGCTAATTATAACATACACAAAAGAACCCACGGCAACAAGAGCGTTGTTCTTGTGGAACAGTCTGTCGGTGTGTTGTTGTTTTGTCTTTCTGTCCGCGTCTCTTCTCTTTCTCTGTCTATGTCTGTCTCTCTATCTGTCTCTATTCTCTTTGTTTCTCTCTTTGTCTCTGTCTTTCTCTTGCTCTGTTCCCACCCCCAGTCTGATTTTTTTTTTATCCCTACAAGTAGATAATAGCCCTTGGAAATGTCAAAATCACTGTAATACTTCTTTGGTTTTTATTAGCCATTTGAACTGTTGTATGCTGTACGCACGCTGCCCAACGCACAGCACACACACACACACACACACACACACACATACACACATAACAACACACCACGCATGTATGCACGCAGGCACGCATGTGCACGCGCGCGCGCGCACGCACACAGCACACACACACCACACACAAACAACAACACACACACACACACACACACACACACAACACACAAGGTGTAACGAGAGAGAGGGGATGGGGGGGGGGGGGGGGGGGGGCTCTGACCTCCTGAGCTATGAACTCTGAAATGATTATATTTATATAAAAAAAAGAAAAAGGCCATTGGCCCATACATGAAGGGGGTTGATGAAAAAATTAATGATTAGCCTAAACAAAAGAACATATTGTGAAGTATACCCGCATCAAACAAGCAAACAAAAAGCAAACATACATTCAAAAACTAACAACTACTTGGGGTTTGAACAAAAACCCAAAGCGAAAATAACAACAACATAAAAAAATAACAGAAAGAAACACAACAAAAAAGGGAAAAAATAAACAAAGAAAAAGCAACGTATCATAAAACTTCATGTTTAGTTTATTCAAAAGATTGCATAAATTAATATAAAGGTCCAATTGTGTGTGTGTGTGTGTGTGTGTGTGTGTGTGTGTGTGTGTGTGTGTGTGTTGTGTGTGTGTTAATGTAACGAGGTGATAACCCTGATATGGCCTATGTGGTCCGCGGGGCTATAAGCAACATAATTGGATTGGAATTGAATTGGGTGTGCGTAACGATATTGACTAATTCTTTCCATTGTTGTCTGCAGGTACTGACGTGACAGAGGCATTTGAAGACGTGGGTCATTCCATTGATGCCAGAGAACTCAAAAAGACCTTCTACGTTGGAGATCTACATCCGGTAGTCTATGATTCATCTGCCTTATCTCCCTTTATAACTGCAATATCATGCATATCTCTATAGCTCAAAAGAGTTAATGGGAATTAACTATTGTGAACATGTTCCCATTGACAGCAATGGTTCAGTTCCAAAAATTCTTTTGAGTTTGTCAGTACAGTCTAGGCAAAAAAGTGTATCGCTGAGTGAGTGACAGATGTATAGAGGAAGAATGAAGATATATTTGAATTCACAAAAACCAAAAAAAGATTATACAGAGTTGATAGTATCAGCAAGACTGAATGACATACCAGATGACAAAACTACATGGTAAAAAAGTCTTTATATAAATAGATACATAAATAAAATTATAACAATTTTTTTTAAAGAAAAAGAAGGGCATGTTTTAGTTTACATATTTATCTATTTCTATATTTATTTTCAAACCTTTCTAACGGGTAAATTCTCTGTGTAATTACAAATATAGCATACCGTTTTTTTGTGAAAACGTACGAAATTCACATTTCTCTATATAAAACTGACTTCATCAATCATCATCGTATAATCATAGCAATGTAAGAGGCCATTGTTGCCGCAGTGTCGTTTTCTTTTTTTTAAAAGTGTCAGTAAAATTGATTCCCCTGTGAGGATACCGAGGGCCTGTCAGTATAAACAGCATCCCCACCTTCTAGAAATTCTGTGCTAGGAGATCTCTCTTTTCCATCCCCTCTTTGTTTCTACCTTATTCCTCTTCTTCATGTGTCACCCCCTTCTTGTCTATTTTCTGCCATTTTGATCCATTCTCCTGCTTTTTTGTCCAGAAAGACTGAAAAGATAACACATTTCTCCCATGCCGAAGTCAGATGCGCTTCGCCTGACTTGTCAGGTGCTTAACGGCATTGCAGCTCATTACTTTTCCCCCTACATGACAGTCAACAATAACTGCGTTCGATGAAGAAGAAGTCAAATTGATTGCCAACATTTCTTTGCTTTAATTTTGACAAATCTCTAGATGATCATACATTGTGACACAGTGATCCGTTTTTTAGCTATTAGAATTAAATTTTCCCTGGAAAATACGAGTCCTATTTCTTTACTTTCTCGGAGTCCCTACTCTCTCTCTCTACCCCCCCCCCCCCCCCCTCCTCTCCTCTGTCTGTCCTGTCTTTATCGCTCCCCCCCCCCCCCCCCCTTCTCAATCTCTCTCCTCACTCTCCCCTCACGTTCTCCCTTCGTTCCTCTCCCCTTCTCTCTCTTTCTCCCTCGGCTCCTTCTTTTATGTGTATAGTGAGGGACTGTGGGTAAGTACTTAGATCTAATTATTGCCCCCTGTTTTTATACCCGGACACTAGACACGACAGTTTTATTACTGCGTTGACATAGTTAGGTCTTATCTTCACCAACGCGAGAATCTCCTTCGTCATGATGTAACCTACACGTTTATATACACGTGAATTTTTGCACGTCCACATACGCATAGGTTTATATTTTGTGTTTTGTAAGTGTTGGTTTTGAGTGATGTATCTTATGGAATTGTTGTGTTGAGTGATTTATCAATGCAATAGTTTGTGTTGAGTGATGTATCTTTGCAATTGTGTTGAGTGATGTATCTATGCAATTGTTTGTGTTGAGTGATGTATCTATGCAATTGTTTGTGTTGAGTGATGTATCCATGCAATTGTTGTGATTGTCGATGAAATACGGTATTATTGTATGCTGTATTTAGCGAAATCTTCTTTGCTCTGAAACTGAAGACAAACAGATGATGAAATCTTTATCCGAAGTGACTTGGCGGACTGTTATACTTATTATCTATTTAAATATTTATTCTTTTATTCTGGGGTTAATTGAATAAGCTCTTATGTGCCTTTTTACAACCAGTTACCGTGTGCATGCGGTTTTGCAAATTTTGTCATCCGATTCCACCAGTATACACTAGCCTAATCTTCCTACAAACGTGCGTGCGTGCGTGCGTGCGTGCGTGCGTGCGTGCGTGTGTGCGTGTGTGTGTGTGTGTGTATGTGTGTGTGTGTGTGTGTGTGTGTGTGTGTGTGTGTGTGTGTGTGTGTGTGTGTGTGTGTGTGTGTGTGTGAGTACGCACCTGGAAAACACATACAGTAGGCAAACACACACATACACACACACACACACACACACACACACACACACACACACACACACACACAC
>CM060330.1:54507029-54522029 GCA_030674155.1 Stramonita haemastoma
GGGGGGGGGGGGAGGGGGGGGTTGCACGCGCCCGTGTGTGCGCAAGCATGTATGTGTGTCTTGTTGAAGATTTGACTGTTCGACTCACATCACAGAGTAAACAGAACTTCTGATTGAAAACACCTGATCTATGTCTGTTTGCCTGACTGTCTGTCCGTTCGTCTGTCCATCCGTCCGTCAGCAAGCTGTCTGTCTTTTTTTGTCTCTGCCTGCTTGTCTGTCTGTCTGTCTGTCTGTCTATCTGTCTCTGTAAAACTAACGTCTCTTTTTTTGTTTGTGCCTGATTGCCTGAAGGGACAGTATAGCTCAGTGGTCAGAGCACTCGCTTTCCCCAAGCCAAGGTTAAGCAGCATCGAGCATGGTTACCGATTGGATGGGTGACCGTTTACGCGCCTTGGCTTCAGTACAGTCCCCCAGTTCACCCAGCTGTAAACGGGAACCTGCCCTCTTTAGGGTCAGGGGAGGTAAAGCAGCGAGGGAGAAGAGATGGGCGCCGCCCTCCATATGCTGGCCTCTAGAGAAACTGAGGTCTCTGATACCTCGTTCCCCTACGACCACACAGGTTATGGGACACCTTTACCTTTACTACCTGATTGTCTGTCTGTAAAACGAACGTTATCATCACAATTATCACTACCCTCAGCAGCATCACCACCTCTTTCATCATCGTCATCACCATCATCATCATCATCATCATCATCATCATCATCATCATCATCATCATCATCATCATCATCGTCGTCGTCGTCGTCGTTGTCGTTGTTACGCAACGTGTGGGAGTCCACACACAGTTTAGCATGACAAAAACTGTTGTGAAGAAAATGAACAGTAGTTCTTTTTTTCAACCCTTCAGAAGTGTTCGCCAAAGTCCCAGACTCCATGGATCAAACGGCATCAAGCCATGGATGGATCCAGGCTGTGAAATAAACCACAGAGCAACAAACAGGTCAGGGAGCAGACACAGCACTTCTTCCCTGCTTTGCTTTGACGAAGTTTAGATTCTAAGAGATGAGAAATGAACCTAAAAGAGACGCACATGTTTGATTAGATATTTTCCAGGAAAGGAAACTCCCTAAAAACCTTCACATTTCTACCACGACCAGACTTTGACACATGCCCTGTACGTGGGTGCAGGATAGAACCCCACCAGCCTTTATTTCTATCAGCAGAGAGATCAGTGTTGATGCACGTGTGCTGGCCTTGCAGTGTCCGTCTGACTCATTTGCTGTACAGCAGCCAACATGCTGTACTCACCTTCCTTCCCCTTGATGTGTGTGTGTGTGTGTGTGTGTGTGTGTGTGTGTGTGTGTGTGTGTGTGTGTGTGTGTGTGTGTGTGTGTGTGTGTGTGAGTGGGGTTAGGGTTGCTATTGATAGGAGTTTAGTGTGTAGTGCCATTGTACCCAAGGAGTGTCAACAGTACCACTAGTCGTTATGTTGTTGTTGGTGGTAATAGCACAGTAAGATAAGTGACAAAAGTAGTTGTAGTGATGGTAGTAGTAGTAGTAGTGCTGATATATTTGCTGCTGATTAAGTCTGTCCCGAGCCTAAGGCTCATCAGGCCGGTGCTTATCCCGGTTTATGTGGCGTTAAGCGACTGAGAGTCATAGACTCCCCCCTGGACAGGACGCCAGTCTATCGCAGGGTTAACCCCCAACACTAGGTTGGTACCCCTTTTACACCTGGGTGGGTGAGAAAATAGCCGTAAAGTGCCTTTTCCAAGGGCACAACGCCATAGCCGAAAGCTGGGATCGAACCCGCAACCTTTAGATTACGAATCCAACGCCCTAACCACTAGACTACAGCGGCGGCTTCTTGCTGCTGGTGCTGTAGTTATAATTGTAGAAGTTATTCTCGTAATAGTAGCAATCCAAAAAAAAAAAAATCGAAGGAATTAACCCATTAAGCCTAGTTTAACAAAGGAAACAGATATTCTCCCATGTAATGCACTCCTTTCCATACCCTTACGTAACACCAGCCACATAGAATTACACCTTTACGTAACACCAACCATATAGAACTACACTCTATCACACTCCGGATACCCTCGTTTTCTCCCAGACGGTTACCACATGCTGCATTTGCATAGCAAAGTGCTTTTGGTAGAGACCTGTATTCCAGTTCTGTGTTTCTCTGAGTAATGTGTCTGTCTTGCAAATCAGCAAAGGACATTCTGGCATGCTGTGGCAATGTTTTGTCTTTTACAATTCCAATTTTGATACCTTTGTAATGTTTGTGCAGATTTTCTGTCAAATATTGAAAAACACCAAAGATATTGAACCTGACATAGTAGCGTCAACGATTGCACAATCAGTCTGATTTGTTTTTGCTTTTTTTTTTTTTGGGGGGGGGAGGGTAGACAAGTTGACTTTTTCTTTAAAATGGTAAACCAGAATCAAAACGTTTGACTCTCCCTACACAGGCACAAAGGCATAAAACAGCACCTCTTATTTCAGCAACAAACTAAACTACAAGAAACCAAAGGAACAAGGTACCAAAAACCAATCACTTCTCCGGAAAATAACACTTCTGAATTGAGTATTTGCTCATCATTTTAAATGTCCAAACAGCAAATAAACAAAAAAAATGTCAATGACCTTTTCAAACGCAAGTTTGTTTTTAGATCAATACTGAACTAGTCTAAAAAGGTTTATGGAGGCCATGCAGACCAAACAGGTAAACAAAAATAGATAGATGAACAGACAGACAGACAAACAGAAAAATGGAGAGACAGAGATCGACAAAAGCAGAGACAGAAGAGATAAGAAACATCTCCCAAAGCAGCATGCAAATTTACTGTCAAAGCCAGCTTTTTTTTCCCTGCGCATTTTTGTTTGTTTGTTTGTTTTTTTTCGTTTTGTTTTTTCTGTTTTTTCTTTATGTTTTTAAAACTTGCGGAGCGAACTGTGAGCACTTTCACTTTCTGCGTGAAAAGTGTTCATGTGTCTGGACTGGGGGGTGCAGGGCAGTTTGCAAGGTGTCATTTCACACAGCCCCCTAGCTGCAGTGCAGACCATTGGCACTGCTGGGGAGGGAGAAAAGAAAGGCCATGAAGACTTGACATTCAACATACTGGTGATGAAGACTGAAGAAGCGGTAGGTGTCAGTATTTTTGTTGTTGTTATCACTGTCATTCAGAGTTTATGTCTTTATTGTAATTAACAGTAATAGCCAGACTGGTACATATAAGCTGAGAGTTTTTTAAAACAAAATCTGGCTCTAGATTATTTATGGATCGGCAAAAGTCCAATTGAAAACTGAGTGGTACCTCACTAGGCCTGATGACACTTAAAGTTTTGCTGTTGGTCCAACATGGAATAAGTAAATGTTTTTTTTTTCTCACATTGACAGTCTTGTCTTTTTTTATTTGAAGTCTTCAATTTTCCTTTACTATTAAAAGAAAGCGGGAGGGGAGAGGGGAGGAGGGAGTAAACTACTCAAATTCAAAACATTTTTTTTTGGGGGGGTTTAGTGCTATCTACCTGATTTTTTTTTTAACACTTGGTATAGATTTGAGTGCTGGGATAAGGATTGCAAAGGTGGGCTACTCAACCAGTCCTGGTGTGCATGCTGGTATTAAATTCTGTTCCCTCTTGCACGCAATGGCCTATTACGAAAGGTGGAACAGGTTTTAACGTGAGCGCAAGAGGTTTTGTGTGTGCTCTCACACGGGACCTCAGTTTATTGTTTCATCCAAAGAACTATTGGGATAAGCACCGTATGTCGATTCCACAGCTTTATATACCCAATATGGCATTTTAAACCCGTTTGTTTTGGTGATGCTTTGAAGCGTTATTGTTTTCTTTTGTGTAATTTGGGGATGATAAGTCAAGCACAATGGCTGGCGTCCTCAGCACAGCCTGGTTTTATCGGCCATTTGTCGATTTGACGGTGTGGGATACTTGAGGGAATAAGATCGTGTTGGTTTAAAACTGTTAATACTAGTCACAGAAACTGAATTGACAGCCCTGGTATGGCTTTCGTGGTCAGTGGGGCTTAAAACAACATAAAATGAAACAAAAGCTGGTTAAATCAGTGCCAGGGAACTAAAGACGCGTATCATACGTTTTGTTTCAGGATGACCAAATCCAGCAGACACACAGCGTCCATCCTGATGATGCCCATAGCAGAAAACATCGACACATAGCTTCCATCCTGATGATGCCCATAGCAGAAAACATCGACACATAGCTTCCATCCTGATGATGCCCATTGCAGAAAACATCGACCCTGGAGAAGGTCCAGAGAAGGGCAGCCAGCTTCGCGACCAACCGCTACCGCAACACTTCCAGTGTCATAGACTACCCCAACACTTCCAGTGTCATAAACTACCGCAACACTTCCAGTGTCATAAACTACCGCAACACTTCCAGTGTCACAGACCACCGCAACACTTTGTGTCACAGACTACGGCAACACTTCCAAGTGTCCCAGACAAGGTGACAACTGCTGGAATGGCCGACACTTCAACAACCATGACGTCGCTGCTGTGCCAGGCTTGCAATGCTCTGGAACAAGATCCTCAACCCTCAAGCTTGCCTGTCCTGCCCTGGCCTCAGGAAGCAGCCTCACAGCAGTCGGCATAGAAAACCTGATCTGCAGCTTCATAGAATCCATCCCCTGCCGCACCGACTACAAGGAAGTACACATTCTTCCCGAGAACAGTCACTGACTGGAACTTCTTCCCAGCTGAAGTCGCTGAAGCCCCCCCCCCCCCCCCTCCCTCCTAAGATGCCTTCTGCTTGAGGGCAGTGAGGGCCCTCCTGTCAAGTTTCTCACCTCCACCACCACCCCTCCCCCCTCCTCACCTCACCTCGCTCCCCCACCCCCCTCCCTCCCAACTTTCTGGTTTGTGGTCTGGCGCCTCACACCCTGCCCACCAGTCCCGGTGGTGTGGGGGCACTTCTAACCGCCAGCTTGCTGCTGGGACAAGCGACCGTGGTAGCCTGAAGTGACAGCGTATGTGTAAATGCTGGACCACTTTCCAACCCCCACCCCCACCCCTACTCCCACCCCCTTCCCTGGACGGGGTAAGGACTATGAAGGTGAAATTGTGGTGAGGTACACAGTGGTAAGAAACTCGCGTAGAGCATGGCAGCAGAGAGTCCTCAGAGGAGAAGCCCCCTTCAAACAAGTGTTTCGGGCCTTTAATCTTCCTTACACTCTAGGGAGGCCGGCCCACATCCAGTTCATTTGTACTTCGCCAAAAACTGTTAATAATGGTCAAACTGCTGACCGCTGAACATTACTGGAAGAAGACCCAAAGCCGCCATCCTGACGATGCCCATAGCAGGGGATGAGCAGATCCCTGGCGACTCCTGCTGACATCCTTGTTCTTCCGTGTCCTCTCGCAAGATGAACAGGTAAGATTATTTTCTATCGAGTGCATTACATCTTCTTACCCCCCCTCCTCAGCCCCTCACATTATATTCCAACTAATTTGCATTCAGTGGTGACGTGAGTCACTGTCGGTCACTTAAGAGGGAAAGCATCTCAATGTTGTCTCTGGGTTATGAAGGTGAGCTTACCGTGTTTAGAACCCAAACCTCTTTTAATTAGATTAAGGAAACTGTTCACTTGTTGGTAGATGAAGACGCACACACGCGCACACACGCACACACGCACATACGTACACATGCACACACACACACACTCCACACACACTCCACACACTCCACACATACACATTCGTACACACGTGCGCGCGCGCGAGCATACACTACTTTCATTGCCCCTCTGTCTGTCTGTGTGTCTGTGTTTGTCTGTCTGTGTCTGTCTGTTTGTCTGTCTGTATGTCTGTCTCTCTCTGTCTCTCTGTCTCTGTCTGTTTCTGTCTCTGTCTGTCTGTCTGTCTCTGTCTGTCTGTCTGTCTGTCTCTGCCTGTCTGTCTGTCTGTCTGTCTGTCTGTCTCTCTCTCTCTGTCTCTGTCTCTCTCTGTCTCTCTCTGTCTCTGTCTGTCCCTCTGTTTCTGTCTGTGTGTGTGTGTGTGTGTGTGTGTGTGTGTGTGTGTGTGTGTGTGTGTGTGTGTGTGTGTGTGTGTGTGTGTGTGTGTGTGTGTCTCTCTCTCTCTCTCTCTCTCTCTCTCTCTCTCTCTCTCTCTCTCTGTCTGCCTTTCAAATTTTTCAAAGGAAAGATGTTGAATTGGAAAGCAAAAACATTGATTCTGTTTGATTGCTGTTACTTAACCTATAGCTGAAAGGGAAGTTGGTTGTCTTTATTTCAGAATTCTGTATTTTACAGTATTTTTTCTTCCCCCATTTCTCAGTTAAAGCTCCCAGGTTGGTCAATGGTGAGATTTCTGCATAAACAACCATTTTTGATAACCATTCAGAGAGCTGCGTTCCCACTTTGATGATGAAGTGTCAACACACCAGTGTGTACATCCCCCCCCCCCCCCAGATATTCCTGTAGTTCTTAGCGGCACAAAGAGGCCTACTCTTCCAAATTGTGGAACGGGTTTTGACGTGTTCACCAGATGTTCTTGTGTTCACAAATGGGACTTGGTTTATGGTGGAGAGCAGATTAAGGGAGCAACACTTTAACGAATAGGCCATTCCCATCCCCTATCGTAGTCTTTTTGTGTTAAAGGGTTAATGTGAACTACATACTGGTAGCTGTGTTCATGGTCTTGTCACCAGATCTTCGCCGGTGATAGTGATCCTTCTCACAAGAGATCATGGAGACGCCATCGCCACGATGTTGGAGCACATGACCCTGAACTTGTCCAAGATCCCCATGACTCAGTAGACAGATGTCAGACCTATGGGGTAGAAGGGTTTAGAATAGGGGATAGGAGAAAGTGCTACATCAAATCCCTGAAGGGCAGACTAGTGCACAGCCTGGTTCCGTTGCCCAGGGATCTAGGACAGATGTCATCCGTCATCATCTTCCACTGGATTGAACAACAAAGTAGGTAGGAGTTTGGGGGCTTTAGTATGAGTGGTGTCTATATGACCTCCCATCTCTGAAACACTTCAGGGAGCAAAGGCGATGAGAGTAGGAGGGGCTGTGGTCCTTGTGGACATCCGCTATTCGACATAGCACCAACAGTAGAAAGAGGTAGGGTTGCAGAGGATCCGAACATGCAACCCTGTCTTGCACACTTTCCTGGCGCGTCTATACAGAGTTTGATCTGTCAACGTGTGTGTGCTCAATGTCCGCAAAAATCACCCAGTCCATCCTAGTTTCTGAGCTCGATTCGAACTTTGTCCCGGAAGTTCTCTGCAAGGCTCACTGACCACAGAGTTGAGTACTCCCGTCAGTATCCGTTCAACCTTTTCCGCAGTGGTCACGAAGGGAGCGCACCTAGAGTGGCGTGGAACAAAGATTTGGGTGTCCTGAAACGGCACAGCCTGCATACCCTCGCATACCGTGCTCATGAGGGGAAGGGACACCTCACGCCCCCAAAATTTTATTAAAGCACTTCCCAGACCTTCTTGGTCACTCCATTCTTGCTCTGAATCCTCAGAAGTCTGGCATAGGTGTCGACAGTTGTCATGGGGATCAAATCACGGTTCTGGGCGTGTGTCTTCCATCGTGGCAGCAGAAAGTTTCCAGACCATCATCGTGGCTGCATATCAAGAATTCACAAGCGTAAGTATTATTTTTTTGTTCCTTGGATAGAGCTCTGAGGTGAACCAATGGTGAGATTTTCTGTTAGGTAAACCCTTCGCAATCCATTTAGCTGCATCTCGACTTCGGGGATGTCTAAAGACACCATTATGCATGCGTTATTTTTTTGTTTGAAGATTATCTATTTTGCCATGTGATGGCCTACTCTGCCGAAAAGCTAAATGGGTTTTAACGTTTCCGAAGGATTTTCTGCGCGTATTCATACATGTGACCACGGTTTATAGTCGCATGCAAATGACTTTCAGGGAAGTAGAGCTAGTACTTGTCTTAACTTTAGGGAGAATATGCCATTGAACAGGTTCTTGGGTGGTGGCTCAACCCCAGGCCGTCGGATCACAAGCACAACAGTTTAACCACCAGGCTATCGCGCCACCTGTAACCATATTCTATCTTTTTAAAGTTTGGTTTTAAAATACCTCGCTGCTATGTGAAGCTTTAGATAGATACTGACGGGTGTTTTTCCAAAGCCATAAGCAGGCGAAATTTACAGATCTTTCGGGTGCATATTTGATCTTATACACTTGTCTATACAAGTAAATCTAAAGCATTGGCAAGTCTGCATCTTATGTCATAGAACAAAGTTCTGCGGCCTCAGTTTATAGTCTCATTCAAAGGACTTTTGGGACAGTGGTGATAGTGTTATTGCAGAGATTTAATCATGTGACTGAAGAATTCTGAAATATTTGTCGAAGAAATCTGTCACCTTAGACATCTTGCTATTGGTGAATAGATAGTCTAGTGGTTTCCTGCCTAGAAAGTGAAAAGTCCGGATTGGATCCCCGCTCTGCTGAAACTTTTATTTTCCTCAGAGAATATTGATTTATTTTAAACAGATACTGAAGTTATTTGCTTAAACATGCAAACCGTCCGGATGCTGAAGTTGCTTGTTGATGCTGTTTTCAGGAGTTCTGGCACCAGACCAAAGTACCAAGCATCCCAGGGGACTGGAAGCAGTTCCAGATGGCAGGTAAGGAACAACAAGAAAGAGGACACCCCCAGCCCCAGGTTTTGGCTGCCAGCACCTAGATCTCCGTTCAAGAGATGTTTCCCTGGAGTTAACATCAGTGCCGACTCCACTCCCAGGAAAGTCCTTTAGATGAAACTATAAACCAAATCACTTGATCTGTCTTTAAATTTTTTAATGAATCTTATAAAAGATATTTGTAGAACTGTTTCTACTAGTATATCCTGTGGGACTGGTAATTGTTTTCCCCCCAGAAATCAAATGAAATAAGTGTTTTAAAGAGTATCTTCCCCTTGATAATCCCTATCAATGCTCTGATTTTTTTGTTGTTGGAGATGAAACAAATTGTTCCCCGTTACTGAAAAAATAGGTCCATGTGTTCCATAACCTATGCAGCCCTTGGGCAGCAAAAGTGTCAGACCACGAAATTTGTTTAAATGCTAACAAGCAATGAAATAGTCATTCATTTTGGCTGGAATGGAAATGTGTACTAAAAAGTCATAAGAAGGGTCGCGGGATGGTTAAGACGTTTTGCTTGTCAACAAGTAAACCATGAAGTTCTGGGTTCGATTCCCAGCCTAGTTCTTTCTTCCCATTTCGACGAGAAAAAGAAGTTCTGAATGTTAGAGTCCTTCAGTTGAGACTATAAACTGACGCCCCTTGTGCTAACGCACGGAGAAAACCTTGCACACCCGTTAAAAACCCGTTCTGCTGTTCGGAAAAGTAGGCCATAGTGCGCTGGTAGGAGCCGATAACCCCCTCTCTCAACATGCACACAGGTGGCGCGAATGAGAGGAGAGAGAGAGAGAGAGAGAGAGAGAGAGAGAGAGAGAGAGAGAGAGAGAGAGAGAGAGAGAGAGAGAGAGAGAGAGAGAGAGAGAGAGAGGAGAGTGTGTGTGTGTGTGTAAAATGGATAGGTGTGTGTGTGTGTGTGGTGTGTGTGTGTGTGTGTGTGTGTGTGTGTGTGTGTGTGTGTGTGTGTGTGTGTTTGTAAAATGGTTAGGTTTTGTGTGTGTGTGTGTGTGTGTGTGTGTGTGTGTGTGTGTGTGTGTGTGTGTGTGTGTAAAATGGATAGGTGTGTGTGTGTGTGTGTGTGTGTGTGTGTGTGTGTGTGTGTGTGTGTGTGTGTGTGTGTGTGTGTGTGTGTGTGTGTGTGTAAAATGGGTAGTTATGTGGAGGAGACATCGGGTTCGGAGGAGAGGCCAGGAAAGGAAAGGAAGGAGTGTTTAGGAGGGTAAAAAGGTGAAGGGGGCGGGAGAGCTAAGTGGTCAGAGTGCTCGCTTTCCTCAAGTCAAGTTAAGCAGTGTCGAGTGTGGTTACCAGTTGGATGGGTGACCGTTTGCACGCCTTGGCTTCAGTACAGTCCTCCAGTTTACCCAGCTGGAGGAGGGTATGGATACATATTTAAAGCAGTGGGGATAGAAAAAAGATCTGGATGATATAATTTTTCTTATATGGTTTATTTGGGGCTTTTTTTGGTTTTGCTTTTTTTTTTTTTTGAAGGGATGCAACTGAAAAAAAAGTCTCAGATTTGAAATCAGTTTGACCGGTCGCTTACACAGAATCTCGTCATCGGTAAACCTGGGAACTCTAGCCAAGGAATAAACCAAAAATTGACAGTAAAGTCTGCTGTTGCTGGGACTAGGGATCCTGATTTAAAGCTCCATAATGATACTGTAAGCCACGTACCATTGTGTCTATAGCTACCAACAAATTGTCTATGTGCCTATTGTGTCCATTTTTCTAACATTCAGACCGACCATCTGACAGACAAACCTTACCCGCTATTAACTCTTTAACACTAACCTTTACACTAACCTCAACTCTAACCATGACCCCCCCCCCCAATGTGGACACAAAAGGCAGGTAGATAATATGGTATATGCTGACACTTTTCTTCGTTCGCTCGTTCGTTCTGGCTAGAATGCAGAGTGCCTGGTCTTTTTCCACGCTACTCTTCCGCAGGAGGTCTATGCCTTGCTGGCCTCAGCCGACTCATTTCCACTTCAGGGCAGTTCATTAAGAAGTTTTCAAACGAGAAAAGATACGCAAGAAAAGCTCGAGAATAGACTAGGTCTGTATGAAATAAGCAAGAGAGGATAGAGCCAAAGGGAAAGTCAGAAAGAAAGCGAAGGATAGAAAAGAGGAAATTTATTGCCGAGTATTTCCAGAGAGTGGATAAGCTCTTTACACTGAAAGAACCCCCGGCATTTTCGGGGAGGTGGGGGGGGGGGGGGGGGGGAGGGGGGGGGAGGGAGAGAGTATGTTGACACAATGCTTTGGGGTCAATGGGAGGAGAGGTACTAGAATTTTAGCGAAAAGACTAGGAGGAAGGGGGGGGGGGGGGTAAAGTGTTTTTGTACATGGGGATGGGTAAAGAGCATTTTAGAAAACTTAAGTTTATTTAAAAATGAAAGTAGAGGGTGCCGGTTAAAGAATGTCAAACTATTTGGCGAGGGGGTGCATTAAAATTGTTTTTTTTTAACATTTAAAACAGAAATTGGAAGCACTGATGTTTTAAAGAATTATGGAGTAATCATTGGAGCAATGCGCAATGAGACTGCGCTGCAGAAAATAAGCGTTAAGAAAGAGTAGGAAGTATGTTCATGTTTTCGTTGTGTGTGTGTGTGTGTGTGTGTGTGTGTGTGTGTGTGTGTGTGTGTGTGTGTGTGTGTGTGTGTGTGTGTGTGTGTGTGTGTGTGATCGCGCGTGCGCGCGTGTTGAGGTCAAGGTGTAAAATAGAAAAAAATAGCCGTCACCGAAATAACAGGAATATGTTATCCGTGTGTGTAGCAGTGTTTTAAAGAAAATTTGTTAAATGGCTGGATTTGTCACTGTGAAAAACATTGACTTTTAAAAAAAATCGCCGTAAATTTGGAAAGGTGGAGGTGAAGGAAGTAGTGAAGTGTCGGATTTGAAAGAATTGCAGTATTTATAAAAAAAATTATGTGTACATCTTAAACTTGCACCAGAAAAGGCAGGATCGTTCAGTGATCAGAAAACCTATTGTAAATGTGTACCCGCCCTGTTTAGGGACAAGGAGGGTAAAGCAGCGAGGGAGAGGAGATGGGCGCCGCCCTCAGTAATCTGGCCCCTGGAAAAGCTGAGGTTTTTGATAACTCTCTCCCCAACGACCACATAGGCTATGGAACACATTGACCTTTTTGCAAATTAGAAAAGGCATTGTACCGCTTCTCTTTTAATTTTTTTTCCTGGATAAGGTGCAGAAAAATGTCAATCTTTCATTCTCTAATATGTGTAAGATAGCCGGCAGCTTGTATCAGTATGTCCTGTTACCTTATTTCCTTCTTGCCTTTTGCTTTGTCCGTACACTTCGTTAAAAACTGCTCTCGTTTGCGTCGAGCCCAGTTAAGCTTGTTCTGGAATCCCAACTAGAAATGTACGAAGGTGTAGAAAATGTTTGTTACTTATATTGATTACCTATCATCATCGTCGTCGTCGTCACCATCACCACCACCATCATCACCCTCATCTCATCATCTCTTCATCTCTTCACCATCATCTCATCTCTTCTTCATCATCGCCATTTCATCATCTCTTCATCATCCCATCTTCATCTCATCATCTCTTAATCGTCGTCTCATCAACAGCATCATCATCTTCATCTTCTTCATCTCATCTCATCATCATCTCATATCATCATCATATCATCCCCATTATCATATCATCATCATATCATCATCATCATCATATCAGCATATCGTCATCAGCATATCGTCATTAGCATCATATCATCATCATCACATCATATCATCGGCATCTATCATTGCCATCAGATCATCACCATCTACGTCATCATCATATCATCATACCATCATATCATTATCATATATCATACCATCGACATCATATCATCGCCATCATCATATCATTGTATCATCATAACATCATCATATCGTCGTCATCATATCATCGCCATCATCATATCATATCATATCATTGTCATCATCATATCGTCATCATCATCTCATCACATATCGTCATCGCATCATCATGTCATCGCCATCATCGTATCATCTTCATACCATCATCATATCACCGTATCATATCACCATCATATCATCACATCACCATATCAACGTCATCATATCATCACATCATCATATCACCATCATCATGTCACCATATCACCATATACATCATCATCATCGCCATCACAAACACATTCCATCGCCCTTCATATCACCATCTTCGTCATCATATCATCATCATACCATCACCATAGAATCCTATCATTATCATATCATACCATACCCATCGACATCATTTCATCATCATATCATTATATCATCATATCGTCATCATATCATCGACATCATATCATAACATCATCATCATATCATCACCATCTCAGCACATATCATCACCGCCGCATCATCATCTCATCACATATCGTCATCGCATCATCATGTCATCGCCATCATCGTATCATCTTCATACCATCATCATATCATCATCATCATATCATATCACATCATATCACAACGTCACCTTATCACCATAATCACGTCACCATATCATCATCGTATCACAATATCATAATCATCACATCACCATATCATCGCCATCATATCACCATTTCACCATCATACCATATCATCCTCATCATAACCATATTGTCGTCGTCGCCATATCATCATCATTGTCGCCATTTCATCATCGTCGTCGTCGTCGCCATGTCATAATCATCATCGCCATATCATCGTCGTCGTCGTCATGTCATCATCATCATCGTCGTCATCGTCATGTCATCATCATCATCATCATCATCATCATCATCAACATCAACATAATCACTTGTGGTGATGAAGACAATGCATGTTCCTTTAGAGGACCAGCAAACAGTTGCTTGTTGCTAGTTTCGGTTCCATTTTTACTGTATGTCAGAACAGCTCTGTATAGAAGGGATAAAATGTATACATTAGAATGTTTAGACATAAGTGGTGAGCACACACCACAGGCACTTGACTAACTTTTTTCCTTGAGAAAAATACCAGCTTTGCACAACTCCTCTTAGAACATACAGGTTTACGATTTGCAATTATTTATCTATTTTATTATTTATTTATTTTATTCTAGTCGTAAAGGTAACCTGACCGGAATCAAGTAGTGTTTTGCGACTTCCATGTTTTAAAAGCAAATTAGAATGAACAGATTATTTTGGTCTAATATTTGAATAGTGTGATAATTCAAAAGAAACAAAAAGTCAGTAGGTCAGTCATTGTCACTGCTGGTCAGAGCACTGGGAAAAGCCTACCCCCCCCCCCCCTCCAGCAAAAAAGGCTGGAGTTAGGGTTGTGTAGCCGGCTCGCAGCTGAAATCAAACAAATTGGGAGAGAAATTTCAGAGCTGCTTTGAAAAACATTGTCAAAACTGGGTGAGCACCAAAACCGAGTGCTCGTGATGTTACTTGGCTGAGTTTTTAACTGGCTGAGGTATAGCTGATTTTTTGGGTGCTGATGTTCGGATACTGTAGTGGTATATATCCATATTATTTACATGTTTACTCTTTATGTATGGCTTGTAACCTTGAATTTCTCTTTCTCTCTCTTGAGATATTGTGTTTGAACTAAACTGACGTGAAATATGACCAAAAATAAAACAAAAACTTGATCAATGTCTTTGTTCATAGTTCCATTCATGAATGACTTAGTTTACAAGTATAAAGTATATGCACAAGATCTGATATTTATACATACACACTTTGATCTGTACTTCTGTCTCTCTCTGTCTGTCTGTCTGTCTGTCTCTGTCTCTGTCTCTGTCTCTGTCTCTCTCTGTCTCTGTCTCTGTCTCTCTCTCTCTCTCTCTTCTCTCTCTCTCTCTCTCTCTCTCTCTCTCTCTCTCATTCTCTCCGCTCCACTCCACTCCACTCTACTCCACTCCCCTTGTCTGTCTATCTCGCTCTCTCCCTTTCCTAACATTCGAATAATATATCCAATCTAAATATACGCAAACTCTCTAACCAATTCACAATGTCTAAATGCCCCTCAGAAATAAACATGGACGAGCAAATGTAAAATATCTAAGTTCAATTTATCTTTTTAAATTAAACGTAAAACCAATACTGTGATATATGGAATTTGTATAGCGCTACATCTTGCCTAAAAACAAAAAGTGCTGGCATTTAACATGCGTAACATAAAGCTAGGACATGCAACAAATCACAAATAACTTTAACCAGTTTAAAAGCACTAGCGAACGCACGCTCATGCACGCAGAGACGTACAGCACACACACATACAGACAAGCACATCCCCACCCACCCCCCCCCCGCCCCCCCCCCCCCCCCCCCCCCCCCCACATACACACACACACGCACACACGCGCGCGCGCCCACGCACGCGCACACGCGCTCGTGTATACGGGTGCGCTGCATAATTAC
>CM060330.1:54542029-54549529 GCA_030674155.1 Stramonita haemastoma
AAATCAAAGTCAAACTCTTGTATCAGAATGATCAAAGACCATCATTTACTACTTTTATGAAAGATCATTTTCTGAATTACATAACAACTGGAACTTCACTACGGAAAGACATGTATAACAACAATATAACAAATCCATACACATTCATCTTCGTCTTTTTTTTTTTTCTTTTCTTTTTTTTACAAAAAAATGTAACAGTTGAAAATGTTTTGAAAGACATATAAACAATATTTACTTTATACCAAAAGTCATTCATAGCACAGAGTATCGCATCGACCACACAATGATATCAAAATCTAATCAAATCATATAAAATTAAAATATTTTCTAATGATTTGTACATACATTTTAGTGTACATTCTTATGTCTTCATTCATCAATTATACATTCATTTCATGAGCAGAAATACAGGGATAAATGTTTGAATGAATAAAAAAAAAAAAGCATAAGTAGTTGCATGGGTGAAAGTCATGTATGAATATTTGTAAAGATAGAACGTAAATAATATATATGAACATTCATAAACAGCAACAACAACAACAACAACAACACACACACACACACACACACACACACACACACACACACACACACACACACACACACACACACACACACACACACACACACACACACCACACACTAACACATAACACATGCGCTCCCTTAACACACAAATATCAAATGAAAGACATTTGATAAAAAAAAATCTGTCAATAAACTATCAACATCATATTTGTTCGTTTGCCAATATCGCTTTCATAGCACACACGTCTTTGTACTATTGTACATATCATTTTCATAATGTCATGTGCGTGGTGTTACAAATATCACATCTACATATCAATATAACACCTCAACCTAGTCTCTTATGCAGTGTTTGAACATAGGCTGTCGCGATAAACGAAGAGAGAAAAACACCACCCTACAATGTAACAGTCATCATCATCATCATCATCACCATCACCATCATCATCATCATCATCATCATCATCATCAGCAGCAGCAGCAGCAGCAGCAGCAGCAGCAGCAGCAGCAGCAGCAGCAGCATGGTCATCGTCATCATTATCAGCATCAACATCAATCCCATAACTAAGATGGTTGTCAGGAGGACACAAGCCGTCGCGATAAACGAGAAAAAAACCCCTAACCACCCTACAATGTAACAGTCATCATCATCCTTATCATCTGCTGCAGCAGCAGCAGCAGCAATCAACAGCAGCATTGTCATCATCATCACCATTGTTATCATCATCATCATTAGCAGCATCAACAGCAGCATTGTCATCATACCCATCGTCATTATCGTCATCATCATCATCACCATCATTAGCAGCAGCACCAGCAGCATTGTCATCATCATCACCATCACCATCACCATCATCGTCATCATCATCATCACCATCATTAGCAGCAGCACCAGCAGCATTGTCATCATCATCATCATCACCATCACCGTCATCATCATCCACATCACCATCATTAGCAGCAGCACCAGCCGTGTTATCCTCCCCCTCACTCCCATAACTAAGATGGTCGTTGGGGGGGGGGGGGGGGGGCACGTCTGGCGACAGTGTTCTTCAGCCTTTAGCAACACCATCGCCTTGTCAGGGCTGAATGTAGGATTACACCTAGACAAACACACTACATACATTTTGTTTTAAAACCTGTTGAAAACAGAAGTTATAGCCATGTCATCATCTCTCAATTATGAAAATGATGTTGTTCCTGATCGAAATAATTCAGGGAATAATTTAACTGCATGTAAAAAAAGTCTGTTTTACTGAGATATAGCTGAACAGTGGCGCTGCACTTGTGGCGACGCGCTCTCCCCGGGAGAACAGCCTGAATTTCACACAGAGAAATCTGTTGTGACATGAATTGGTATAAAATAAAATTAAAAAAAAAAAAAGAAAAACAGTTGATAACAAAGCCTTGATATATAAACATCAAGCAAAATGATTCGTAGAATTGTTTTTTGTGCATGCGTATGTGTGTGCGTGCGAGTGTGAGTACGTGCGCGCGTGCATGTTGTCTTATCTCATTCATCCATTTCGAGGATAATGAAAAAGCATCTATGTGCTTTTTTTTACATCCAGTCTCCTGTGTATCCAGTTTTGTCAATTCTGTCATCTGTTTCTTGTGTGTATGCATGAGTGCGGGTGTGCCAGAGAGTGAAACATGAACACATGCTGTCATTTACACATTGTGGAACCTTATAAGTTAAATCAAGACAGAAATAGGCAAGCAGACGGCGCTGAACTGTTAATAAATATGGAATGTTGATGCACACAAAGAGGAATACGATGATGCAGAGTTCTATATAACACACATGATTCATCTCAACCCCCCCATCCCCCCGCCATCCATCCCCCTCCATGACATACAAAACAAGGGTGACAGTCAATATCATCATCATAATTTGAAACACTGAATGAAGAATATCATAAATGCTCAGTTTTGTTTAGAAGGATTACAAAACAACAACAACAAAAACCCACACAAATCTGGAACTGCTTATTTCTCGATCTGAAATCACAACCAAATGGAATAGTCATCTATTTAGAAACTGAACCGGGTATAGTTCTAAACATTCGTGTATGTACAGGCGAAATGTGCTTTGCGTGTGTATGTTTTTGTTCGCAAATGGTGTGCGCTTTTGTGACCTACGTCGCCATGCTCTTTCTTTGTGAATGTGTAAATTATGTGACATCAAAGCTTTGTTCGTGTTTTAAACATTTCAGCAGAAAACACATTTATTTTAGATCCATCTATGCCGAAGTGAGACACTAGTTCTTATATTTTAGGGATCTTACTGTGAATGTATTCGTTACGGACGTGCATACACACGCACGCACGCACGCACACACTTACACACACTTACACACACACACTTACACACCACTCACTCACTCACTCACTCACTCACTCACATCATCACTCTCTCTCTCTCTCTCTCTCACACACACACACACACACACACACACACACACACACACACACACACACACACACACACACACACACAACACACACACACACACACACACACACACACACACACACACACACACACACACACACACACTTCAGATCAGACCATAGAACTGATGGATTCTCAGGACGGAAAAACGAGGCGACAGTACTGATAATCTGGTTATAATTATTATTGTAATGAGATTAGGATAGAGAAGTGGTGAAAGATTTGTAAGAATATCGCAAAACGTTAGAGTAGAAAATGTGACATCATGTGTGTAGCTCAGTCCCCCCCCCCTCCCCTCTCCATACACGCAGTATACATGTGAACCCCTCACATTATTGAATAGTGAAAAAAAAAGAAAAGGGCAATTATTTGATAGTATGCACTGAACAGCAACAACAACAAAGCAACCCACCAACCAACCCACCAACCAACCGACCAGCCAACCGACCAGCCAACAATCCAACCCACCAACCAACCAGCCAACCAACCAACCAACTAACCAAACAACAAAAAACTTCAACAAAAACAATAAACCAACTTGAATTCATACACATGAAATAGATAATCATTGTGTTCAGTAACACAGGGATGAAAAAAGAATGTATCCAACTATGGAAAACACGAATCCATGGAAGTGAGGATAAAAATTTAGTCTAACAAAACGGTACTGAGATTCTGGCACCAGATTTGTGCTGTAACAAAACAGTCTCCCCTTCACACCGGACCCTTGTAAGACGCGAACAACAAACCCACAGCAATATTAAAATTCAGTCACACAGACACATTTTACAATAATCAACATCAAAACGACAACAACAAGAAAAAGAACAACACTAACACAACAAGTACAGCAACAACAATAACATTACTTTAAAACTGCAATTTTAACTGGTGAAAACGGAGAATCTTTCCCCGGAACTGGGCAAAATAAATATTGTACAATTTACAAATACATGCATGTATATGATCAAACTTCTTTGAAAAGCCCAGACTGAACTACTGTTGTCTGTCATATGAGCGACAAAATGCGTTACGCTGCCGTTAAGCGCCTGGCCAGTCAGGCTCAGCGTACGCGACTGTAGTGTGGGAGAGAAAAGATATTTTTAAGTCTTTCTGGAAAAGACGGAAGGAGAATGGACCAAGGAGGCAGAAAATAGACCAGAATAAGGTGACAGAAGAAAAGGAACAAGGCAGAAACAAAGAGAGGAATAGAAAAGAGGGAATTCCTAGCTGCCCTACGATCACATAGGTTATGGGGGGACACTTTACCTTTTTACCTAATATCAACACTCATTTTACCAGCCACACTCTCAGTTGTAGGTTCAGTCAAGTGAGTATCAAGAAGTAAAAATCAAATTCTCAAAGCCCCTCCCCCCACCCCCCAAATAATCCACAATGTAACATCTGACGCCACACATTTAAATCTCATTCTATATCGAAGTCAGATGTGCTAGGCTTGACTTGTCAGGCGCTTAACGGCAGCGCAACGCAATTTTGTTTATATGACAGATAAGAATAGTTCCTTTCTGAGCTTTCTAAAAAAAAAATCCATTTTTCGTTCGTGGAAGAGTAGGTCAACTGTAGCCGCTGGGATGGCTGATACAGCATACCCAGCATACACCCTATTACCTGGAAGGGATGGGCTCCACCAGGTTCAAAATGCCCATGATATATTATACACCCTGAAAAAAATCCAGTGCAGTAACCGACCACTTCTCAAGGAGTTAAGGGAGAGGAGAATTTGAAGATGATGAGGATGATGAGGAAGAAGAGAGAAGAAGAAGAAGAAGAAGAAGAAGAAGAAAGAAGAAGAAGAAGAAGAAGAAGAAGAAGAAGAAGAAGAAGAAGAAGAAGAATTTGCGAAGAAGACAAGAACACGAACAAGAACGCAGGATACTCAGTTTCGTTTCAGTTCTCCATGAGGTAAATAGGGGGGCAAAATAGCCTAGTGGTTAGATAGAACGTCGAATTCTTGATTTGAAGAAAACATGGATTGGGGGAGGGGGAGGGTGCCGGTTCGACCTATCCCTGACGCTTAACAATTATAAAAGACGTTGAAATTACCTCCAAACTTGACATACATTGTTATGAATGACAAGCAACACACGAACAACACCACAGGGTACAAGCATCAACACACAAGACCTTTCAAGAACATACAGAAAAAAAACCCCAAAACAATAAAAATGAGACATGGTGAGCGCGTGCGCTCCAACTAACATAAGAAGGTAATAAGATATAAATGAGACTTCCTTTAATCTCTTCTTTTCTTGTTTTAATTTTTAATTTGAGCTGTGATCGTTGTCAGACGACATAATATTCACTGTAACAACAAACAAACTACTTGGTACAAAATTTTATGTCAGTCTGAAAACAATTGCAATACAAAACAATGTAAAGTTGAAAACATGTTCAACTGAAAAACAAGTGTAACCTCCCCCTGCTCCCAAAGTGTAAATCGAGCTTACTTTGTGATATCCAGGTCATATGTTAAAATCAACTATCTGAAAATGACGGCAAAAAAAAATTCTGACTGTAATATATTAAGCAAGTCACAAAACTTTGACTTGATAAAGTGATAAAAATCTAAACAAACAGCAAAATCTCAAGACAATTTGCCTGGGATCTATTAAACGAGCTCCCCAATCTTTGAGTTGGCATGATAGAAAAAAAATATCTAGGAAACAGCAAGCAATCTCTTCAAAGAATTGGTAATCCATTCAATAAGTCCCTCCTCCCCCCCCCCCCCCCCTTGTTAATTTTTTGTGGGGGTATAAAATATTAAACAATCTCAACATTACGGCAGGAATCTCAAGAATTGGAAAGTACTTTTTCAATTGAACTTGATAAAGTAATGATAATCTCTACGATACATGAGAAATCTCAAAGAATCTGACATTAAACTATTACACAAGCCCACAAACACTAACTTGGTAATAACAGTCAGAGTCTCAACGCAAAACCAATAATCTCAAAAAGCATGTAATCTTGTAAATATGTCCTTAAACGTTGAATTGATGATAGTAATAACAATATCAACGAAGCAATAAGCATACATACAATCTAGCTGTACTATACTATATTACACAACCCCTCAAACTTTGATTAGATAAAATGATACAATTTTCTAGGCAACAGCACAGATCCCAAATAAATCTGACTGCAACCTATCAAACAAACAACCAAACCCTGACATGATGAAAGAAAAGAAAAGAAAACCAACCAACCAAGCAAACAAAAAAAGGCATGGAACAAAACTGCAAGGATCTGAATGTTGTTCATTAAAAAAAGGCCTTCAAACTTTGATTTGATAAAGTAACAGAATCTCATTAAAACATCAAAGAATCTCAAAGAATCTGACTTGTTTACTCAATACGCCCCCAAACATTGACTTGATAATAAATAATAATAATAAGACTGTCACAGAAACAAACGTCATCATTATAAGATTGCTCTGAAACAACTTGAACATGGATGACATGTTATAACACTCCTACACTGCTTGCCCAGTAAACAAAACAAAACTGGATGACAATCCACACAATTGTACATTGACAATAACACAATTAACAACACAATCATAAACTGACAACACAATCATAAGTTGACAATTCAGTCCGAGATCTGACAATCCATACAAACACGTCACACAAATAAATTCTCGTAACTGGAAAAAAAAAATCCCAACCAACAACCCAACCTCAAAAGCACAACATTGTGATCGCAGAACGTTCATAACAACAACAACAATATCAATAACATTTTTCATTCAATGTATTCAAAACACGGCCATTCTGATGTTAAATGTATATTGAGATTTCGTCTCACAAAAATGAATAACACAAAAAACGATTTTCTTTGTATGGTTCGGGGCTGGTGATTCTTTCAAGACAGGACAGGGAGGAGACAAAACAAACCCTTCACACACAAAAAGGGGGGAATTCTTTCTCAATCCTTTTTAGGCTCATCTTCACCACAGTATTGTTCCAACTGACGGGGTTGCTGTTTCATTCTGTATGGTTCGGCTGGTGATTCTTTCAAAAGCACGGAGGGGGGGGGACAAAAAAATCCTTCACAAAAAAGGAGAAAGGAATTCTTTCTCATCCTTTAGGCTCATTTCACCACGTTTGTTCAATGACGGGTTGCGTTCACGTGAGCGGTGGGGGGTGGGGGGGGGGGAAACAAAACGAAAAACCCTTCACACAAAAAAAAGTGTTTTTTAAAAGCGAAGTCTTTCTCAATCCTCTTTAGGCTCATCTTCTGCAGGCACAACAGTATCGTTCCGACTGACGGGGTTGCTGTCCACGTTGAAAGCCATTCTGTATGGTTTCAAGACAGCGACAAACAGAGACAAAACGAAAACCCTTCACACAAAAAGGTAAAAAAAAAAAAAAAAAAAAAGGGAATACTTTCTCAATCCTCTTTAGGCTCATCTTCTGCAGGTATCCACAGTATTGTTCCGACTGACGCAGTTGCTGTTCACGTTGAAAGCCATGCTGTATGGTTTCAAGAAGCGA
>CM060330.1:54562029-54564529 GCA_030674155.1 Stramonita haemastoma
ATCTGCATGAGAGAGAGAAGGAGAGAGAAAAGAGAGAGAGAGAGAGAGAGAGAGAGAGAGAGAGAGAGAGAGAGAGAGAGAGAGAGAGAGAGAGAGAGAGTATCTGTGCCTGCGTGCGTGCATGTGTGAGTGTGTGCGTGCGCGCGCGCACGCTTACGTGTGCAGCCTGTGTATACAGAAAAAGCAACTCTGTTAACATGTTTGCAATAATCTACCCGTCCTCCTCTGTGTGTGTGTGTGTGTGTGTGTGTGTGTGTGTGTGTGCGTGTGCGTGCGTGCGTGGTGCGTGCGCGCGTGCGTGCGTGCGTGGGCGTGTGTGGTGTGTGTGTCTCTCTCTATCTCTCTCTCTCTCTCTCTCTCTCTCTCTCTCTCTCTCTTCTCTCTCTCTCTCTCTCTCTCTCTCTCTCTCTCTCTCTCCCTCCCCCTAAATCCTTCCTCTCCCCCCTTTATCAATCAGGTAATTAACTCACCTTATCACGAGACTCCGACACCATCTTGTTGAACTTGCGGGCAAACTTCGGGCCAGGACGTGCTTTCCTATTTCAGTATCACACATGGTCTCTGTGCCTGGAGCATCTCGAAACACTTTCACCACCGCATGCTCCCCCTTACGGGGCCCCTCCCCCTCTAGATGGGCTCTGTAGGTCTTCTTCCGGGGCCCCTTGGCAGAAGATCGTGTGTGGAAGCTCGCTTTGTAGTTCTGTCCCTTGAAATCAGGGCACGAGCTGTTCGTTTCGTTCCGCAGGTGAAATAGTTTGTTGACCGACATGGTTTTGGGAGTGTGTTTTCCTTTTTTGAAATGAGGATGTTGAAATTATGCTGGAATTTTTTTTTACAATAAAATATCAACAGCTGCTTTGAAAAACTGGTTTATTGTTTATTAATGAAATAACTAGACTTGTTTATTTTAGTGAAGTCTCTTTTTTTGTCTCTTAAATTCTGAGTCAACTGATAAGCTTTACTTATCATTTGAGCAGAGATTTCATGAATGTCCATTCGTAAAAGAAAAACCGGTTCCAGTTTTCGCTTGTAATACGTATATACACAGCGAATGATTAAATCACAGTTTCATTATATCGTAATATCACCAGGCCAAAACTAAAACACAAAAATTCACTTGGCACTTCAACAAGATTTCAGACTGATGTGCTATCACTTCTGCAGCTGTTCTTAACCCATTCCATAAAGTTTAAAAAAATAAAACCCAAAGCAAAAAAATCCCCAAGCAGAATGCTGATTTTCCCACGTCTTAGTCAACATTGACAATGATGTATATCTTTTTTTCCAAGGCAGCTGAAAGTAACCTAGTTTCTTCCGCGCTTCTCGCCCCCACAATGGAACTCTTTCGCCAGTGAGGCGACTGTCGTCCTCACAGCAAAACAAGAAGGAAGCAGACGACAGGGACAGACAGCACTGCTGATGGTGGGCGTAAATTCGTGCCAACACCTTCTGGAGCGTCAGGGAATTTTCTCTCCCCCTCCTCTCTCCCTCTCTGTCTCTCTCCCCCTTCCTCCGGGAATTGGGAATCGACGAAGTTGAGGATGGAATAGTTTGGGAAAGCTGGAAAAATCACAGCAGGCTTTGTAGGCACGGGCGGTTCGTCAATTTCTGCAACACAAACAGGTAGCGTTCATTTCAGTGCATGTTATTTTTTTGTTATAGATTGTGATACGACAGTTTCACAGCAGATGGTGACAACTTTTCATTTACACCATGATTTAAGCATGTTAGGTCGAGTCTCTAGAAATAAGTTATTGTAATTAACAGCAAGCATTGTGATCATCACCTTTGACCTTTTTGGTTTGCCCTTTCGCTAAAAAGTTCAGGGTCAAATGATTACTACAACGGCAAAAAGTCGGGGTGGTGGGGGATAAACCTGTTTTAACACCTGCTAGCATTAGCTGAATAACCTCATTTTTTTGCCGTCGACATTATCATCGTTCTTCCTTAATGAAGTTGTTCACCATAATAATAAAAATTTGATGGTTATTGTGAACACTATCATTACTTCATGCACACCATCATTATTATCATCATCAACACTGTTATGTCAATAGTTAGCTAGCATTACTATGACTCGTCAGTATGACAATGACTAAGCCGGCAAACAAAGTAAGAAATGTATAACCCAAATACAAACAAGAAATTGAAATTATACAAAATGCAGTCCAAGCACATCCAAACAGCGGGAGGATATTAAACTTATACACATGTATGTATATTGGATTAAAAGGGAAACTTCCTTGATTCTTTAGTGACAGAAGTGAACAATCATATACGCACAAAAAAACTGTTCTAATACACTCAATAGAATAAGAATATCCACCCATGTCTCTTCTACCCCTGTACGCGCGCGCTCACACACTTACTCAGACACAGACACAGACAGACAGACAGACAGACAGACAGACAGACACACACACACACACACACACACACACACACACACACACACACACACACACACACACACTACACGTTAAAACCTGTTCAGCCTTTT
>CM060330.1:54579529-54582029 GCA_030674155.1 Stramonita haemastoma
GTGTGTGTGTGTTTCGTTGTTGAAGGCTGGGAGATAGAATCACATATTCGTCACAAGTGAACTATTCACCTCGTTACACAAAATCCCCCAAAGTGGTTGACAGACACACAAAAGTGATACCAATTATCATGCAGAAAAAAGAAGGGGGTGGGGAGGAAGGGTAGCCTAGTAGTGTGACCGTTGAGCTCATGATATCATGGCCCGGGTTCAAATCGCGACCGAGGCACATTTCCAGGAGAATTTTTTCCCCTGGAGTTAACATCAGTACCGAAGACTCCATTCCAAAAAAAATCGGGAATATCATCATCACCCTTCGGGTGAGACTATCAACTGAGGTCCGGGTGCAAACACACGGAGAACATCTTTCGCAAACGTTAGAAACCGTTCTGAACAGGGTTTTTTTTTTTCTCACCTTTCATACCCCCACGGTTTTCAAGACTACATACAGGTGATGTGAGAGAGAAAAAAACAAACCATTCAGTCGGCTATTTCGGGCTGGTAGGAAGGATGATAAAATTGGACCCCTCCCCCAAAAAAACAACAACAACAACAACAACAACCCAAAAAACAAACCAAAAACCACCACCCCCAAAAAACCCAACAAAAACAACCCCCTCCCACAAAATATTAATGATAATGATTATGATGATGATAATAAAATAATGACAATAACAATGATGTCAATAACGACGATAACAATACTCATAACGATGATACTTCTGATAACGATGATACTACTGCTGCTTCTGCTACTGCTACTAGTGCTACTACCTTTACTACTTCTACTAATGGTAATAATGATAATAATAAGAACGATACTACTACTACTGCTACTACTACTACTACTGCTACTACTACTACTACTGCTACTACTGCTACTACTACTACTACTACTACTACTACTACTACTACTACTATACTACTGCTGCTGCTGCTGCTGATGCTGTTATACTACTACTACGACTACTACTGCTGCTGCTGCTGCTACTGCTGCTGCTGCCTCTACTACTCTTACTAAGAAGAAGAAGAGGAAGAAGAATTGCGTCAACAAGAAAGCTATAATGATCAGCAAAAAAGGAGGGGGGGTTGTTGAGTGACAGGGTTGCACAACATTCTATTCCCACAGGGAGGAGCAAAATTCTTTGGAAAAAATTACTTCTATAGCTCAGAGTCTGGGGGCAGAGAGGCGGTGGTGGGGGTGGGGGTGGGAGGCTTCATAATGAGGGAAGGAGATAAATCATGGGTTGGGGGTTGTGGGGGAGGTGGGGATCATGGGGAGGAGAGGGGTGAGGTGGGATGGGACAGGAAGTGAGGAAAATTGAAAAGGAAGTAAGGTGGGTGTGATAAGAATGGGGTGGCGGAATGATATCGATTTTTTAAATTTATGTTCATGTTTGAGAGGGCCCGGATTGTTCATTCAGTGGGTGGATTCCATTCACTGTCTGTTCAGTTCTCTGTTTCTCTGTCTCTGTCTCTCTCTGTGTCTCTCAGAGGAAAGAGAGAGGAGAGAGAAGAGAGAGAGAGAGAGAGAGAGAGGAGAGAGAGAGAGAGAGGAGGTGTGTGTGTGTGTGTGTGTGGTGTGTGTGTGTGTGTGTGTGTGTGTGTGTGTGTGCGTGCGTGCGTGTGCGTGCGTGCCTCTATGTGTGCATGTGGTGTGCGTGCGTGTGTGTTTGTGAGTGTGTGTGTGTGTGTGCGCGCGCGCGCGCACGCGCGAGCGTGAATGTTCGTGCGTTTGTGTGCAAATTCTCGCAATGCATATCTATGCCCACACGTATGCATGCATGCATGCGTACTTGTGTATGTTATGCGCGCGCCTGTGTGTATGTGTGTTTGGGTGTGTATGTGTGTGTGTATGTATATACGCGCGTTGGGTATGTGTGCGTGTGCCCACACGTGTGAATGAGTCTCTCCTTTGCCAGTTTCTCAGCATCCGCCTGTGACGTGTTGACAGGCTGTGGAATAAGCTGACATGAGCGATATGCCGACATGATTGCAGCATGCACTGGCCAGAATCGATGGTGCCACAGCCATGTTTCAGCGCTTTAGAAAGTTCTCCCCTCTTACCCCACCCAGCCACACACATATATGCACGCACGCACGCACGCACGCACGCACACTGACAGATACTGACAGACACCCACAACTCACACATACACACACACACACACACACACACACACACTTCTCTCTCTCTCTCTCTCTCATGCACGCACGCGCACATACACACAGACACACACACATTTTCTCTCGCCCCCCCCCCCCTCTCTCTCTCTTTCTCTCTCTATTTCTTATCTCTCTTACAATTCAAGGCCAAGCTGTGCAAACTCCACGTCATGTTTCACCACTGCACCTGTGCGTGTGTCAAAGTAACCCATAGTCACTGCACTGACATATCTCTCCACTTGCCAACACATGCACATCTTAGCAATTATTTTGTTTACCACTACTGCTACCACGGCATGAAAGACAAGCGGTTTATAGGCCTAAATATATATACCCG
>CM060330.1:54587810-54590310 GCA_030674155.1 Stramonita haemastoma
TGTTGTGGGTGTGTGTTTTTTGTTGTGGGGTGTTGTGTGTGTGGTGTGTGGTGTGTGTGTGGGGGTGGGTGTGCATGTTTTTGGGGGTTCGTGTGTGTGTGTGTGTTCGTTGTTGAAGGTGGGGATAGAAACATATTCGTCACAAGTGAATCTATTCACCTCGTTACACAAAATCCCCAAAGTGGTTGAAGACACACAAAAGTGAACCAATTTTCATGCGAAAAAAAAAGGGGGTGGGGGGAGGAAGGGTACCTATAGGTGACCGTTGAGCTCATGATATCAGGGCCCCGGGGTTCAAATCGCGCCCGAGGCACATTTTCCAGGAGAATTTTTTCCCCTGGAGTTAACATCAGTACCGAGACTCCATTCCAAAAAAAATCGGGAATATCATCATCACCCTTGGGTGAGACTATCAACTGAGGTCCGGAGTGCAAACACACGGAGAAACATCTTTCGCAAACGTTAGAACCCTTTGAACAGGGTTTTTTTTTCCACCTTTCATACCCCCCGGTTTTCAAGACTACAACAGGTGATGTGAGAGGAGAAAAAAACAAACCATTCAGTCGGCTATTTCGGGCTGGTAGGAAGGATGATAAAATTGGACCCCCTCCCCAAAAAACAACAACAACAACAACAACAACCCAAAAACAAACCAAAACCACCCCCCAAAAAACCAACAAAAACAACCCCCTCCCACAAAATATTTATGATAATGATTATATGAGATAATAAATTAAAAATGAAAAATAACAAAAGATGTCAATAACGGCGATAAAATACCATAACGATGATACTTCGATAACGATGATAAATACTGCTGCTTCTCTACTGCTACTTGCTACACCTTTACTATTCTATAAAGGTAATAATGATAAAATAAGAAACGAACACTACTACTGCTACACTACTACTTTTTAAGCTACTACTACTACTACTGTACTACGCTACTACTACTACTACTACTACTACTACTACTACTCTACTACTACTACTTGTGCTGCTGCTGTGATGCTGTTATACTATACTACGACTACTACGCTGCTGCTGCTACTGCTGCCTGCTGCCTCTACTACTCTTACTAAGAAGAAGAAGAGGAAGAAGAAAATTCGTCAACAAGAAAGCTTAATGATCAGCAAAAAAGGAGGGGGGGTTTGTTGAGTGACGGGTTGCACAACATTCTATTTCCCACAGGGAGGACAAAATTTTGGAAAAATTTCTTCTTAGCTCAAGTTGGGGGCAGAGAGGGGGGTGGTGGGGGTGGGGGTGGGAGGTTCTAATGAGGGAAGGGAAAAAATCATGGGTTGGGGGTTTTTGGGGGAGGTGGGGATCATGGGGAGGAGAAGGGGGGGTGGGGATGGGAAGGAATGAGGAAAAATTGAAAAGGAAGTAAGGTGGGTGTGATAAGAAGGGGTGGCGGAATGATATCGATTTTTTAAAATTTTTTGTTCATGTTTGAAGGGCCCGGGTTTTCATTCAGTGGGTGGATTCCATTCACTGTCTGTTCATTTCTCTGTTTCTCTTCTTGCTCTCTCTGGTCTCTCAGAGAAAGAGAGAGAGGGGAGAGAGAGGGGAGAGAAGAGAGAAGAGAGGGGAGGAGAGAGAGGTGTGTGTGGTGTGTGTGTGTGTGTGTGTGTGTGGGGGGTGGGGTGTGTGCGTGCGTGCGTGCGTCGTGCCTCTAGTGTGCTGTGTGTGCGTGCGTGTGTGTTTGTGAGTGTGTGTGTGTGTGTGCGCGCGCGCGGCGCACGCGCGAGCGTGAAGGGTTCGTGTTTTTTTGTGTGCAAATTTCGCAATGCTATCTATGCCCACACGTATGCATGCATGCATGCGTACTTGTGTATGTTATGCGCGCGCCTGTGTGTATGTGTGTTTGGGTGTGTATGTGTGTGTGTATGTATATACGCGGTTGGGTATGTGTGCGTGTGCCCACACGTGTGAATGAGTCTCTCCTTTGCCAGTTTCTCAGCATCCGCCTGTGACGTGTTGACAGGCTGTGGAATAAGCTGACATGAGCGATATGCGACATGATTGCAGCATGCACTGGCCAGAATCGATGGTGCCACGAGCCATGTTTCAGCGCTTTAGAATAGTTCTCCCCTCTTACCCCACCCAGCCACACACATTATGCACGCACGCACGCACGCACGCACGCACACTGACAGATACTGACAGACACCACAACTCACACATACACACACACAACACACACACACACACACTCTCTCTCTCTCTCTCTCTCTCATGCACGCACGCGCACATACACACAGACACACACACATTTTCTCTCGCCCCCCCCCCCCTCTCTCTCTCTTTCTCTCTCTATTTCTTATCTCTCTTACAATTCAAGGCCAAGCTGTGCAAACTCCACGTCATGTTTCACCACTGCACCTGTGCGTGTGTCAAAGTAACCCAATAGTCACTGCACTGACATATCTCTCCACTTGCCAACACATGCACATCTTAGCAATTATTTTGTTTACCACTACTGCTACCACGGCATGAA
>CM060330.1:54602810-54605310 GCA_030674155.1 Stramonita haemastoma
CAAGGCAAAGGCAAGGCAAAATTCTTTTATTCGAGGATAATAGATAAGCACTCATGTGCTTTTTTACATCCAGTCCCCGCCCCTTTCAGGGATGACATCAAGAAAAAAAAAGACAGCCTCAACTAAAACAAGAACAATTATAATGATCCAATTACCAAGAGCAAACCACACCAAGTATCAAACAACAGGTAAGAAATAAGACAGAGATACAATATTAAGGTAATGTTATAATAAAGGCACTCATTCAGAAACGAAAATAAGAAGTAAGAATCAATGATGATTTTGATTTGAATAATAAACAAGCAAACAAACAAACAAAGAAACAAAAAAAAACAAAAACAAAAAAACAACAACAACAACAACAAAACAACTCAAAAACAAAAACAAACAAACAAAAAAAACCAAAAAAAAAAGGTGCAATGATTATAGATCAAACATGAGAATATGATGAAGTTAGATGACTGAAAACATCAATCCACCACCATCTATCATCAAAATATGTCCCATAAAACATAAGATTTTGATAAAGGGTGAGAAAGAGCAACAACAACAGGTAAGAAATAAGACAGAGATACAATATTAAGGTAATGTTATAAAAAGGCACTCATTCAGAAACGAAAATATGAAGTAAGAATCAATGAAGAATTTGATTTGAGTACAAAAAAACAATCAAAAACCAATCAAAGCAAAAGAAAAAAAGAAAAAAAAAATTAAAGAGCAAGCATGAGAATATGATGAGGTTAAATGACTGAAAACATCAATCCCGCCATCTATTATCAAAATAAGTCCCATAAAGCACAGTTTTTTTAATAAAAAAAACAACAACACCCTAACTCACACTCACACACACACACATACACAAATACACACACACAAACACACACACACATACACACACATACACATACCACACACACACACACACACACACACACACACACACACACACACACACACACACACACACACACACACTCACACACACCTCACTTAGTCTTATGATTATAGTCGTAAGATCATCATAATCTGAGAGAAGTGAGGAGGGAGAGGGCAGATAGTTGGAGAGGGGAGAAGTGTGGTTTGTTATGTTTGATTCATCAAGTAGATTAGAAGGTGAGTTTTTAAGGTTGTTAATGATTGATGCTGTTTAATTGGGTCAGGGAGGGAGTTCCATAGCGTAGGGCCTGAGTATAGTAAGCTAGTTTTGAACAAGTCTATTCTTGGGATTGGGACACTTGGCTTTACCGTATTTCTGGAATGATTCATTGGGAATTTGTCTTTTAAGGATGTGGGGACATTTCCTGTCAGTATCTTAAACATCATGATGCCTTTGTTATATTTTAGTCTTTGGTGTAGGGGAAGGATATTTAACTGTGTATAATCCCCTTCTAGCAAGGTTGTTTTCTTCAGAAGGACCAGCTTGAGACCACGTTTATACAGACTTAGTAATGGTTTCATGGTATTTGCACTGGCAGAGTCCCACAGGGTTGCAGCATAGTCTATTGAGGATTGTATATATGCTTGAAAAAACAGTTTCCTTGAATGAAAATCGAGAAAGTGTTTTATTTTAATCAACTGGTAGACTTTTTTGGACAAGTATTTGCATAGGTGAGATATGTGGTAGAACCAGCTGAGATTTTCATCAATTGTCACTCCTAGAACTTTGTGGTGAGAGGTCTGTTCGATTGCTTCCTTTTTTTATGTGAATTGGAAATAGTTTATGTGGTAAATTTTGTCGCTTTTGTCTGGTAGTGATAAGCATGCATTTTGTTTTTTGGGGATGGATAGTCATGTGGTTCAGTTCAGTCCATTTGACAAGGTCGTCAGTGCTTTTTTGTAATAAAGTTGTGAGATAGTCAATGTCATTATGGCTCGTATGTATGGTTGTGTCATCTGCAAATAGTTCACATTTGGAATTGATATGTAGAGGAAGGTCATTTATGTATAATGAAAAGAGAATAGGGCCCAATATGGATCCCTGTGGTACTCCATAATGAATGGGCTTTAGTTTGGATGTTGATGTAGCTATTGAGACACACTGGTGCCTATTTGTAAGATATGAATCGAGTAGTCCTAGGGTTTTTGTAGAAATGTTATACAGGTTTAGCTTTTTAAGGAGAAGTTTGTGGTCAATTGTATCAAATGCTTTTTGAAATCAACAAATAATACTCCACAAAATTTATTGTCATTGATGTTTGATAGCCAATTATCTACAAGACTGGTTAGTGCTGTATGACACGAGTGCTTTATTCTAAATCCAGACTGATTAGGATGAAGTAAGTTGTTGATTTCTGCATGATGGACTAAGTGTTTATTCATATGTTTTTCCAGTGGTTTTGAAAGGATCGGTATAATGGAGATGGGCCTATAGTTTGAAGGATCAGAAGTATCGCCAGACTTGTAGATGGGGATTACTTTAGAACATTTGAAGGCGTTGGGGAAATAGTTCTTATCAAGGCATAGGTTGTATATATATGTTAGGGTGTCTGTGATAACTGGA
>CM060330.1:54610310-54630310 GCA_030674155.1 Stramonita haemastoma
TATCATCTGCAGGTTTTCTTGCCGAACCCCATGCTGACATCGGAGCCCATTATCCTGCTAAATCCAACTGTAAACTCCTGAAAGACCCCATACTGGGCTCCATCACAGACACCAGCAAAACCAACAGCATCACAACCCATGCATATGGAAAAACTGAATGTAGCTCACAAGAAAACACGCCCTTGCCTAACAAGACTCCTCGTCAGAACTCAAAAATGTATCCTGCCTCACAGAAACAAGGCAAATGCAATCCAAGACTGAAGGACTGTTCTTCTGTTTTTGCGAAGCTGTACCCAGAAAATGATGTCGAAGATGGTGCAAACTTCCCATTTCCACATGACCTCAGTTTCCCAGACACGAGGGACAGCTCTGAGACGGACACCACAGCCGAAATTGTCGGGGAGGTCTCGGAACAAAGGGTTCTTAACGGGCAAGAACAGCTGGACACAGACACTGATGACAGAGGTACCGATGCTATGTGGCGGGGAAATGGAATCGGGCAATGGAACAAAACTACCGTTCTCTCTCTGGCTCTCTTTGTCGGGCTTAGACTCTGCTACGAGGCGTGGTTTGGCGAAACCAGTATTTTTATGGAAGCTGAGAATAATGAAGGAAATGACGTGTAATTAGGTGTGCCACCAACTGACAATGTAATCCAGCTATCATTCTGAAAGCCTTTTTGAATTGTGTATTCGTGTTTGTATTGTAGTTGTGATTATTTTGCTATCAAAAAAACTGTTTAAAAATTTAACATCTACCATTTTAGAATTGCATATGCCAGGAGGAACAATGGACTATTTTGAGACAATTAAAAAAGTGCTTGACAGATCAAAAAGATAAGGGGGAACTGAAAACAAAAGTTAATGGTATGATAAGTGGAATGATATTCATTTTTTAAAAGTTGTTTATATACCAAATGAGGCTTATAATCGACTTTTATGTGGCTCAGTTGGTTTTAACAGCTTGAAAATTGGGAGTCTAGCTTTTCGTTATAGCCCAGCCCACCATAGATGGAAGCCGTACCATAGCCCAGCCCACCATAGATGGAAGCTGTACCATAGAACAGCTCACCATTGATGGAAGCCATACCATAGAACAGCTCACCATAGAACAGCTCACCATTGATGGAAGCCAAACCATAGAACAGCTCACCATTGATGGAAGCCATACCATAGAACAGCTCACCATAGAACAGCTCACCATTGATGGAAGCCAAACCATAGAACAGCTCACCATTGATGGAAGCCAAACCATAGAACAGCTTGCCATAGGTGGAAGCCACATCATAGCCCAGGTGACCATAGATGGAAGCCACATCATAGCCCAGGTGACCATAGATGGAAGCCACATCATAGCCCAGGTGACCATAGATGGTAGCCACATCATAGCCCAGGTGACCATAGATGGTAGCCACATCATGGCCCAGGTGACTATAGATGGTAGCCACATCATAGCCCAGGTGACCATAGATGGAAGCCACATCATAGCCCAGGTGACCATAGATGGAAGCCACATCATAGCCCAGGTGACCATAGATGGTAGCCACATCATGGCCCAGGTGACCATAGATGGAAGCCACATCATAGCCCAGGTGACCATAGATGGAAGCCACATCATAGCCAAGCTCACCATAGATATAGATAGAAGCCATATCATAGCCCAGGTGACCATAGATAGAAGCCACATCATAGCCAAGCTCACCATAGATATAGATGGAAGCCATATCATAGCCCAGGTGACCATAGATATAGATGGAAGCCACATCATAGCCCAGCTAACCATGGAAGCCATACCATAGCCCAGCTCACCATAGATGGAAGCCATACCACAGCCCAGCTCACCATAGATGGAAGCTATACCATAGCCCAGCTCACCATAGATGAGTAGGCCATTGTGTGCCAGTAGGAACAGATAATATTTACAAAACTGCATACACACGGGGACTGGATGTAAAAAGCAGATGCGTGCTTATTCCATTATCCTCGATATTAAAAAAAAAAAAGCCACATCATAGCCCAGCCCACCATAAAAACAGCAATATTAATTAAAGCAGCCGGGAGTATGCAATGCCTAATAAGGAAGGACTAGGCTATGATAATCTTCCCACTGGAATGATAAACGTATTTAGCAATTGATGTTAAATACTGCTAAAAAAAAAATCAAATGATACTCTCTTAATGTTCCCATAATTATTTTGAACTTGACTGATTAAATTCCAGGAATACAAAATACTCCAAAAATGTGACATGTTCATTTTCTCATTCCATTACAGTCCATCGGCTACTTTTTGATTGCCCTATTCTTGAAGACATATAGATCTATTTTCAGAATGCAATTTCAAGTACTTAGAATGCAAAGTTGTTAAAATCAATTTTATTTCTATCGATGGTAATTTTAGACCAGTTATCTGCAATTGGTCATTTCTTATCATTCCTGACATTAAAGTGAACGACTCTATTTATAATTATTGGCAAAATGTTTCCACATTTAGGACAGACATAATTATATTTACGTCAACACTATGACGTCAATACAAGAATAAATCTTTAGCCAAAGCCTGCTTCATCAATAAACGTTTGTGTCTGAATCAGAAAGTCTGCAAGGCTCAATTCTACCCTAGTTCTAGTTATTGGATCGTAGAAACGCCAACTATTGCTACAAAGCTAAATATTGCGCCAAAGATGGGCTATGGGGTGTAAGTTTGGCAAACTAAAGCAGTTGATTGAAATCTGATTCAACTTTTTACCTTGCCCACCAAACTGAAGTCAGAATGTCACAATCCGTTCACGGAGATCTACATCATCGCACCGAGAGGAATGGAGGCAGAGATAGGCCTACAGCAGCATTTGAAAATATGAGGAATTTCAAGGACTCCAATCGCGGAGACGGCGATGGTAAATATTGCTGTGTCTACTTATTATCTTAGATTCGTTTTCAGATATTACACGCGGTTGTTGCTGATTTCTGATGGGGTTTTTGTTTTTGCTTTTAAAGGATTGGGGTTTAAATCCATGTCGTTGAGTGTGGATGGATAGGTGGCCTAGAGGTAACCAAAACTTACTAACATAAAGGACACTAGAACTTTCGCTGATGAATAAAACCATGATACAGATAAAATGCTTGCAACAAGGACAATTTCTTTCTTTCTTTCCCTCTTTCTTTTTTATTTTACGCTTTGTTGCTGTTTTGTTGTTGTTTATTGTTGTTGTCAGGTTGGGCTTTTATTTTGATTTACCTTTACAAATGAATTTTTTTTTAATTTTTTTACCTTAAACAGTAAAATTTTCAAGTAGTCAGTCTCGCAATGTACAAAATGCTTTTTTATGTTTTCAAAGACAAACGAGATTTCTTATGTGATTATATTTCCTGTGCAAGCATTTACTTAGTCTTTTTCTAAACATGTTTTTTTTTTTAAATTGTTTTGTAGCTGTTGTTTAATTTTTAATTGTTGGTGTTGTGTGTGTGAGTGTGTGTGTAAGAGAGAGAGAGAGAGAGAGAGAGAGAGAGAGAGAGAGAGAGAGAGAGAGAGAGAGAGGAGGGGCTTCTTTTACAGACTATAAAACACCTAATTTGGTAGACTTTGCAGAATGTTGGGCACCTATATGCCACTGAAGAGGATTGGATCCAACTCCCTCAGTTCACTTGATTATTGATATTCCACTAACAGATAATCAGAGGGTTATCTCACTATAAAAGCTTTCATGTGTAGGATGGTAGGGATTGAGAATAATGTTCATTGTTTCTAGTGCTATAGCTGTGAATAGAAACATTGTTCCAGCACAACCACAAGTATTCATCATCTGCAGGTTTTCTAGCAGAATCCCAAGCTGGCAGTGGGGGTCGTCATCCCGCCAAATCCAATTCTGAACTTCTCTTCAAAGAACCAGCACCTGGATTCCTCACTGGCTCCAACCCAACCAACAGCAACTCACCCTACGCCAGCGGGAAAAGTGGAAGCAGCTCACAAGAAAAGCCACCCTCGCCTGACAAGACTCAAGAGAACCCAAACACGAACCACGCATGGAAACAAGCCAACAGCAGTCGAAGACTGAGGCAGCGTCCTTCATTGGCGAAGCTGTGCCCAGAAGATGGTGTGGAAGGTGGTGCAAGCTTCACACTCCCACATGACCTCAGTTTCCCAGACACGAAGGACAGCTCATGAGACGGACACCACAGCCGAAATTGTCGGGGAGGTCTCGGAACAAGGGCTTCCTCTCAACGGCCAAGAACAGCTGGACACAGACACTGCTGACAGAGGCAAGGATGCCATGTGGCGGAAATTGGGATCGGGCAATGGAACAGAACTATGCTTATGTCTCTGGCTGTTTTTGTGGGGCTTAGACTCTGCTATCAGGCGTGGTTTGGCCAGAAGAGTTTTTTTCTCGACATGCAAGGTGAGGAAGGAAGTGATCTGTAAACTATGCGTGGTGCACACCGCAATGTTCTGCCATTCTTTCAGTTTTCCGCATTCGTGTTTGTATTGATAGTTATTGGGTGAGGGTGGGGTGTTTCAAAAAAGTGTTTGAAGTTTAACATGATCCTTTTGAATTGCACACGCCATAAAAAACGACGAGCTGTTTTGAGCAAAATCGCGAAAAAAGAACTGGACAGGTGAAACAGATGAGAAAAAAAGGGAAAAAGAAGTTTAATGATGAAGGAAAAGGTATTCGTTATGTTGTTGATAGCCTGAAGACCCCTCCAGTCGACTTTCTCATATTGCTCAGTGGGTTACAGCGGCCAGGAAAGTGGGAGACTATTTTGTGGTCATAGCCCAACCCACCACAGGGCCTAGATGAAGCCTGGCTGATAGGCACAGACACAGGTCTACATGTATATAATCATATGGCTGATACCATGTCCAGGGAGAACTTGGGGTCAAACCTAACGTTGGCCCAGGCCAAAAGCTTCCTCAGTTATTGACCAAGCTAAGTGTCAAGGCCTAATTATAATGTTGTTATGTTGTAAAATGTTTTGTTAAGATTGTCTCCAGCCACAACAATTAACACTTCGCTTTACAAATTGCACTCTCATACGGTGTGGTGACAGATCCGAAGGCTTTGTAAGGCACGATCACAGTCTGGTGCCGAGTCCAGTCCAGGTACACCATTTCCCAGTCACAACCACCAAAAGATAATAGCAGTACAGTGCTAAGTGGCCATCAAAAATTGTGTTTGTTCTTGTTAAGCGTTCCACGGCTTCACACCCTATGGATCACTGCCTAGTGCTATATTCCGGTCTATACTATCTATCTATCTATCTATCTATCTATCTAGTCCTCTTTGTGCTCAGGTAGCACATAAGGCCTCGACTAGAGCCCGCCACTGATGTCGGTCTGCTGAAACACGCTCCAGACGGCCCCATGTCCAACCCTTTTCCTTCATCTCCCTCTCTACTGTTCTCCTCCAAGTTTCCTTGGGGCGGCCTCTCTTTCTTCGACCGTCTGGAGTCCATCGTAGGGCGATTTTGGATATGGCTGTAGTCTGCTGGCGGAGCACATGTCCTATCCATCGCCAACGCCTCCGTTTGACTTGCGTGGAGATGGGTTCAGTTTCTGATCTTCGGTGGAGTTCATCATTGGTCTAGGTCCACAATTTGGCACAGTCAAAAGCTTTAGTTCACCGTTGTGAACCACAACCTCTGAAAGCTTCTTGAAGAACAGTTCTGGACCAAAACTGGAAGGCTACCAGAAACGGTGTCTGTTGTTGTTGCTGTCGTTTTTGATGTTCCCCCAACACACATCTTAGGGGTCACCCAGAATGCACGGATATTTAGTACTGTGTCTGCAAAAACTGAAGTTCCTCTACTGCAGAAATATGGTCTTAGCGAGGAAAAAGTATATTTTGTTTGGTCTTCTCTGTGTATAATGGTCATATAGGCCTACTTAGCTCCCTCCCCCGATTATCACTGAAAAAACAAAGGTGTGACTTGCCGGTGCCATTTAGAGAGGGGGGGGGGGGGGGCTGATAGTTAAACTTTTGAGAAACATATGGCAATTCATGAAGACTGCATGTGCATGAATAAAGTGATGCAAATATAGTGCATGTGTTCAAGTATATATACTTGTATTGAACGGGTATATGCATGCGTGTGTAGGTACAGCGAGGTGTGTGTTGTGGGTGGGGGAATAGGGTTTAGATTACATGGAACAGGACTGCCAATTTTTGTTTTGTTCCTTGGTTAGAGTTCCAAGGTTCACCAGTGATGAGATTTTCTGCCTATGCAACTTCCACACACCTTCCTCCCCGACCATTAGGTAGCTGCATCCCAACTTCAGGAATAATGTGCTAACATGACACCTGTGTGCATGCCATTTTGAAGATTTTGTAATCTGTTCCTGTCAGCACAATATGGCCTACTCTTTTGAAAGGCAGAAAGGGTTTTTAATGTGTGCACAAGGTGTTCTCTGTGCATTTTCATACAGGGCCACGGTTTATAGTCTCATCCAAAGGACTTTGAGATTCAGTTCGATTTTTCTTGTCAAATTGGGAAGAAAGGGCAAGGTTAGGAATCAAACCCAGAACTATAGGGTTTGCTTGTAAGGCAAGTGAACATCTTAACCATTCTGCCACCTTCTTTCTTCAGCAATGATATATTAAACTGAGTTTACTGATTGCACAGAATGGGCAAAGAATCAGGAAGGCATGGGATATGAGCCAGTTTGTATAGGCCTACATGCATGTGCATGCACACACACACACACACACGCACACACACACGCACACAAAAACATGTATGGGCATGCACACACACACACTCATCCCCCACTATCCCTCTTCTACACACCCTTAAGACGTCATATCTGTCTATATCAAAACTTGTCACTGGTAGGAAAAAGCAACACTTTCAAGAGTGCAACAACAAACTGTCATTTCAATTTCTCTTTACTTGCAAATTCAAAGCCAGTCGTTTGACAAACTTCAGCATATATACCTGAAAACAAATCATACTCAAACAAACCGCATTAATCTCGGTCTCACTTCACATGCTTTCGAATTGTCAAAAACGAAAGGATGTCCATGATTTTGTTAGAAAAATTTTGACTACTTACAAAAATGGCTACATACATTTAGGACAAATCCCTTTGAACTATTTGCTCAAAATGTATACATGTCTGTTGGTCTTGCTCTCGCATAAATATATATTTAAAAAAAAAAAAAAGTACAAGCCACAAAGAAATAAGAAGACCAAGATCCGTGCACTACTGCATGGTATTTCACAAAACACAAGTCATGCACATCCACAGGGTATCTAGAACAAATGCTGCCCAAACTGTCATTCACTAAAAAGATGCCATCTACCTAATCAACATATAATTGTGCCCCAAACAGTATTGGGTTGTTTTTTTTCCATGATTTTTTCAAATATCTTTTATAACAAACAAATGCAAGAAAAAAACCCCAAAATCTTCTTCTTTTTTTTAAAAGTCTGCTTGACAAAACCAAGAAAGAATAATTCAAAAACTTCCAAGTAAATAATTTGATAGCATTGAGGATGTTTTTTTTCTTGCTCCCCCCCCCCCCCCCCCCCCCCCGAAAAAAAAAGAGCTAAGACAGCTTTCTCCAAAACATCTTTAAAAACAAAGCAAAACCCCACTACCCCACTCTTAAACCCCCCCCCCCCCCCCCCACACACACACACACACACTTAAAACCAAAGTCCCCCTCCCTCCACAAAAAACAACAAACCCATAACCTGAAAACCAAACCAAAGCAAACCAAATTACAACACCACTGTACAGCTCAAACTGAAGCCAAATAAGTATACTACATACACACTGAAACACCAGTAATAAACAATATTGTGCTTGTAAAATCCACATAACTTAATATTTGATCATTGGCTATCTACAGTATGACTTCTTATCATAAAACATATTGTACATATATTTTAAAGCAGTGAATCACTTTTTACAAGATTTGGCACCATAGGTTTACAAGGATAAAATAACTTCTGAATAATATCATTTGTTCGCTGCTTTGAAAACATACCTTTGGTGCATATGACTAAGAGAATTTATTATCAAATTCTCACCATGAAGCAAATATTTGTTTATTATCAAATGATGATATTGTGATTTATAAATAAACAGTTTGCATAATACTGACAAATCAATTTAATAGATGCTGATTCTGTCAGAGTGTTACTCAGTAACATACAATATGAATTGTGAAAAAAAAATCGCACCAAAAAATGATGACAAAACAAATGATTACTACTATTCTTGTTACATGTTTCAGCACAGCTACCCCTTAAACTTGCGAGTGTAGTTTGTTCAGATGGAAAGGCCTTTCAACAAAACCATTCAAAACAAGACCATCAAGTGAAGAGTTATTTCACTCTCAATCAAAATAAACTCTACAAGAACACAAAAACAAAATTAAACTCAAAATAAACCTCTCTCACAGATCAGGGATCCTCACCAACAATGGGTTGTGTATATCAAGAATTTTTCTGTAGGTCAGGGCCAGAAAGTTGATGACAAAACAAACACAAGTGGAAATCCCAGATGGGATGACTTCATTTACACACAAGCTAGATTATTGATGGCTCCAATTTTGTTACCTTAAATGAAGGCAGAACATAGTTTTTGAAAGCACAGAAATATGCATATCATTATTAAAAAAAAAAAGCCCCAAACCATGAACATACATAGAGACCAAGGTAACAGTACACATGTGCACACGCACGCACACACACACACGCACACACACACGCACGCACACACACTCACTGAACCGAAGCAACACTTGTTTGCAATGATACAATTATAATGAAATAACATAAAGAGTAGATATACAGCTTGATACAACTTTACAAAAACAAATTGTATCATTACATCTGTCTCATCACCACTGAATTTTTACATGATTTTATATATATAAAAAAAAGACAATCCTTCTGTGACAATAACAAAGAGTAAACAAATTTCCATTCTAATTTTGCATTTATGTGTTAGTTGCTTTACACATTTTCACTTTAATCACTCTGCAGTTGCTTTCAATGGATATTGCAAGTATGTAAGAATTAATTTTTGTTCCTCAGCCAAAGTTCCAGAGTTCACCGATGGTGAGATTCTACATAATCAACCCTTTTTACCCAGCCTATGTAAGAATAGATGTTATTCTGCCTCACATATGTTCTGTGGGGTTAGGTATTCAATACCTGCCAGAGTAAAACATGGCCCTTGTAGTTTTGTAGGTTTTGAAAGCACAGACATAAGGGAGGGGGAGGAACAGGTGGGCTGGGGAGGAATATAAGAGAAAACAAACCATGAAGAAATTATGCGCATAAAAACTGGTTGAAATCAATCTTGTTCTCCAGCAGCCTTTTATGCACATGCATGCATGCATGCACAGCACATCAGTATCAAAAGCAACTGTGGTTTGGACTGACTGACATGGATAGTTATGAAGGTGAACATGAAACAATTGCCCTCAATATCTGAAGAACTTGTGAGGAAAACAAGTGTTTCCATAATAATTATCTGAAAAACAGGAGACAGTTTAGAATTGCTATGAAGCTCCTTGTCTGTATATTCCTTTCTTCTGGATATCATTTATATGTTCAACCAAGTGGATTTTCTGCCAGCAATCAATATCTGATTTCTGTCATTGCCAGTGACACATTGAATAGCAGTGTAAGGGAGCTTATCCTATCTTAGTGATCCCTTTAAGTTGATTGATTGTCTCCCTTGAAAGCTTTCACTGCCACAACCATCGCTTACTGTCAATGTCTAATTAATTAAAAGCTTAATCTATCCAAGAGATCAGAAGAAATTACTTCAGCAAAATTATCATCAAATACATCACTCAGTATCAAGTTATCTTCCAAGGACATTTGAAAAAAAGAAATTGCATTGTAATTGATCAGTTGGCAGTTTTGTGGTCAATGCAATATTATTCATGGCTGCTCCACTTGACCTTCTTGACACAGTTATTTTCAACTAGAGATGGCCATAGCTCTTGAGGTACATACACCTCAATTGTGAATGTCACTGACATGTACCTTGTTCATTTACTTTTCCTGATCTTAAAAAATATTGCAAATCTTTTGAAGGCAACCTAAAAATGACACCTATCTTATTTCACTTCTCTAGGCCTCAAAAGTATTGCCCATCTTTTGAAGACAATCTAATATGTTCAGAGGAAAAGGGAGACCAAGTAAGAGGGGAGGGCATAAAGAAGAAAATAAGATGAATGAAAGAAACCCAACATGAGGAAATTAGATATCAAAGTGATGCAACCATTTTGTATTTTGGCTAAAAAACAAGCCAATCAAGAAAGTGTTAATTGAATGAAACGTTGAGACAGGCATTACATGAACAATATTTTGTACCCAGAGTAAAAAAACAACAAAAAAAAAACAACCTTCACATACATCTAGATTACTTAAACTCACTTTTTTGATGTTCTGCCAAAACTAAACAACTATATCAGAGCCCATGAAATAAAACCTGGGAACAGATGAACAGTACTGCATAATATAAAATAAATAAATAATAAATAAAAAAACAACCTTCACATACATCTAGATTACTTAAATTCACTCTTTTGATGCTCTGCCAAAACCAAATAACTATATCAGAGCCCATGAAAAACACAGACACATCATTCAGCTTTTTGATAAAACCTGGAAACAGATGAACAGTACTGCATAATCTAAAAGGAAAAAAAGCAACAGGCTTAAAAAATGATTTAAGTGTTCATAAAATTGGTCAAGAAATGACACGAGTTCTAAGAGTTAAAACTTCCACAATGTAAAACAGCTGTCACTAGTGCAAGCAAATAAGAATAAAAACAAACAGAAAGGCTCACAATAAACAGGAACAGTATACCAATTATAACCGATAATGCTGGTGGAAAATAAAATGACACAGAACACAAGTTTTGTTGTAAATCTATAAAGACTGAAACCTTAAAAAAGGGAAAAAACAATCCCACCCCAAAGCTGCTAATGATTATAGTAATACTGGAACAACACCACACCTCATCAATGTAAACTACTCCTTCTGTACAAACATAAAAAAAAACCCACAAAAAGCAAAGAACCACAAAGTTCTCGGTCAAACACTTACTTAAACCACACTGCAGATCATTTTGCTCATTTGGTTATTTTAAGACTACTTAACAATCCTTTTTTTTTTGGACTGAAAATGAGGAGCAAGTCCATCTACATACTCATGTACTCTACTATTGATACTTATATATATATATATATATATTATATATATATATATATATATATATATATATATATATATAAATACACATCCATACGGAATGTTACAACTGAAGTGTTTACAACTTGAATTCTGCAGGGGATATGATAGCAGTATCATAGACTGATTATATAATCTTGTCTCAAACATTTAAAGAGTCTTCTCACTTTGTACCCAAGAAGGAGATAATAATATATTAATCTTTCAATAGGAAATCTTGGGGGAGGGGCTGGTGGGTGGGGGGGGGGGGGGGGGAGGCATGAGTGTATAAACAGAGTGAAATGGCTCAGAGTATGTACAGATATGAAGAAGCCATGACACACAGATGAAGGAGCAGCACAGTTCGTTCCTAAGGCTTCCAGTTGTAGGCTTTTTTGCCACAGCTGCGTCGCTGTGTGCGGAGAGTGGCCATGAGGGAGGGTTCATTGCCGGACAGGGGGCAGTGGGACTCTGTGTGGGCGTGGTCCCCATTAGCCCCGCACCGGGGACAGGTGTAGGCCCTCAGCACCGGACACACCACCATGCCCCGCCAGTCCTGGACACACACACACACACACACAATGTGCATGTTATTTGTACAGGGTCCACCAATCCTGTCAACACACACACACACACACACCACACGCACGCAATGCACATGAAATTGTACAGTGTCACACCATGCCTGTCCACACACACACTGCACTTGTTACTTTTACCTTGTCACATCAGTCCTGTCAACAGACTCATAATCCTCCTTTCTCTATTTTGACTGTATTAGAGTCCCCATAAAGTTATCTGATTTAACGACCATATCAACCGACCACCCTTGGCACCATAATCCAGAATAACTTGAGTCCAGGACCCAGGACCCAGTGCTAGAATTGCCTGCCCCTTCCTTTAACCAAGTCCAAGTGGTCAGTTTCTGCTATAATTAGCCCCAGCTGGGATGAAATGGAAGGCAACTGAGGGGAGCTGAAAGAGGGAGGACAGGACAGCTGTGTGCCACCATCAAGCCAGTCTTTCTGACTATGTCAGTGGATTGGTGGTCTGGAGGTAACAAATGTGCCTGGAAGCAGAAGAGTCTTTGAAGTGCATGGTGGTTAGATCCTCCTGTGAGCCCCAAACTTTACCCCATCCACTAGACCATGACAGGTGGTCTGAACAGAGGTTCCATGTGCAACAAGTATTTAGCACACTTAGAATCCACAGCAACAATAGAGTTGTCCCTGAGAGAGAGAGAGAGAGAGAGAGAGAGAAGAGAGAGAGAGAGAGAGAGAGATTGAGATTGATCGATTTGATTGATTTATTCTTTTATATCAAGGATAATGGAATAAGCACTCTTGTGCTTTTTTGCATCTAGTCCCTGTGTGTATGCAGTTTTGTAAATGTCATCTGTTCCCATCGGCACACGATGGCCTACTCTTAGGAAAAGCGGAACAGGATTTAACGTGTGCCAAGATGTTCTACCTGCGTTCGCACACAGGGCCTTGGTTTAAAGTCTCATCCAAAGGACAGAGAGAGAGAGACACACAGAGAGAGACAGAGATAGAGAAGAGTTGCACAACACACTTCCACACAATTCAAACCTCACCTTCAATATATGCGTGGAGTAGAACTCGCGGGTTTCCCCGTTCCTCTTGCAGAAAGCACACTGCACCCCACTGGCAGTGTAGCCTGTCCCCCCATCACTCCCCCCACTGCCACACGAAGAGGACCTCAGCCTCCCTTTCCTGTTGCCCATGTTGTTGTGGTTTGTGGGTGGCTGTGGTGGCGGTGTTGGTGGTGGTGACCAAGGTTGTGGCAGCAGGCATCTCGGCCAGGCCCAGTTCTGTCTTGGTGATGGGTCGGGGAGCCAGGGCGGCCCACTGGTCCGCCCACTGCTCAGAGCACCGGGGCAGGCTGTCTCTGGTGGAGGTTGTGGTTGGCGTCTTGTTTCCAGACAGAAAGAAGAAAGGAGTTTTCTTTCATTTGATGCTACCATAAGGCTCGGCGGTAAAAGATTTTTACTTTTTTCTTATTCATTTGTTTATTTATTTATTCTTTTATTATGAGGATAATGGAATAAGTATGTGCTTTTTTTTTTTTACATCCAGTCCCCTTGAGTATGCGGTTTTGTAATCTTTGTCATCTGTTCCAATCAGCACACAATGGCCTACTCTTTTGATAAGTGGAACATGTTTTAACATGTGCACAATAATTATTTTCTGCATGCCTTTGCACACACGGCTTTATTTATTATTTTATTATGAGGATAATGGAATAAGTATGTGCTTTTTTTTTTTTTTTTTACATCCAGTCCCCTTGAGTATGCGGTTTTGTAATCTTTGTCATCTGTTCCAATCAGCACACAATGGCCTACTCTTTTGATAAGTGGAACATGTTTTAACATGTGCACAATAATTATTTTCTGCATGCCTTTGCACACACGGCTTTGGTTTGTTGTCTAATCCAAAGGACTTTTGGGAAGAGTGGTGTCTGCACTGATGTTAACTCCTGGGGAAAATATCCCCTTTAACAGGATTCAAACCCAGGTCATCAGATTGCATCTTACTGTGATCTGGTAGTATACCAAAAGCTTGAAGCAAAGAGACTTAACACTTTTGCAGTCATATATATATAATTATTTTACTACTGAAATAAGCTAGTTTTCATTGAATTAGAGTAGGGTAGGGGAACTCCCTGGGTCAGAACACCACAAGTCCCTTCTCATACCTTTTGTCCACCTTTTGATTCCATGAAAGATTGCATAAAGGATGAAGCTGGAAATCCTGGGGGTGACTATGTATTGTGGCCCAGGCCAAAAGCTGTGTCAGATATTGATGTCTGCCAATTGCCAAGGCCTACACTAAAATGTTTTTATAGGGGTAAAATTGTGTGTTGAGACTGCCTTCAGCTATGACAAGCTCTTAACCTAACAACCTGCACTCTCCTTTAAAGGAGAAAAAATCGTCTGAAGTCAGAGTATGGCTGCCTATATGGCGAGGTACTTGAACAGAGTCATACAGGTAAACCTCATTCAATGTGCAATTTCAGTCTCACAGTGTAGGATGCAAGTCAAAAGTGCACCTTCTGGGTGACCCCTGAAGTGTTGTACTGGGGAAGTACAACTATGTGTTGTATTTTTCTTTGAAAAAGGAAAATTTACAACAGTTAATTCTAGATAAGATTATACAGAGAAAAGTTACAAGAGGGTATTCATTGCTTGAAATACTCAGTTGTAAAAGGACTTGTGCAAACATAAGCTAGTGTGTGTGGAGCCTGCATGCCTGTGTGATGTCCCAGTCCTTGATATCTCTATCCTGTGTGATGCTGTGTAAAGTCACTGGCTTCTGTCTCGAGTGTCAACATTCTGTGCATCATTGGTGGTCATGTGTCAGTGTGTTCTTGATCACTAATAGGCCTATCAGTATAAATGGCATGTATACAGACCCCTGAGTTGTGTCCCGATATTCTGTTCATATGCTGTTGGCATCTGTGCTTAATATTAATGGTGTACATGCTTTTTTTTTTTTCTAAGACCTAACGTAGCTCACTAATTTATGTTTTGAACGCATACAGATATGTAGTCTTAAGAGATGCATTTGTAAGCTGCTGACCAATAGAGGATTAAGTTGCCATAGGCCTTATCTCATTCAATCATTTTGTGAGGCTCACCAGCCCATCTTACACTAGGAGCTACATGCAAAGGCACACAACATAGACTTGTTGCCTTTAGCTTAATGGGAACTTCCCACCACTCCTTAAGGTTTCCAGTCCGATGACGCCTTCGATCTGTATTTATTGACGTAATTACCGCATCTTTACGTCACGCAATTCATTCTGAATTCTTCACTGTAGGCTAGGCCTATCTGACTTTCCATTCCGATGTGTGTTGTGGGTGATTTTAGTAGGCCTACTGCTTTCTGCATAATTGTACCAGGTCTGGGTAATCTTCTGATCTAGGTCTGTCGTGGTTGTAGGGGCACATAGTGGTGTGACTTAAGCTTTGATGAACATCCTTCACAGGGATTTCTTGAATGAAATCAGTGCTGCGGGGCTTCGTAGGCACCGTCTTTGGAACACAGGAAGGCAACTGTAGATCTACAGTCCTCACGACCACATTCTTGGTAGATAAGATTTAATTTCGCTCAGTACCATAGATCTAACATTGCTCTGTACTATAGATCGAACATTGCTCAATACTATAGATCTAATATGGTTCAGTACTATAGATCAAACATTGCTCTGTACTATAGATCTAACATGGCTCAGTATTATAGGTCTAACATAGCTCAGTACTACAGATCTAACATTGCTAATTAAAGTCTTGCACGCATGTTGTACAGGCATAACGATCACATCTCTCTCGGAGACTGCAGATTGACTTGTACCGTAAGGTGCCACCTTCACCAGACACCATCATGGTTACTTTCAGAACCTCATAATCCTTGGTGCTTTTGCAATATTACATCTTCACGATAAAACTTATGCTCATTGCCTTGGATCTTTAACGTAAGCCTCTTACAAGAACTTGGTGTACTGTTTATTGCTTACTGCAAGTACATTGAGCTGGCCAATCTTTTAGCCTGAAGAAGGTTTGAAATAAACCGAAAATTTGCTCGCCAGACACTTGGGTGTTGTGTCTTTATTTGTCTGCTTGTATTAGTGCAAGTACATGTCTAGTATATTTCCTTCAGATTCTAAGTTACTGCAAGAACTCTATCTTCAGATCCCCATAACTAGCGACAGCACTGCCTCCACTATGTTCATCTGTTTATTGTGGTGCAGCAACTGTTTACCCAGCCCCATTAGTTTAGCAAGCATCAAAAAGACCTAGGCTGGTCTGAGAAGGTGTTTTAAGCATGTGGAATATACAGTTCCATACACATTTAGGACATCTCGAAAAAGCAAGCCACTTCTAATCACAGCTGAAATTAGTCTGTTATTGATGCTTTTACCAATGCTCTGATTTTTGCCAAGCTAGGTAACTAGGCATAGGCATACTCCAAAAACATAAGGACATAAGCGACAGGTCTGTAGTGTGACTGGGTGGATCTCTCCCCCCCCCCCCCCTTACCTTTTATTTATTTATTTATTTATTTATTATTTATTTTTCTTCAGACGATTCCACAGTACGAATAGCAAACTAGTGCGCGTATGTGCGTGTCACTGTTGTTCAACGAGTATGCATTCACGCGCACCAGTACGGCCGCGATAGTGCAAATGTTTGTGCGAACGTCTTGGGCGTTTTCCTTCTGTATATAGGTCCTGTCAAATATGTAGGCAATTTTGCTACCTAGTTGAATGTGATAATTAAATTTTTATTATCTCAGAAGCAATGGTAATAAGTACAGAGTTTACGTGACAGAAAAACAGAAGAATATGGAGCCTGGAAAATAGAGTAGGCTTACAGGGAATAAATTAAAAACATTTTTAAAAAAGCACAAATACTACAGATATAACTAAACTACGGCGAACAAAGTTAGCCAAACTCACCTGCATGGTGCTATCATCGTTGAAAAGGAAGCTTCCAAAGTCAAACCCCTCAAACAACCGATATTCCCCAGGTTCAGCCATGACTAAGTTTAGTTTTCCTTCCAAATAGCCTAGCTGACTACAGGGATGACAAAGACAGAGAGAAAAAAAACTGTACTCAGGATGCTGTCGAAAGGGGAAAAGGAGAGGGGAGGGGAAGGGGGTGGGGCACTTCATGAAGGGTGATGATGGAGAACATAGCTGTGCTTTGAAAGAGATTTAAAGGAGGGGGGGGGGGGGGGGGGGTAGTGATGACGGTAAGGAAAGGGGCCAGACAGTGCCGGTATTGCGGTGTCTTTTGTACATTGTCTATGCTGGGGTAACAGCGTTGGTAAAGGGACCGACTGCAGATGTTAATTGCAACAGAGTGGCGTAACGGATAAGACACACTGCTGGAGCAATATTCTGAATCACTGGTCGTTGCTTTTTCGCAGTCTTTCACTGATCATAGATGTGCTTTTAATTTTGCTGGTCAGTCTGATCTACACTACTGTCTGCTGTCAGTATCAGTTTGACTGTCATGCCACCATCCATCCTGCTGGCGACTTATTTTGTCTCACAGTCTGTGGTCTGTATTGTGTATCGTTTTGTCGGGTCACAGACATAATCGCTACACGATCGATGATTACCAGTCATCTTGCTAACTACTTTTGGGGAATATGATATATGGCACTTTTCCTTTTCCTCCCCCCCCCCCTTTTTTTTTTGGATTTAGCTATTCCAATAAATGTTGTTTGATGCACACATATTGGGTTGTCAATGTTATATGAATGGCCAGAGGTGATGGTTAGACAGATCAACATGGCCATTACAGAGATATGCTGCTTACTTGTCATTTTCAGCGACCTCATAGACATATATGTTTTACATGAATGTCTTTTACTGACAAATCTGTTCTAAACAATTCATAAAAAGTAAATAAAGAAGTCTTGCAGACCTGTCAATGACTCCAGCATGACCAAATGCTTCTCAACATATAGAACTCGGCCTCACCTGGTACATATTAGTTAATGGAGATTACGTGAATTTGATGGTTGGCTTGCCAAAGTTCTGAACTTAATTGATTGTGATTGGATCTATTTTTATTCCTTGGCTAGTGGTGAGATTTTGCATGTGCAACCGTTGGCCCACCACTAAGGCAGCCACATTCCAATATCGGGGATGTCTAAACACGACATAGCGTGTCTGCGGTTTTAAATTTTGCTATCCATTCCTACCTGCATGCAATGACCTACTCTTCTGAAAGACAGAACAGGTTTTAACAGGTGTGCAAGATATTCTGCATGTGTTTAGTCTCATCCGAAAGTCTTTTGGAGGAGTGGAGTCAGTGCTTTTTTGTTTTGTTTTGTTTTTTGTTCCTCAGCTAGAGCTCCGATGTTCACCAGTGGCGAGATGTCGCGTATGCGACCGGTTTTGGCCACCATTAAAGTAGCTGCACTCCGACCAATGTGCATGCGTTTTTTTTTTTTCTTCTTTATCATCCACTCCTCCTGGCACGGAATGGCCTACTCTCCTGAAAGGTGGAATGTGTTTTAAACTGTGTGCAAGCTGTTTTGCGTGCTTTTGCACACGGAACCTCGGTTTATAGTCTCATCTGATGACATTGACATTATCTCCTAGAAAGGTTGTGAATGAATGAAAGTTTTACTTAATGGACAAGGAGAAGAGCAAAAACGAACACAGTCACACGTACACACGCGTCTGTTTGTGTTATGTATGCACTGACGAATATTAAAGTTGTTGAACTTAGTTTTTGAATGTTTTGAAATTTGAAAGCTAATGAAATTGTCAATTATATAAAACTTTTTTTAAAAGAAAAAAGTGACAAAGAGAAAGTCATTAATGAGCACATTAATTAATCAACACTTTTAAAAAATCGCACTTAAAAAAAAATTGTGAGAGCATCAGCTTAGCTGCGTTTCCAGTTGTGGCGTACACCCAAAACTGTAGCAACCAACAAGCGGAGCGACCGCGCGCTAACGGCCGTCGTTTTTCTTTGATGTCACCTTCGGGTCCTTTCCATAGCTTTCATCACTTGTCGAGAGGCAGCGTTGTGTGCCAGTATCAAAAAGTATAGCCTACACGCCACTGAGTTCCTCTCCACTCTTTGCTGTTTTAGAGTCCGGTGTTGTTTTTACTGAAAATGGATATTTGAAGTTGATCAGTCTGCAGCGGCCTGATAAACTGAGTGAGAGTTTACAGTGATGGAGAAGTTTCCCAAAATAGCTCCTAAAAGGGAAAGTCTCTTTTAGATTACTTAGTTCACCGTTATCCTATATTTGATACCCCAACTCATTTCTTTCTAATATCTTTTCACAGAATTCATACTATAAAGGACAGCCTCTTTTAGATTACTTTCGCGACTTAGTTCACCGTTATCCTATACTTGATGTCCCTACTCGTTTTTTCCTAATATATTTTCACAGAATTCATACTAAAAGGAAAGTCTCTTTTAGATTACTTTACTTTCGCGACTTAGTTCATCGTTATCCAATATTTGATGCCCCTACTCCTTTCTTCCTAATATATTTTAACAGAATTGATCTGAAAACGACCAAATTATGTGGGTTTTGCCTGACCACTATTCCCTGGTGTATGATTGACCCTGAGAGGTGTGTCACCCACGTTTGTTCCCCTTGTTTTATTTAAGATCTTCCACCCCAACCCCACCCCCTGCTCAGTCATTAGAATAAGCTGCGTTTATGTCTCCCCTGTTTGCCTCCACTCGTTCCTCTTTCTTTCGTATTGTTTTCTTTTCTCCGTTCTTTTCTGGCATTATAAAACAAACACGGAAAAGCTGAGCGCCCACAGTGCTGTTCCAATCTTATAAGGTAAAAAAAAAATAAAAAAAAAAGAAAAGAGGTAAAGGTGCCCCATAACCTATGTGGTCGTAGGGGAGAAATGCATCAGAGACCTCAGCTTCTCTAGGGGCCAGCATATTGAGGGCGGCGCCCATCTCCCTCGCTGCTTTACCTCCCCTGGCCGTAAAGAGGGCAGGTACCCATTTTAAGCTGGGTGAATTGGGGGACTGAACTGAAGCCAAAGTGCGCAATGAGTCACCCATCCAATTGGTAACCAGTCTCCATGCTGCTTAACCTGCTCGGGGACGGGATACCCTGGTGGTCAGTGATGTGCTCGTGATCTGATCTGCCGACCCGGGTTCGAATCTCGTTCAAGAGGATTTTTCCTCTGGAGTTAACATCAGTGCCGACTCCACTCACCCCAACAGTCCCAGATGGGACCATATACCGCGGTCCCGTGTGTGAAGGCACGCAGGACATCTTGC
>CM060330.1:54635310-54652810 GCA_030674155.1 Stramonita haemastoma
TCATGCAAATCATCATACAGTATACTGCCATCATTATAAACAAAAATATGAATAATCATGCATTTCTGCAGATATGGAGAGAGAGACTCTCGTTAACAATCAAACCTTTGACCTTCCATACAATTTTTCACATGCCTGGAGTGTCATCAAAAAACTTAACTCAGCCATTGTTGGTTTTTTCTCTCTATAAGAGTGCTTTTGGATGAAATGAAAATGAACGCTGCCTCACAGCTTAAATTGTCATTTGGAAGAACACGGTATAATCGTGAGGAAAAATTCCCTGAATGGGTGTCTTGGTGCTGGCTCAAACCCTGGTCATCAGATCAAGATCTTGACGCTTAAACCACTAGGCACACCCCCCTCCATTCCCTGCTTCGAACACAAATATATTATATGATCTGAGTATTTTATGAAGAGCCCCATCCTACCATAGAAGAAAAGTTGGCCACCTAGGGCTGGTGGTACGAATGACAGGAATTAACAGTCCTAGTATGCAACCTTTGACCTCAGAGATATATATTTAATTTCTATGCACTATACGTCCTGACAGGGAGAGCGCATCGCCACAAAAGCAGAGCTAATCATTTTTTTCATGTCTGTATGTGTTTTTGTTTCCCCTATCAGAAAGCCTTTTTTGTACAGAATTTTGCCAGGGACAAACACTCTTGTTGTAGTGGGATATTTTACGTGTGCTGAATGTGTGTTGAATACGGGGACCTCAGTTTATCGTCTCATCCGAAAGGCTATTATCCAGACCACCACTCAATATCTAGTGGACGGACGGGGGGAGTTTCGGGTATAAACAGGGATCGAATCTGCACTTCCCGCTTTCTAGGCAGGTACGTTACTTGTAGCCCACACTGGCCAGATGATTTCTGTGAAGTCTCAGACGGACTCCTAGAAGGGTTAAACGAGATGTCCACACTGCCAAATGTGTAGAATGTCACTGCAGAAAATTGAATGGACTCGTTCAGTTCCTTCTGCCAGCAAACAAGTTTGCATGTCTAGGAGAGTGCCCCTGTCTGACTGGAAGGCAATGTAAAAAACAACTTTCTTCTGCTGCTGTTATTGTCTCCAATAGAGGAAAAGCAATTAAACAGTTAAAAAAAGACAAGAAATGAAACAATATGATCTTTTTAAAAGAACAAAAAGGATTCCAGATACTTCAACTGGTGACGAATACATTGATATATGAAACAAAAGGAACTCCCCCCCCCCCCCCCCTCCTGCAAATTAGAAAAATATTCCACCCAAAACATTTCCAACCACCACCACAGACAAAATCCTGTCTAGAAGAGCACTTGTGTGAGGGGAAAATGGACACAATCCATGTCAATGCTTTATGTATTTGTGACAATAATGACGATTTCATTCACCTTCAGTGTGTTTATTTGTGATCATTGGGATCACTCCAGCGAGCAATAATTATAAAAATCATCAGTGGTTCAGATATGTGAAAGTAATTTTTTTTTAAAGCATTATAAAGCTTGGCTGAAATGTTTCCAGCAAAAAATAAACAAAATCTAAACATTTTTGGGCCGAGAATTGATTGAGTAACCCCTTCCCCCAACAAATGAAGACAGAAAGTGTCGAGCCCTTGGATTCATTATCTTTCAGTCAAAAACTTTAGTTTAGAAAATGGATTTGCTCTGCTTCTCCTTTTGTAAACTCTTCACTTTTAGGAAAGAACTTATATATATATATATATATATATATATATATATATATATATATATATATATATATATATATATATATATATGTGTGTGTGTGTGTGTGTGTGTGTGTGTGTGTGTGTGTGTGTGTGTGTGTGTGTGTGTGTTGTGGTCGTGCGTGTCAAGCTGCGGTGCAAACAATCAAAATGTGGCTCATACAGTACAGTATTAACTTCAGCATACACATAGCAGGAGAGCGTTCTGACAAGAATAAGATCATTATCAAAGACAGCATCTGTTACATGAAAGAATGAGATGTATTGTAGTTCTGCGAGGGCAAGTTTTTGACAGAAGAAACATGCATGCAATCTATTCTTTCTTTTTATGTAAAAGCAGTGCCGTGTGATGTGTGTGTTGTGTGTGCGTTTGTGTGTTGTGTGTTCTGGTGTGTGTGTAACTCTTGCATTCGAGCACCTGGTGTGTGTGTGTGTGTGTGTGTGTGTGTGGTGTGTGTGTGTGTGTGTGTGTGTGTAGTGGTGTGTGTGTGTTGTGTTGTGTGTGTGTGTTTTCGTGTGTGTGCTTGCTTGCGTACAAAGCTTGTTAAGAATTTAGTAAGTTCTGTATCCTTTATTACTCAGGCTGTAATATACAGCGACGTAAATACTCCGAAAACGGGCTTGCCAAAATTGACATGTTTATACCAATACCCTTTCAGTGTATAAAAGTCCACATCGACTTTCAAGTTTTTGTTTTGTGCTTTCTACTTTTCTTACGTTGTACACACTTTCCCCCCTCCTCCCCTCCCAACCTTATGTAACATGAATAAACATCCCTTCTAGAATTTTCCCTGAAGATGGCCAGACAGACATCACATGCAGCCGTTGATTTCTCTCCTCTTGCTTTTGGGGATGACCAGAACCATCTTTTCCGGGTGGTTGTGGTCATCTACCATGATCTTCATGCCCGGAGTTCTCAGTGCGGCAGACAGCAGCTCCTGCACACTGGAACTGGACAGCTGAGTCAGGTCCCCTCTCTCTTCTCTCTCCACTAACACTTTGGCTCTCGGGTTCCCGCCTGGAGCTTGGGACGCTGTTTTGAAACAGTCCACTCCGTTGCTGGTCGGATCGTTCAAAGGAGAAACCGTGTTCCGCTGGAAAGAACTGTCTTCCGTGTCATCTGTACCGTTTGCAGAGAAGGAGAGTGGCAGTAATCTGTTTGTGGTGCTTGTTTGGGAACTGGACATACGTTCGTCAAGCTGAGAAATGGGATGAGACCAGGATTGTGGCGACATGGGAGGGACACTGCAGTGTCCGTTGGGAACACTGAGCTGTCGGGGATGGGGATAGCCCCAAGCACACACAGGCGAAAAAGGTTTGGGGGACTGGTCCTGCCTGGAATGGAAGTTGTCGGGAAAGTGGCGGGAGAAGGTCTGAGAATCCATGCCGTCAGGGTGATAGTCCCCGTACATATCCACACCCTGGCCGTACAGGTGCCTGGAGGAAGAGGCGGCCCTGTCTGAGGGCAGGTGGTAGGGCTCTGGGGTGTCCTCCGAGGAGAGGGACGTGCTGGCGTTCATGAGCGTGTCCATCAGCATCTTGTCCTCAGGAGAAGCCTGGTGTTCCACAGGCAGGCAGTGTTCGGGCACAGCTGTGCTGGCCGTGTTGCACGTCACCACCGTCTCCTCCGCCACGTCCAGAGGCAGGTCCACCGCTTCGTCCGTGATGATCTGCAGGTTTTCTGAACACTCCTGCACCTCCTCCTCGTTTTTTGAACCGTCTATTGCCAGTTGTCCGTTCGGCTCTTGATAGTTCACCTCATTCAAACTAGTGTTGCTGGAAATGTTCGTTGTGTTCTTTTGTGCAGCTTCTTGTGTGGAGGAGTCTTCCGTCTTTTTGTCTCCCTGTGGCCAGGTGTCTGTGGGCTCGGTGAGGGCCCGTGTCTGCTTGTAGCTGTCACTGTTGATGTCTTTGATCACCGAGTGATCCAGTGTGTTATGCGCAGCGTGTGTTGTGTTGGGTCCTTTACAAACCACCACACTCCTAAACTCGTTGCTGGCTGCACGTGCAGAAAGAGTGTCGGCACCAAAGTCTGGCGCTCTCCACCGCACCATGGCTCTGGTGTCCGGACTGCCGAACGGGGGATGAGGCCACAGAGAGTAGGGCTCGTGAACCACTGCAGACCTCCCGTTAGGGGAAGCTAGGTCATGCTCGTAAGACCCTGGAAAAGGCTTCTGAGGAGGCCATCTCAAGTGTTTGCCCGTCAGGGCGTGACCCTTGTAATTGTCACTGGAAGCCCCCGCGATAGGCATTCCGTGCCGTCTGTTCATCCTGTACACAACATCCCAAGGGTCTGAAGGTCCGTGAACAAAGTATCTGTTGTCGTGGTAATGCACGGGTGGATTGTGGTCAGCCTGTGGCGCTCTGACCCTCACCATGTGTCTGAGGTCAGGGGCGAAGGAGGGCGGGTAGAGGGGGTCTTCCCGGCCCCCGTACAGGCTGAAGTAGTGGTCGTACATCTGGGCGGGGTCACAGGGGTGGTAGGGCTGGTGCCAGGCTGAGGGCAGGGGGCGTGTGAAGGGAGGAGCCAGTGAGGGCCTGAGGTAGCGGGGGTCCAGGCCCTCATGGTAGTAGTAAGGTCTGCGCTGGTACACCGTCCGCTCTCCGCCCCGCACAGATTTCCCTCCTGAGGCCGTCTGCTGCAACAGGCCAGGCTGAGACTGTAGTAGTGTACATTTTACTGAGAGATGGTATATAAAGAAGTGTGGATTTGGGCCTGTGTCAATCTATCTATTGCAAAAAAGCATGACTGTCAGCTGATTTAGAATAATAATCTATGTGTTTATTGGACATTACGAAAAAGTTAAGACAGTTGGAACTACAAAATACAGATAAGAGATTATGACGTGGGCTTAACAACACTGCTTTTAGTTTTTAACTGTGGATTAAAAACATTAATTATCAAGATCAGTCTTTGTTACTCACAGAAACAAAAAGCACCTTAAGTCAGACATTCCTGACACAAATAGCTATGTATTCATAAAACACCTCCATTACCAGACCTGCTCAGGCTTTTTCAAACAAAATACTTGTGACCAGAACAGTAAGGCAAGGGAGAGGGAAAAAACATGGGGACATAAGCAAAAAGAATGATAGAAAAGAGGATTTCTTTTCTAGCAGAGTACTCCTAGAAAAGAGAATACCAAGCCTTGTATTGTGCCTGGAGCGTTGAGCTCGCAATCTGATGGTCCGGGTTCGAACACCACCAAGAGGCCCGATCGAGGGGATTTCCCCCTGAAGTTAGCAACACTACTGACTCCACTCCTCCAAAAGTCGTTTGGATGAGGTCCCCTGTGCAAACGCACGCAGAACATCTTGCATTCGTGTTAAAATCCTGCGCACTCTGCCGAGAAAACAACGGGATACGTTTAAAAAAAAAAATTCGAAGATAATGGAATAAGCAGTTATGTCCTTTTTTTTCTTTTTTTTTACATCCAGACCCGTGTGTAGGCAGGATTGTAATTTTTGTCATCCGCTTCTACCAGCACACAATGGCCTACTCTTCCGAAAAGCGGAACATATTTTGAACGTGTGCGTTAGGTGTTCTGCGTGCGTTCGCACTCGAGACCTCGGTTTATAGTCACATCCGAAGGACTTCCTTAGGGGAGTGGATGCGGCACTGATGGTAACTCCAGAAGAAACATCCTCTTGAACGCGGTTTGTAACGTCTACATGTGTAAAGTGAATGGGCTGTAAGAGATTCTGACCTTGTGAGATGACAGATGCGGGTAGACCTGGCCGTCGTGCGGTGTCTGAGCAGGAAGTTTGGCGGAAGAAGCAGCGGTTTGTGCCGGTACAGCGCTGCCCTTCTCTGCCTTGCCTCTGTGCACAAACACAGCAATGTAATGATAGTCTTGTAGCTTACACTCGCTGAATGCAAACCATCATTGTCATGAGAAAGACAATATCAAACACAGACACAGACACAGACACACACACACACGTGTGTGCGCGTGCGTTTACGTGCACATGCCATACTTATGTAATGGTCTGAGTTCTAGTCTTTTGGATGAAAGGATAAACCAATCTCGTGCCTGCAACACACAGAAACGAGCCCACGGCAACAAGAGAATTATCTCTGGTAAACTTATTCTGTGTGAAAAATCCACTTACATGGAAACAAACAAACACGCCACAAGATTTTAATTTAAAAAACATTTTTTAAAGAAAGGGTGGCATTGCTCTTGTGGTGACTCCCTCTACTCCCCAGGGAGAGCAAGCAGCCACGAATTTCCTGCAGAAGTATCTGCTGTGACTGAAAATAGCAAGGGGTATGATCCCCAGTAAATGAGCAGAAATGGGATCACGACTTCCCCTTTCCCAATACTTATATTGGCTGACACTTTATGCACTTCCGTAGGTCTATCGATCCTGGCACTTCATTCAGTAAACCTGGCACTTCCGTAGGTCTATGGACCTTGGCACTTCAGTAGGTCTATGGACCTTGTCACTTCAGTAGGTCTATGGACCTTGGCACTTCAGTAGGTCTATCAACCATAGGAAAAGTTTATCTCCACCCCTTTCAGATAGGGGAACTCTGGATACCGGGTCAGTGCAGTGGTTGTAGAGTATACTTCACTGGCAGCATGACATAAGAACTTAAAGAATGGACCAGAGATCATTTGATAAAAGATAACACAGAAATAGATAGACAAATAAAAGCTGGTTCAATCACTCCAAACACCACCAGATCTAATCTAATTTCAGCATAACAAGTATGAAGGGATAGTCTTTATCAAGTCATGTTGCAAAATGGCAGCATATTGTTGAATCTTTCAAAACAGCAGAAACTAAACCACAACACGCTATGATTATCTATCTCTTTTCAGTGTTACCTCTGAACATACCTTAAGTCTGCACACTTTGTGTTTTTGTTGTCGTTATCGGAGCTGCTATGGCCATCTGGGGGAATATAACAATGTTAAACAAACTGTAGTTAATATGGCTTTAACAAAAAATACGCTGTCAATGAACTTTTTATCCTTGCAAACTTGTAAAAAGTGATCAAAACATAATTTCTGTAGCCCTTCACATAATACATTTCTACCAGTCCGTAACAGTGTTACATGCTGATAGCTGTGGATTCCTGTCACCTTATTTGACATCTTTTGTTCGCTAGTAAAGCTTCGTGAAAGAAAATTCACTTTCTATTTCACTCTTGCATGGCTTATGGTCACTTTTCTACGTCTATGTGTTGTGTTATGTCTCCTCCCTCCCCACGTTAACGTGAAAAAAGGTAAAGGTGTCCCATAGCCTATGTGGTCTTAGGAAAGTGGGGTATTAGAGACCTCAGCTTATCTAGGAGCCTGTATATTGAGGGTAGCACCCATCTGCTCTCCCTTGCTGCTTTACTTTCCCTGACCCTAGAGAGGGCAGGTACCCATTTACAGCTGTGTGAACTGGGGGACTGTACTTAAACCATGGCGCGCAAACGGTCACCCATCCAACTGGTAACCACGCTCGATGCTGCTTAACCTTGGCTGGGGAAAGCAAGTGCTCTGACCACTGAGCTATCCCATCCCCCCATGTTAGTGCAGCTTATTATCCTCACATAATACTTCTACATTATGGTAGATTCAGATCAAAACCCACAATATTTCTGAAGAAGATAACTTTACACGCAATATAACAGAAAACTTAAGTTACTAAAGGTCAAAGCTGAACCACGTAACCCTTCCGAAAATGAAGAAAAAGAGATATTTTTACTCGTCCCTTCACTCACTAGTCATCAGCTGGGTTTTCTTTGCACTGATCTGCATTACCATATGCCGAAGAGGCTTCATCAAGGTAAATTAACAGGTTCACCAGCGTCTGCTCTTTTCTAGGCTGTCGATGTCATTGGCAAAGTGTAAGTTTGTAATACAATGTAACATAAACAAAATATTAAACGAAACCGAGTGATATGCCGTGACTATCACCACAATACGATACAGTACAAGCTACAATACAATGCAATGCAAAATAATACAACACAAAAATACGAAATCAACCCAACCCAACCCAACACGATTCCCTACGTTTACTGAGAAACACAAAACATCTTACTTTCGGCTCCAGAGGGCAAAAGACCCTTAGAGACTTGCACAGACGTCTCCTTTTTGACTTTCTTTGCTGCGCTGGAGGTCTCTTTGGAGATCTCATTCTGAAACCAGAAATAATAGAAAAGAATGCAGCCCAGAAACTGAACGGATCATGCACAGTGCCTTGATGTTTCAATGTTTAGTTTCTAGCATGCATGCAATGGACTCTTAAGTAAAGATACACCAAACATTCTGGCAAATACAAACTTAATTAAACATCTGCAGTAGGATTCCTATGTAAATCAAAGGTAAGAAAAAATGGCTTGTGTACCTATGATAGAATATTGCTGCTTGTTCTATTGAAGGTATACGGACTCTGTTCTTGTCGGACACTAGCGTTTCTGGAACTTGACTGTAGTGTAGCGCGCAACCGGACAAACGTGTTTAGTTTTGTCTTCTCTTGTTCCTTGTTTTTATCTTTAACAAAATAAATGCCATAATCTATTCGTTTTAAAAAAAAATCCGATTATTTTCCGTAAAAACTGCAGCAACCTTTGGAGATATTTATTTTCCTTTTCATTCGCACGCACGCACGCACGCACGCACGCACGCACGCACGCACGCACGCACGCACGCACCACACACGCACACACACACACACACACACACACACACACTCACACACAGAGGACAGAAAGACACAGATAGTTTGACACAGACAGACACTGACAGACAAACAGACAGAGATAATGCCAGCTCAGAGCAGTACAGCAGTACCTCGGCATTAGCTGAAGCAGAGCCCCTCTTGCTCCTCTTCCTCTGGCCCGTGTTGTCATGCAGCTGACTCCGTCTCTCCAGGAAAGTCACTCTCTCGGGCTGGCCTCGGGTGAAGTTGGGGTTGTAGTACTCACTCAGCAAGGCCGTTTCCTCCTTGGTCTCCCCGTTCGAGACCGGTATGGTCACCTGCAGCAGACTCATGCTACTGATCTGTAGACGCACATCTCAGACTTTGGTGTTCAAAAAACATTGAGGTGGATTCAGCCATTCGAGAAAATCCAGACAACAGCGTGGTATCTTACACTGGGCAGTCTTTGCACCGTTTGCTACGTATTTTATTATCATTTTTTAATATTTATTTTATACCTCTTTATGTCACAGCAGATTTCTCTGCGTGAAATTCGGGCTGCTCTCCCCAGGGAGAGCGCGTCGCCACAAGTGCAGCGCCTACCCATTATTTTTTTTTCCTCTCAGGGATGGCGTCTAAACACGACACCTGTGTGCATGCTGGTTTTTTTAAAATTATAGTTTTGTCATTTGCTCCTACTGGCACTCGATGGCCTGCTCTTGCGAAAGGTAGAACGGGGTTTTAGCGTGTGCGCAAGATGGGTGAAAGAGTGACAGAGAGTTTGAGGAAATAATAATAATAATACATGGAATTTGTATAGCGCTATATCTTGTAAAAACAAATCAAAGCGCTTAAATCCTATTAAAGTTCCAACAACGACAAAAAAGACAACCCTGAGAATTTGGGGCTGCAGTGTAATACTGTCAACGACCAGGAAGGTGGTATATTTCTTCTTCGTCGAACGCTCAGACAGCAACTATTTTTGTCTGTCAAATGAGCGAAAATGTCTTGCGCTGCCGTTAGGCGCTTGACAAGTCAGACCCAGCGCATCCGACTTCAGCGTGGGAGATAATTGTTATCTTTTAGTCTTACTGGGGAAAAAACAGCAGGAGAAATGGACCAAGGAGGCAGAAATTGGCAAGAAGGGGGCAAGGGAAGAAAAGACACAAGGCTGAAACAAAGAGAGGGATAAAAAAAAAGAGAGAATTCCTAGCACAGAAATTCCAGAAGGTGGGGATGCGATTATTAATTCTAACAGGTCTGCAGCATCCTCATAGTGGAGGAAACTGGTATACACACAAAAGATGCTATCATATAGTCTGGAACAAAATCACTGATCAAACCTGTTGACAAAACCCTTAACAAGTAGTCATTGTGACAGTTACAATGTATCCGCACTGGTCGGCGGTTACTCTTTGAAAAAACAACAACGTAATTTATGTAGAATGAAGATTATCACCCTATATCTAGCCGCAGTCCAGTGGCCGTCTGGCTCAACTGGTATCACGCTAGTATTTTTAAGGTTGCAGATTCGATTCAAGATAGCTCCACATTAATCCTTGCACCTCCACTGCCTATCCAAAGAGTTGCTCCCATTATGTATAGATACGGGTTCTTTTCCCCTATTCCTTGAAAGGGTTATCCATGATGGCCAGGTGTAACAGGGTATAAAGGTTAAGAAAAAACTGTCTGACAGCATCAGCTTTAAAGGATAACCACGACAGAGACCTTTATACCGCCGTATTAGCCTTGTGAATGTAGCCTACCTCACATTGGAAGCAAAGCGCCTTAGGTCATACATTTGTATCAAATTTTACTTCCCTTCAGTATAAGATACTGGTTGATCTTCTTTGTAGTCTTTTCATGAGATTTACAGTCATATCATGTAGAAGTAAAATGAAACTATGACTACAATAGCCTTTTCAGCACAGTGATTCAAACTATCTCAAGTGAAAGATACCCTTAGTTGGGGTAAGAGCAGAAAGGGTAAGAATTTGAGGAGCAGGGTTAAATCACCCTTGACAGGTTTTTCAAGGAAAAGTAAGGCTGGGCCTTACTGGACACTGAAACGGTCGAATCAGTTAAAGAATCCCATGACTTTATGAATCTGAATGAAAGATAACTAACTGCCAATTTCATTAGGTATTCTGACCAGCTCAGTGTCAGCTGAATCTCATCTTTTTTAACCATCTAGTCTCAATTTTTTTTTTTTTGGTTTTGGATTTGTTTGGGGTTTTGTGAGGGTTTTGGGTTTTTTTTTTTGTCATATGTTAACAGATATCAGAAAGCAAGGTACCCGTGTGGTTAGTCGGATAGATTCGTGATCTGAAGTTGATCACTGGGCAAGTGTTAGATTCTTGCTGAGGTGTCCATTTGAAGGCTTTTTTTCCTATCCAGAATCAACACAGACCCCATTCCTTTACAGGAAGTCCATAGCGATACTAAACCTAGGTGTTAAGTGTGAGTCCATGCAAAACATCTGAACACGTTAACATCTCATCCATCTAGCTAAGAAGACCAGGCCAGTTATGGCTGGCAGCATGGATGACACGACTGCTGATTTCTTCGTAGAGGGTTTAAAGGAAAAGTGATAGTGACAGTGGCTAAGGGTATACAAAGCATATGTATACAAACCGAACAAGGATGACCGATTTCACTCCTTGATCAATTCCAGCTGGCTGAAACAACCAGCTGGGAGTTGGCCAAAATGACCACATGTCCCTGCAAGATTGTCCCCCCCCCCCCCCCCCCCCTCTTTCTCTGCTATTTGCTCTCGAATAGCCCACACTCTCTATTTCTTTCTTTTGTAAAAAAAAAAAAAAAAAAATTTATATGAAAGATAATGGAATAAGCACTCATGTGCCTTTTCCCATACAGTCCCAATGTGTATGCAGTTTTGTAAATCTTGTCATCTGTTCCTGCCGGTACACAATAGCATACTCTTACGAAAATCTGTGCGTGCGTGTGTGTGGTGTGTGTGTGTGTGTGTGTGTGTGTGTGTGTGTGTGTGTGTGTGTTGTGTGTGTGTGTGTGTGTGTGTGTGAGAGAGAGAGAGAGAGAGAGAGAGGAGAAGAGAGAGAGAGAGAGAGAGAGAGAGAGAGAGGAATTGTCTCCCCCTGCCTCTTTTCCACTGCTATTTGCTCTGAAATAGTCACCCCCCTCTCTCTCCCTGTGTGTTTGTTTGTTTGTTGTTGTGTTGTTGTGTGTGTGTGTGTGTTTTGTGTGTGTGTGTGTGTGTGTGTGTGTGTGTGTGTGTGTGTGTGTGTGTGTGTGTGTGTAAGTCATCAGTAACGTGGTGAATTAACCCGGTTATAACCTATATGGACTCAACTGACAAAATGGATGGATTACAACTTTGATGTGGCAGTAAATGACATGTCTATATTGCACGATGTTAATTTTTTTCCAATGTGTCTTGATCTTTAAATCATTGAGGTTTCAATGCCCATGAAACGTAAGTGGCCTGAAATAGTTTTTACTACAGTCTCGAAGACTTCTTCATCAGTGAAGAGAGAAGTCAAATAAATGAAACCTGAGGGGAATGGGTAGCAAAGGGGGGGGGGGGGGGAGGGGGGGACCGGATAGCCTAGTGGTTAGAGCGTTGAGTTCGTGATCTGATGGCCCGATAGAAACTACCACACACATAATACCCGTTCGCTGGGCTTTTCCCCCTGGAGTTAAAAGCAGTACCGACTCATTTCCCCGGAAGTCCTTCGGATGAGACTTAAGCCGAGATTCTCTGTGCGAACGCACGCAGAACATCTTGCGCAAAAAACCCGTTCCACCTTCCGTAAGAGTAGGCCATTGCGTGCCGGTAAGAACAGATGACACACCTTTTGAAACATTCATGTACACTGGTGTCGTGTTTAGACATCATCCCCGAAGTTGAAATGCGGCTATCTTAATGGTGGGCAAAAACGGTCGCATGTGCAGGTTTCACCGTTTGTCCACAGAATTTTTCCAGGTTGGCCTACAATTCTTTTGTTGCCGCAGGTTCTTTTACGTGCAATCAATGTGTGTTGCACGGGATCCTCAGTCTATTATCTCATCCGAAAAACTAGCACCCAGACTCAAGATCTGGTGGATTGGGGAAAAATCCAGGCATAAGCGGGGACCGATTCCATACTTCTCGCTTTTTTGGCAGGTGTATTACCTCTAGACCACTGATCCCATAAGGAAGGTGAAACATAATCTTGTTTAGTACTTAGATAAATAATTGTAAAATGATACATAGATTGATAGATAGACTGATAGATTAGATAGGTAGACTGATAGATAGAACTGATAGATATAGCTAGCTAGCTAAATAGGTAGATAGATAACTAGATACTGAGGTACGTAGGTAGACAGCCAACAAATTAAGACAGAAAGAAAGATAGACTGATAAATAGATATCTGAGGTACGTAGGCAGACAGCCAACAAATCAAGATAGATAGATAGATAGATAGACAGAGATAGGTATGTATCCGAGCTACGTAGGTAGACACCAACAAATCAAGAAACAATTAAAAAATATATAAATAAAAATAAATGAATAAAGATTAAGAGATGAATAAACGAATAGATAAATACGAAATTACCAATCTGAAAGCGAGAGCCGTCCGTTTGTATCGTTTGGTTACCTTTTTCATCGCGCTGCGTTTCTTTACCTTCTTGAAGCCATAGTGATTCAGCTGGCGCACGAAGCTCTCATACTTTGTCGTCTTGAAAGGCTTGGCGTTGCCAGTCAGATATTCTTCTTCAAACTTCTTGCGCAGAATACGAATAGTTTTGCCGCTTGGACCCCAAGAAATCGCCCCAGAGGAGCATGAATTGATAATTCGCCACAAACGGGCTGGAAATCGAAAAGTGAAAGACTCGTGGCTGATCTTCGGTGGGGATTCCATTTTGCAGGAAAAAGAACAAGCAGAAGACCGTTGGAACGCTTTGTGCTGCAAGATCGACCAAAAGGACGTCACATTTGGAAGAGCGCACGTCTGTTTCGCCACAGTGCTAGTCACGACGTCAATATTTTTGCGTCATCGTCTGGACAAGAGGCGGGAAAAAGGTCTAACGTTGGCCAGAGCTAGACAGAATGTCTCATTGTGTTACATTGTGTAGTCCACAGCAACCAAAATCCATGTCCCTGTGTGAATAGTCCCTCGTCTGTCTTCATCATGGTAGCGCTAGAGCCCACTTTTTTTTGGTCATTTTATGATAAAATAAAATTGTTAATTTCTGTTTTCTATTAGACCATTCATTCGTCAGTTCATGTCTGAAAATTATAGCCCATCTGAGCCCTTTCAGAATAGAACATGAAGCAAATGAGGTTCCCATGACAACTTCAGATCTAACTTTTGCTGGCAAAGCCTAGCACTGATAGCGTGAATTGCCGATTTAAAGCCAACAAAAAATGAATTTGAAAGATTAGTTTTTGGAAAACTGGCGACACTATTTATGGCCATTAATACTGCGACTAGTTCCACCGGAAAAGAAAAAAAAATCGATAGGCGTCGATCTTGTGCAAGTAAAATGTATTTTCAATTTCTAAGTCTAGCATAATGTAAGCAGCACCAATGTTTTTGTTTATAGTGAATCGTCTGTCAACATACTTCAGAAGGCCTAATAAGAATACTAACTTCCGAACGAATTTTGGCATGTGATGCTACTAAATTCATATTGTTCATTTTCGTTAAGTAAATATAATTGGTACCAAATTTTGCTCTTTTCATTTTCATAGTGGAAGAGGGGGGGGGGGGGGGGGGAATAAATTCGTGCAGTTAGATTCAACTCATTTTTAAAAAAATGGAAGTGTATGTTTTCAATGTACTCAGCGATGAGAAGAGACCTTGATATTTTTGAAAAATATAAATCACACTTAAGATTAGCTATTGATTACAAATCATTTTGGACAGTCAAAATTCGTAACTCAAATTTACTGTCAGCAAGCTCCTGTAGTCTGCTAATGGTGAAGCCATGGATGCACTGCACGTTTTTAAACATGTGGCTTGGACAGGTAGGTTGGTCTGGAGCAAATTAATCCAACTACAGGGAAAGCGGGATATAGCTTAGTGGTCAGAACATTGCGCTCGCAATTTGACGACCCGGGTTCGATTCCCGGTCGAGGGGATTTTTCCTCTGGAGTTAACATCAGTGCTGACTCCACTCCCCCCAAAAAGTCTTTCGGATGAGACTAGAAACCGAGGCCCCGTGTGCAAACGCAGAACATCTTGCGCACAGGTTAAATCCTGTTCTGCTTTTCGTAAGAGAAGGCCGTCGTGTGTCGGTGGGAACAGATGACATTTATAAAACTGCATACACACGGGGACTGGATGTAAAAAAAAAGAGCATATGGTTGCTTATTCCATTATCCTCGATATATTAGAATAAAATAATATATATATCATTATATTCTATTTATATATATACTTTTTTTTTTTTAATACTACATTTGCCGTGCAAGAGTGTCTGTGTATCCCATACAGATCCGGTGGAGGTGCACCAGGATATTCAAAACTTAAATTTGTCTATACCATACTTTGAGTCTGATGGTGAAAAAATAACTTTTGTTTGAGCTTGTGGGCAACGGGTTAGCTTGGTGGTCAGAGTAGTGGGCTTGTGATCTGCTGACCCAGGTTCAAATCTCGTTCAAGAGGATTTTTTTTACTCCGGAGTTAACATCAGTGCCCTCTCCACTCCCCCAAAAGCCCTTTGGATGAGACTATAAACCGTTGTCCCGTGTGCGAAAGCACGCAGAGCATCTTGCGTACACGTTAAACCCGTTCCGCTTTTCGGAAGAGTGGGCCATTGTGTGCCGGTGGGAAGAGATGACAAAAGTGACAAAATTACATGCACACCGGACTTGGATGTAAAAAAGCACATGGGTGCTTATTCATTATCCTCGAAATAGAAAAAAAATCAAAACACACACACACACACACACACACACACACAAACGCGCGCGCGCGCACACACACACACACACACACACACACCACACACACACACACAACACACACACACACACACTTACTTTCCCCAACCACCCCACAGGAAATGTGTTTTTGCATGTATTTTACTCAGAGTCTGTCTCTCTCACTTCTGTTTAACAATTCTTTTCCTATAGGTCAAAGTAGCTAGCATGTAAAATCTGTTTACGTTTTTTGCGTAAGTAGAAAAGAAACTTGCCACAACAAAATACATGACTAACTAACCCTTTATGGCTTTCTAGACTAAACAAACATCAAGATATATTATATATATATATAAATATATATATATATAATATATATATATATATATAATATATATATATATATATATATAATAATATATATAATATCACGGAGGCAAACAGGTGTAGATAACCAGCTACAATTTCTCCCTAATTTTGAAAATGATTTATCAATGATTCAATCAAAAAAAGGAAAAAAGAAAGAAAACCTAGAAAATAACATCTTTCATTGACAAAATACTAGGCATTTTTTAGTTCCAACCATGCCTTCGGCATGAGATGACTTGAGTTTTGGCTCTTGGATGAGCCCTCGTCAGAAGTACCAAGGGTGGTTCTATAATTATACAATCAGATAAATGAATTATGATTATTTACAATTAGACTGAGTCCTATACTGATAAGATTCTTTTTTATAAATTCACAAACACATCAATGAACAATTATAATCAGATTAATCGATGTTGATTTACTATCACATCGATGAACAGTTTACAATCAAATTGACTGATATTTTTTATTTACTATCACATCTATGAATAGTTTACAATCAGATCGGTTCATGTTGATTTACTATCATTACATCAATGAACAATTTACAATCAGATAAATCGATGTTAATTCACGATCACATCAATGAACAATTCACCGTCCTTCCTCAGCATTTGTCTGCATAGTTTCTGTCTTGAAGTTTGACAAGGAGTTGCTGTAGTTCTTCTCCACGAAATTTTTTGCTGTGTCTGCCTATAGCCTGGCTGAGCGGGGAATTTCACTGGCCCATTCTTTGGCTAATCGGGCGGCTTGTAGGCCGGTGCCCCAGCTGAGACTGATGCCATTGGCTCCGTGTCCGTAATTATGCACCACCTGCACATGTATAAAACATGAATTTATACAAAAAAGCACATTCAGCTATATTTTTCTGCAGTGGCTTGGTAATTATGATTGGTGGTACTGCTCTTAGATGGAACAACTCGATGGAACTGTAATATAATCAAGTAAACTAAGTTCCACATGCTCAGCAAAACAAAACTGGGACCCCCCCCCCCAAAAAAAAAAAAAAAACAAAAGAAAAAAAGTTAAAAGTTTAACTGTCTTAGAAACGGTTTGGTAATGATGGTTGGTTGGTTGGTACTGCTCTTAATGGGATAACTCTGCTGAAACTATAACATTCTCAAGTAAAATAAGTTCCACATGGCTCAACAAAACAAAACTGGGAACCCCCCCCCCCCCCCCCCCCATCAAAAAGCCAACAACAAAAAACTCCATAAAAAATACAAATACACTAAAGCAAAAACAACAACACAAACTATAGCAATGTACCAAAAACATAACCTTACAAAACATCAACCAATCAACCAGGCAAACAGAAACCGAGTAAAACTTAAGCCAAAAAACAACAAATTATAAAAATATAAAGAAATATACAACACAAAAACAAATCTTGCCTTCAAAAAACAATAGAAAATTCGTTTTGATTGCTTGACTCCTAGAAACTATTCAAAATATTCAGCCATTTCTTTTAAAATATTTTTTACATCAATTAGTACTGGCAAATCTCTATAAAGGTAAAGGTAAAGGTAGTCCCATAACCTATGTGGTCGTTGGGGAGCGAGGTATCAGACCTCAGCTTCTCTAGGGGCCAGCATATTGAGAGCGGCGCCCATCTCCTCTCCCTCGCTGCTGTACCTTCCCTGACCCTAAAGAGGGCAGGTACCTATTTACAGCTGGGTGAACTGGAAGACTGTACTGAATCCAAAGCGCGCAAACGGCCACCCATCCAACTGGTAACCATGCTCGATGCTCCTTGGTTGGGGAAAAGCGAACGTTTCTGACCACTGACTACCCCAGTCTCTATAGCTGTCAATCTCTTTTTTGTCCGTGTTTGTTAAAAAGATAGGAAAAAAGTAAAACAGCCGAAATATCCACCGCCCTG
>CM060330.1:54662810-54665310 GCA_030674155.1 Stramonita haemastoma
GATATAAGTATTAGGAGATGTAGTGCCACTTAGTGTGTGTGTGTGTGGTGTGTGTGTGTGTGTGTGTGTGTGTGTGTGTGTGTGTGTGTGTGTGTGGTGTGTGTGTGTGTGTGTGTGTGTGTGTGTGTGTCTTCTCTCTTCTCGTCTCGTCTCGTCTCTCTCTCTCTCTCTCTCCAACACGAAGATCATATTTCTTTCTTTCTTTCTTCTTTGTTATCGAGGACAATGGAATAAGCACTCATGAGCTTTTTTTTTTTTTTTTTTTTACATCCAGCATGCATTGTATGACCTGGAGAGGGATGGACTCCGCCAGTTCCAATTTTGCCAGACCTGAAAAACTCCATGCTCAAAGACCTAGTATCAACAGACTGTTTGTTCTCATGAAGTTCAGTCAGCCAGCCGTATGTAACTGTGTTACGCACAATATGACGCAGCACACACACTGTGCAGTATTGTTCAGCACTACACTGATTTTGTACGAATAATAGTACGCGAGGTTATGTACACTGAAAACAAAAACAAGTCAGTAGGTGCAGTGCACTGTTGGAAAATAAGGTTGTTCCATTGTTTCAGCTCTTGTCAGCCAGGTGTCTCCTTCTCTGAAAGTGGATAATTCGCTCAGTGCTTGCTATGTCATGACTCTCTCACATATTTCCATAGGTACACTGAAGACAACCGCTATTTCTTGATGCTGATAACATTCCTCAAGTAGAATTAAAATCGTAGCTTTTATATCCTTTATGTAAAATCAAAAGCGTAACTTTTGTCTTGCTTGTGTGTAACACTTCTTAATTTACTGGTTTTTAATCCAATTTAAATTTTGCCAGGCATAAAATCATATAAAATATGAACGTTAGAGAAGCTTACAGTAAAGGTTGTTCTTGCATTGAATTGCAAGTTACAGTTGATTTTTCTGTTATCAAAATCTGGGTTCTCTCTTTCTTTCTTGCGGAGAGCCTTTCCGCCACATAAAAGCACTGTGCCACCTATGTCCTGTTTGCATGTGCTTATTTAGTTTTCTGCTCTGCATTTAACGAGTAGCTTTTTACCCAATAACATTTTACCAGGGAACAAACTCTTTTATTGCCAAAATTTTGAGGTAGTTGTTTGTTGGGGCTTTTCTTCATGTGCACAATGTGTATAGTTCACAATATTACTCTCTCTCTCTCTCTCTCTCTCTCTCCTCTCTCTCTCTCCTCTCTCTCTCTCTCTCTCTCTCTCTCTCTCTTATTGCTGTTGTTTTCGTTCGTGTTTTCATGTGTGTTGATATTTTCAAAAAAAAATCTAGTGAGCTAGGTAGTTTGAAAATAGTTCCCAATTATGTGAGGGCCAGGTTGCACAGTTGAAGGCCCTAACACACTGAACGACATGGACACCATTTAGCGACATCACAGATGGGAATGGAACCGCGGGACCTCTAGGCTAGATGTATTGACAGATTTCGTTCCCGCTAGACTACCGATATCCATCAGCTACACAGAATCTGTACACAAACTCCAAGAAATTTTTTATACTAGACACATACCGAATTTTTACCCCCCCCCCCCCCCCCCACCGCCCCCTTAAAAGTCGTAACTTATTCTAACAACCCATGTTCTCTAATATCAAATAGAAATTTCCAGAATATTTATAAAGTTTGTTCACAACCTTGACTATATCAAGTGAGGCCGTAGATGACATAAATGGAGGGTAAGTGTCATTTCCCCCCCCAACTTTTACGTAAATGTTGACAGTTACGTCACTGCTTCTCCATTATGCATTTTTGTGTAGATACATAGGCCTAATCTGTGGTAGATATAGTTGCCTCAAGATCTTATTTTCTTAAGCTTCCACAAACCCCTTTTTCTTTTGATCCGAACATTTATACTGTGCCTTTGCTAGAGCTCTGAGGTTCACCAATGGTTAGATTTTTGCGTATGCGACCGTTCTCGTGGATCTATTGGCAGATGTAGGTAGCGTGTATTGCTGTACGCAGTGGCATCTTCTTGAAAGAAATTGTGAAACTGAAAATCGTAGTGTTTAGATTACTTCTTTAAGAAAGAAAAAAACAAAACAAAGAAAGATGGTGCATTTACCTGTTTAACATCAGTTACTTCGGCAATGTCAATGAGAAAATAATTTCGAATGCCTTTGGTTTTATTTTAATGTCATTAAATAATAGCTTGGTCTGTTCGTTTGATGATACCTTATTTTTCATTTGCCAGCGGTTTTTGTGTGTGCTTCGTGCGCTTCGAGTGTGCGATTTCGTGACTAGCAAAGCATATGTGAATGGGCTGTATTTTATGGTATTGAATTGCCACAGGGCAATTTGTAGAGAGTATAATTAAATCAACTTTTTGTTGTTGCTGAAATCCGGAGTTATTCATGCGAAGCCTAAGATTCTTCCAGATAAATCGTTACATCGTCAGTCATTATTATCAACATTAGTATCATATATCATATTTTTCCATCATCATCACCATCAATCTATATCATCATCAATATTGCTTCATAGTCTGTT
>CM060330.1:54675310-54682810 GCA_030674155.1 Stramonita haemastoma
ACTGCCATGCATAATTCTTTTACTTGGGAGGCCAGTAGACATTAACGAAGTGAGCGAGTACAGTGTTTGTTGATAAAAATACATAAAACCCCCGAAAGCTAACTTAACGAATCTATCAAAAGCACATGTGTAGGGTAGGCCTATAAGGAGCAACTCTTTAACTATTTTTTTGTTTTTGTGGTGGATGCAGTGATAAGTGCTGTATGTGTGCTTGAGCTGAGATGGAAAATCGAAGAAATGATAATAATAATGACAACAACAACAACAACAACAACAACAACAATAATAATAATAATAATAATAATAATAATAATAATAATAATAATAATAATAATAATAATGGTGGTGGTGGTGGTGATGATGATGATGATGATGATGATGATAATGATGAGGGAGAAGGGGAGGAAGAGGAGGAAATTTTTTTTTTTATCTAGAAAAGAAATCATCAGAATTTATTTTGTGATATAATAGTTATCTTCACTCTGCAGTTAGTCTAAAAATAATTACAATACAACAAATACTGTTGCTTATGCTACCACTAGTAGTAGAACAGTAATCTGGTTAGACCTACATCCTCACTGCTCTCCCTTTTCACGAAGGATCTTAAAAAATAATTTTATTGTTATTCCTTCATGGTTTTTATATACAGTAAGAAATGTAATGTATACAACCGTAACGTAATTCAACTTCAAAATATTTACAAAATGTTTATTCTTAGACAGCAAGAATAAAATCTCGCAACCACAGTAGTTCTCAACTTTGTGAGATCAGTCTCAACGCGCCATGTTTACATCCGGGCATTGTTGCTGTGGACAACCAAATTGACGCTTCCGTAGTGTGTAGGGAGAGCGTAAACACACAAAACAAGATATTTGGGATTTCGGAGCCAACCTAGACAACCATCATGGTAAGATACTTTTCATGTAAACTTGATTGAGCTAGAGGAAGTGTATATGTGTCTTTATCGTGACGGAATTTTGTGATTTTTGCCTTAAACCGTGGAATGAGCGCCACAAAAGGCATTCCTGATGGAGTATGTAGCAAGTGAGTCTAGTTGTATGTCCGGACGGCGTGAAGAGTCGAGAGTTAAGCTCTATTTTATCCTTCGTACCGAGCATTGGATTTGTTTACTGAGTTTTGTGTGTCGCTATTTTGAATTTTAGCCTTGGTAGATTTTAACTCTCCTTTACAAAAGAGTTGATGACTTTCGAATAATACTAGAATAGAAAACATCACGATTTAGTATAATTAAAGTAAGAGATGTAATTTTGAATGAATTTCCAGAACTTTGTTTTCTTTTTCACATTTACTTAGTTTCTTAGAAATCGATTATTCAGCTTGTTATGACTTTAGATTTGTTGTTTACTGTGGGCATACAGACTCACAGGACAGACATGCCCTCAACACACACACACACACACACACACACACACACACACACACACACACACACACACACACACACAAACTAATTTCATGTATTTGTGCTACTTTGTTCAGAACTAATGAAATTTCGTTTAAACCAAACACTTAACGCATACGCACATGCCATGGACACGCACATACACACATGTATACACACTGTCACACTCACACTTGCATAAGTATGTTTTGTACTCAAACAAACACAACACACACACACATGCACATACTCTCACACAGACACATACACATACACACGCAAGCGCGCATGCACACACACACAGTGACTGACAGAGTGACCCCCCCCCCCCCCCCCCCCCACACACACACACAGACAGAGAGAGAGAGAGAGAGATTTAATTAATTCAAAACGAGGCTAGAATGAGATGAACTTTTTCAGAAAAAGTTTTTAAAGTGACTTTTGAAAATAATATCCACAGAAAGAATGTAGAGTTGATGTAGTAAAAATTCTGTTTATAATACTTTATTGCTACTACATATTTGGATTACACAAGTCTAAGCAGTAAAAAAAAAAAAGTAAATATATTATATACTTATATAATTTGTGTATAAACTGCTTAACAATGAAATGTGTGTGAAAAAAATTTATCCTCGTGTGTTTAGTGAGCATTTTATTGATGATATAATTCTCACTGCTTGTGTGCAGCCACCTAAAAAGAAGAAGAGTGGCAAGAAGGGGGGGAAAAAGGGGAAGAAGTCAGCAAAGACCCCCACAGTCATCGATGGCATCTCCACAGAGGAAATGTCCAAAGAGCAGGTGAGCCTTCAGTTTGTCTTCAAGACACAGTTTTGTAGACCTGTGTCAGTGTTGTAATTAATCTGACTGATATTTTGTTTGTGGATGTGTGTTTGTAGATATTTACGTGTACGTGGAGTTGTGTGTTTGTCCTTGTGCTTACACACCCTCATGCATGCACACACATTGATACATACACACTCATGTGTGTGTGCATGTGCGCACACACACATAGAGTCATACACAGAACACACTTTTTGTCACTTTCACTGTCTCTCTGCCTCTTTCTGCCCCTCTATCTTTTTCTTTGTCTCTTTCTGTCATCTCTCTCTCTCTCCCATTATTTAGGCTCTCTCTCTCTCTCTCTCTCTCTCTCTCTCTCTCTCTCTCTTCTCTCTCTCTCTCTCTCTCTCTCTCTCTCTCTCTCTCTCTTTCTCTCTCTCTCTCTCACCTCTGTGCATATCTGTATGATTTTAGGTAGTGTTGTTTTCTTATGGAGTCAGATTCATGAACAAGTGTTGATTTATATTACTTATTAGTAATAAACTCAAGATCACTACATTGTAAGTCCACAAATTTTGAAACCATTACACAAAAATAAGCTATACAGCAAGTTACCCCCCCCCCCCCCCCCCCCCAGAAAAAAAAGGAAAAAGTTGAAAACAAGAGAGCGCCGTGTCTTTCATATCATGAGCTTTGTTTTGTAGAATTTGTATACTGTCATCTATAAGACTACTAAGAGTAAGGTACAGCTAAGCTGCTCCACTGACTATATCAGATACCACACAACTTAGACATAAACCAAGTAGAAGCCATACACATCTTTAACCTGGTACTTAGACATAAACCAAGCATAGCCATACCCATCTTTAACCTGGCACTATGACATAAACCAAGCATAGCCATACCCATCTTTAACCTGGCACTATGACATAAACCAAGCAGAAACCATACACATTTTTACCTAGGATTTTAAGCAGAAAGCATACACATTTTTACCTTGCATTTCAAGCAGAAACCATACACATTTTTTACCTGGCATTTTAAGCAGAAACCATATACATCTTTAACGTGGGCACTTTAATTAAGCAGAAACCATACACACCTTTTACCTGGCATTTTAAGCAGAAACCATACATGCCTCTAACCTGTCCTCCCTCTCCTGCCCACAGCTGGAGGAGCACATCTCCCGGCTGCGGGAGGAGCTGGACCGAGAGCGGGAGGAGCGGAACTACTTCCAGCTGGAGCGCGACAAGGTCAACACCTTCTGGGAGATCACCAAGAGGCAGCTGGAGGAGAAGAAGGCCGAGCTGCGCAACAAGGACCGCGAGATGGAGGACGCCGAGGAGAGGCACCAGATAGAAATCAAAGTAAGATTTCCTTGCCTGAGGTTTTTTTTTGAGTGAAAGTGTTTGTTTTGCGGGAATGATAAAGGGTCTGATGTCAATGTAGGAAGTTAGCTAGGATTGACTGATTGGAAATTTTAGTTTTTGTTTTGTTATGTGTCAGTTTTTGTTTTGTTATGTGTCAGTTTTTGTTTTGTTATGAGTAAAATATCAACATGATTGTGGTTAGGATTATTTCATGTGAAGGTTTCTGGTTTTGTGTGATTGTTGTTTTTTTTCGTTGTGGATTGAACAATTCGATTAGTGTGAGATTCTTTTATGTATGTTATTTTTCATCAGTTGACTTTTCCTGATATTTTGCATACTGCCTGTTTCTTTCTCTCTGAGTACGGTAAAGAATGATGAAGCATTTTTTAGGGGGAGGGTCTAATTTTTTTTCATATAAAACTAATAAATTGAATGAATTATGTTATTTTCTTCTTCTTTTTTGAAAACTTGGACAGCAATAATACCATATGACCAAAAATGCATCAAGCTGCCGTTAAGCACCTGACAAGTCAGGTCCAGCACATCTGACTTCAGCTTAGGAGAGAACTGCTGCTAGTTTAACTTTCTACACATATGAGAGACAGGTTAGTCATCTCATACTGTATGAATCAAGGCATAGAGTAGCCCACATCCCCTAACCCCCTCCTCTCTGTGTGCCCTATCCAGGTGTACAAGCAGAAGGTGAAGCACCTGCTGTATGAGCACCAGAACAACATTGCGGAGCTGAAGGCAGAGAGCTCGGTGGCCCTGAAGCTGGCGCAGGACAACCACAGCGGCAAGGAGATGGACCTCAGGAAGGACAAGCGAGCCCTCAAGGTGGAACTGAAAGAACAGGAGCTGTCCCACGAGGACGTCATCAAGAACCTCAAGAAGGTGAGAGGCCTGCCAGGTTATGAGGGTTGTTTTTTGGGTTGTTTTTTAGGGGGGTAGGGTGTGGGGTGGTTTGGATGTATGTGATTTATTTTCTTGTGTCGGTGTGTGGTCTGATGATGTGTGTGGGGGTGGGGCGGGGAGGGGGTAGTTGGTGTGTGTGTTTGTGTGTGTGTGTGTGTGTGTGTGTGTGTGGTGTGTGTGTGTTGTGTGTGTGTTGTGTGTTGTGGTGTGGTGGATGTGTTGTATGTGTGTCTGTTGGGGGGGGGGGGATGATGTGTGTGTGTGTGTGTGGTGGTAATTGTGTGTGTGTGTGTGTGTGTGTGTGTGTGTGTGTGTGTGGTGTGTGTGTGTGTGTGTGTGTGTGTAGGGTGATGTGTGTGTGTGGGGGGGGGTGGGGGTGGGGGTGGTGGTGGTGATGTGTGTGTGTGTGTGTGTGTGTGTGTGTGTGTGTGCTTGTGTGCATGTCAGAACTTTACTACTCATATAATATACATTGTTTTATTTGTTTTTGATTCTTTACTGTTGAAAATCCAAAATTCCGCTTTCAATCACCCAAGCATCACAATCATTCTGTCCCTCAGTTCAGAAAAATCTTAACACAAAAATTTTCACATTTCAGAGCCACGATGAGCAAATCACACAGCTTCGGCAAGACTTTGAGAGACAAGCCCGGGAGATCGAAGGCAAATATGAAAAGAAGATGCGCACTTTGAGAGACGAGCTCGACCTCAGGCGTAAGACAGAGATCCACGAGATTGAGGAGCGCAAGAACGGTCAGATCAACACGCTGATGAAGAACCACGAAAAGGCCTTCAGCGACATCAAGAATTACTACAATGACATCACGCTCAACAACCTGGCTCTCATCAACACTCTCAAGGTGAGTGGAATCAGTGTGGAGTTTGTGTAAAGTAATCAAAGTTCTTTTGTGTGATGCAGTATTTCGTGTGTTTTTGAAATCGTCTGTAGAATGAAACTCATGAAAATTGAACATTTTTTTGTAATGCACTGGAATAGAAGAAGGAAGTAGTTTGTTTTTAATATGCTGTATGAGTTTGTTTGGTGTATAGAGTACACACTTTGGATAGAAAAAATTTATGCAAGAATGTTTTTGCTTATATTGATTGCATGATTGTGCGTACATGTCGGTATTTAAGTTTTCATGAACAAATTTGGAAGGTGCATATTTTCATGTGTGTATGTGCAGAAGGGTGTGTGTGTGTGTGTGTGTGTGTGTGTGGTGTGTGTGTGTGTGTGTGTGTGTGTGTGTGTGTGTGGTGTGGAGTGGTGTGTGTGCATGCATGCACACATGGTGTGTATGTGTGTGCTATGCATATGTGTGCGTGTGCGCGCACATGCATGCATGCACACACACACACGCAAATATATAAACACCACTAAAAACTTCATCACTGTCTGTGTGTTGTAGGAACAAGTGGAGGAGATGAAGAAGAAGGAGGAGAGGATGGAGAAGAAGATGGCTGAGCTGATAGCGGAGAACAAGCGGCTGACGGAGCCTCTGCAGAAAGCCAGGGAGGAGGTGGAGGAACTGCGCAGACAGCTGGCCAACTACGAGAAGGACAAGGAGACACTCAGGGTGGGTCAGACAGGAGACTGGGTGGAAACAAGATCATGATTGAGGGTGGGACTGGGTGGAAACAAGATCATGATTGAGGGTGGGACTGGGTGGAAACATGATCATGATTGAGGGTGGGACTGGGTGTAAACATGATCATGATTGAGGGTGGGACTGGATGTAAAAATGATCATGAGTGAGGGTGGGACTGGGTGGAAACAAGATCATGATTGAGGGTGGGACTGGGTGGAAACAAGATCATGATTGAGGGTGGGACTGGGTGGAAACATGATAATGATTGAGGGTGGGACTGGGTGAAAATGATCATGATTGAGGGTGGGACTGGATGTAAAAATGATCATGAGTGAGGGTGGGACTGGATGGAAAAATGATTATGAGTGAGGGTGGGACTGGATGGAAAAATGATTATGAGTGAGGGTGGGACTGGATGTAAAAATGATTATGAGTGAGGGTGGGACTGGATGTAAAAATGATTATGAGTGAGGGTGGGACTGGATGTAAAAATGATTATGAGTGAGGGTGGGACTGGATGGAAAAATGATTATGAGTGAGGGTGGGACTGGATGGAAAAATGATCTTGAGTGCTTGTTCTGTTACCTATTATTATTGGATGTAAAAAAGATCAGGGTAAAGGGGGGGGGGGGGGGGAATTGGGTGGAAAAAAGATCATGACTGCTTGTTTTATTATCTATTATTATTGGGGGACGCTTCGGGTGAGGGGGACAGGGGACTGGATGTGAAAATGATCATGAGTGAGGATGGGACTGGATGGAAAAAATATTAAGACTGCTTGCTCTGTTATCTATTATTATTGGGGGATGCTCAGGGTGACGGAGGGCGGGACTGGATGTAAAAAAGCTCATGAGTGCTTATTCTGTTACCCTCGATATAAAAGAATAAAAATTTAAAAAATCCTCAAAACAAAAGAATAAAAGAAAGAAAGGAAGAAGGACTGTTTTTTTTCTTATTGAAGATAACCATTTTTCTCTTTCACGGTCTGTGTATCAGAAACAGGGGCATGAAGTTATATCCCTGGTTTTTTAAACACTAATTTTTTTTCTGTTTGCCTATCATGCTTTTGTTTGTTTTTACCTTCTCATTTACTTAGTTATTTAGAAAATTCTTCTGCAAAATGAGTATATGTCATTCTTTAATATCTAGAACTAGATCGGTGGTTTCAGTTTGAAAACACTTTCTTACTTGATGTGCATATTTAAAACAGTGAAGCTAAATGTGTTTGGGAGAAAATGGATTTTAATGAGCATGCATGTATATTGTGTTTCAGATGACCAAAGCAAGATTAAAAATCACGGAGGATGATTTCAAAGCCCTCAAGTGGGAGCACGAAGTTTTGGAACAGAGATTCCACAAGGTAATTCATTGTTTGATAGTGTCCGTGTGATTTTTTTTTTTTTTTTTCCCAATTGTTTATGTTTGAAAAATGACATGCAAATTAG
>CM060330.1:54685310-54710310 GCA_030674155.1 Stramonita haemastoma
CGTTTGTGAGTTGTTCTTGTGGTTTTTCTTTTTTTTGGAGGTAACACAAGAACTTGGAACTGGATAGTAGGAAAATTGCACAAAAGAATGAAGTTTTTGCCTTATTTGGGATTTTGACAGGTCTACTGGTAAATAAAGGCTGTCGAAGATGATCTGAAACATTTCTTTAGTGTTTTGATGGAAATCAATTGCTCAAATGAAATCCGTTGCACTGGAAGTATGTTGTATGGTATCTTCATCCAAGTATGTAGAACTAAAATTTTGTCATTTTTTAGACACAACTAATGATGTATGAGGCAAACAATTTTGTGCCTCAACCTGAAATATGTACAAATTTGTTTACACACACACACACACACACACACACACACACACACACACACACAACACACACACACACACACACACACACACACACACACATTACCTGATTTCCATTTACTATCCATCAAAAGAAAGTCAACAGCATTACAAGAACTCATGGCAACCACTGGTTGCAATGTCTTTATTTCTTGAACACTCCAGATTTTTTTAACAATATCTCCCCAACGAATAACAGAGGTAATTGTAAACAAGCCATGGTTTTGCTGATTTTCCATTGCTTTTCCACAGAACTTGGATATGTCATTTTTTTCTGTCTTCATCATGACGGTATTCAACTTTTGTAAGTGCCTCCAGTCTTGAACAAAAACATTCACAACAAACCTACAGGGGACAGACTTTGCATGTATAGTCATATTTTTATATGACCGACCTAGACCTTCAACAATTAACACTATGAAATCACTGCAATGTTTTAAGTTATTTCATGAATGTTTTGAAATAATTTTTCTTGTTAAGTCTTCATATTTTTTAAATACTGTTTCTTTCAAGAGAAAGAAAATGTCTGTGATATTGCATGTCTTTGTACATATCTTTAGTGTAAAGACCTTGATATGGATCATTTTATTGAGAAGAATAAAAGAATAGAAACGAGACATATCATTGTGCTGTAATTTCAATGTGAATAAACAGTGTGATGAAACCCCAGAGAGTGTGTTCTCTCTCTTATTCTGTAGGAAATGTGTTGTCTCTGTGATAGTGTATACAGTTTTCAGTATGGATCTTTTTTTGTTTATTTAAGATCTTTCTTATTAGTATCATTATCACTATCCTGGCATCAAAGATTGCTTTAATCAAATGACCATGTACAGAGAGAAAAAAAAATTGGAAGTTTTGAAAACAGCATCAACAACAGCAACACAACAACAACACAATAACAAGCAGCAGCAAACTAATCCAAAGCTGGCTTTCTTTTTTTTTGCCATCATGGTCCATTACTTTGCAGTATCTTTTTGCAGATTCCAAAACACTTTCTTTCGTGAAATCTCTTAGAATTGGTTGTGTGTGTGGTGTGTGTGTGTGTGTGTGTGTGTGTGTGTGTGTGTGTGTGTGTTGTGTGTGTGCGTGCATGCGTGCTGCGTGCGTGTGTGTGGATGAGTACATGCATAAATACAGGCATGTGCACATATGTGCCACCAAGTGAGTGAGACATCAAAACAAATTGATATGGCCAAGAAGCTTTTCTAGCACAGAATTTCCAGAAGGTGGGGGTGCTATTAACACTATAGAACACAAAACCTCTCCACTACAGAGCACCTGCTGTCCCATTGGGGAAGAAGCATCTACCCATGTCACAAGCAAATTTGTCACCAGGTTTGGTTTTTTTGTTGTTGTATTCCTTGGCTAGAGCTCAGAGGTTCACGGAGTGACAGATTTTTTTGTGTGCAACTGTTTTTGCCCACCATGAAGGTGGTCACATTCCAACTTCAGGGAAGTCTAGACATGACACCAGTGAGCATGCACATTTATAACTTTGTCATCCATTCCCACCAGCAAGCAATGGCCTACTCTTCTTAAAGGCAGAACTGGGTTTTAAAGTGTGCACAAGATGTTTACTTGTGTTTGCACACTGGACGTTAGTGTATAGTCTCACCCAAAGGACTTGTGACAAGTGATTTTGTAGCAGAGTTTCCCCTGTTCTGTAGAGTATGATTTTTTTTTTTAAGACAAGAGGATGGTGAGAGGGAGGATGAGGGGCAGGGGAGATGAAAGAGAGATGGTCTGAGGGTGGTGGGGGGTGGTGTGTGATAATGTCAAGCCTTGAGCACTCGATAAAAGATATATACTGTTTTTATTTAACTACAAAACCAGCCTGTCAGATAAAAGAGGTAAAAAGCCAGTCACACTCATGCACACATGCACGCATGCATCACACACGCATGGTGGGCAGGCGGGCTGCGATAAGACAGCTTGGTGATTAGTGTTTGCGCATTGCTCTTGCGATCTGCTGACCCAGGTTCGAATCCAATTCATGGAATTTTTTTCCCTGGAGTTAACATTACTGTTATCAGTACTGATTCCACTCCCCCCAAAAGTCCTTCATGTGAGTCTATAAACTGCAGTTCAATGTGTGAACGCATGCAGAACATCTTGTGCATATATCAAAAACTGTTCCACATTTTGGAAGAGTAGGCCATTGTGTGCCAGTGGGAACAGATGACAAAATTTATAAAACTGCATGCACACGGGGACAGGATGCAAAAAAAGCACATGATTGCTTATTCTGTTATCCTCGATATAAAAGAATAAATAAATAAATAAATAAATAAATAAACACATACTGCAGCCCCTATTAGTAGTATTATATAAATGAAAAAATGAAATATAATAAAATGGAAAACAGTGAATTACGCATATAAACCGACGAATGCATACATATATACAAAAAACATAAAAGGAGAAATGAATATAAAAAGTGTGTAAACGAACTTATCAGTCAACATATAATTATGTTCTTATCTACACACACACACAGCAGAACACATGACAAGGGGAGTCACTCTGTCATAGGCCAAGTTATGTCCCTTGACGACTTCCTTCGACGAGCGTGCAGTTGAGGGGAACATCAAGAGAAAAACTGAAAGTTCGGTATTTGACACAAAGCAAACTTTAGCCATGTCGCGGTGGGGAAATCTGGTTATGGGACAGGTGATCAAACGAAGCCTCGTCAACCGAGACACGATCAAAGTGCGCTGTCTGAGAATGAAGTTGGACACGAATCTTTACAAGGTCAGTGTTCTGTGCACTACGAAATCAGATCATGTATCCAAGGCCTAGCGAATGTAGACTTGACTTAGTACAGATTAGGTTACTTATAACTTAGTTTTGTTGTTATTTCTGCTCATGCCTAAGTGAATAAGCAACCGACCAACCCAAATCAATAACTGTCTTAAGAAGTGATGGGAAAAGAAAAGTCGGTGTGTGTGTGTGTGTGTGTGTGTGTGTGTGTGTGTGTGTGTGTGTGTGTGCGCGCGCGCTCGCGCGTGCGCGCTGCGGCGTGGTGTGTGTGCGTGTGTGTGTGCGGCATGTGCGTGCGCGCGCGCGCGCGTGTGTGTGTGTATGTATCTCACTGTGTGTGACAGTCAACACTGACAGTGTGTGACTGCACGGGGCATACATGAGTATGTGTGTGTGCTGTGTGTGTGTGTGTGTGTGTGTGGTTGTGTGTGTGGTGGTGGTGTGTGTGTGATGGTTAAAGGGGGGGGGGGGTAAAGATCTGTAGGGAAAATATTCAAACTGTCCAGAGCTTTTGGCTCTACTCAAGTCTATCTATAGACCTACAGCAAAGTCATAGGCCTACATCATTTAAGTATGATAAATAATGCTTTTGATTAAGAGATATATATATGACAGCCTTCTCTGCATTGTTTAGTTTCAGCTTTGATGTATGAATCAGGGCCAAAAATCAAAGAGTTGTTTTGACAGAGAATCACAGGGTTATTTTATTCCTTGACTTCGTAGGCAAATTGTTTTGTAAAAAAAAGCAAAAAACACTGAACAACAGAAAATTATACTCTGTTGTTTTTACATTGACAGACAGAAGATAGTTCACTTTCTTTTTTTCTGAGGTTTGAATTTTTTCTCAGTGTTACAAATAAAATCAGTTATTATACCTGTGAAAATGCTAGCTTAAGTAATATTTTAAATGCTTCTTATGCATATATATGTAGTATTTTATTATCTGTGATAATTTTGTGTTTTCCCTGTCATAATCTGATAATGATTTTATAACAGGAATTTCAAGGTAATGTTTAATGATAATAATAATGATAATATAATAATTAATAATAATACATGGAATTTGTATAGCGCTATATCTTGTACAAACAAATCATGTTTGATACATGATAGTGGAAAATGTGTGTGAGTAAATCTGTACAGTGTGCCTACTCATTGTTGTTTTTAGGTTGAAAGGCTCTGCTATGATATAATTATAAGGCTGTTACCACTCATCAGCTTTGGTATTTGTTGAAATGATAAGACATTTTGCGTGAAGCTCATGACGTCTTGTTTTATGTTTTCAGTACTTCAACTCACGAAAACATTATTGGGCCAAGGAGGAGGACATGAAGACAAAGATCGGTGACGTCGTACTCCTGGAACGGTTACCAGAGAGACTGACTCCACTCGTCAGCCACAGAATCAAGGAGATGGTCTTTGACCTTGGAGCTGTCGTTGACCCCGTCACTGGTCAGCGGTGTAGGGGGAAACAGTACATCGACGAAACAGAGCGACAGCTTGAGAAGGAGCAGATAGAGGAGGAAAACAGACAGAAGAAAACTACCACTCGATGATAGGGCCGTGAAAGACTGTAGTGCATGATCAAGTGTGAACTTTGAGATATGTCTGTATGAGGTGTGGTTGTGTGTTTTGAGTGTCTGAGTCAGTGTGCTTTGTTGAATTATGTGGTGAATATTTGATTCCATATGAGGATTGGTTTAGGGTTGGCATCATGTTGCTGCATGGAAATCTGAATATCATGGATGCAACTACGAGAAACTGTAATAAGACCTCATCTTTAAACAACTTATGTAATACAAAAATTGACTGCTCTCAAATGGAAAACCCCATAGGTGTTTTGACAGTAAAAACCACCTGTACAAATATTCAGTTGTCAATGTGTTTGTGTGAGAAAGGTGTATACTTCAAGTTAGTTGCAGTACCAAACAGTGTGTAATTAGATTTTTCCGTCATGTTTTACTGGTTGTTGGTCTTTATCTTTATGTAATTCAACAATATTCTTAGAAACAAGGATATCATATATATATGACTATGAGAGTCATTTGTTTATCAGAAGTATCAACGAAGTCTCTTGGCTGGAAAAAAAAAAATCATGGGTTCAAATCCCACCCAGGTAGGTTTTAAGGGGCTCCATCCTGCTCCAAATCATAATGAGAAAATGCTGTGAAATTAACGGAAATACAAAGACCCCATAGTGGAACAATGTTGGAAACTATTTTTCATGCTTCTGTGCTTGGGTGGGTCTGTGTCAAAGCTTTCTTTCTCTTTCCACACACACACACACACGAGTTCTTATGTGCACGCATGTACACACACAAACACACACATAGAACATCTTGCTCACATATTGAAACCCGTTCTGCTTTTTGGAAGAGTAGGCCATTGTGTGCCGGTGGGAATGGATGACAAAATTTACAAAGCTGCATACACACAGGGACTGGATGTAAAAAAGCACATGAGTACTTATTCCATTATCCTTGAAATAAAATAAAATTAATAATGTAGTGGGCAGGTTAAACTTGACAGAGCTAATCCCTCTCCAGGCACAGGGAATATGCTGGGTTAGGGTATCTATGGACAAAAGTAGTGTCCAGTGAGACTATGGACACACAAGTGTACAGTTCTGCTGGATGCAGGTCCTGTTCACCACACAATTAACAAATTAATGATTTGTAGCCAGTTAGAAAGCTCATGGATACAGGCAACATTGTGAAGTGAGAGCTTTCTTTTTACATTCTATTATATTATTGTCTTTACAGTGCCACAGATATAATGTTTATTGTTTTAGCTGTGATGGGGTGGTAAGATTACCTCCCATGTGATTAGAGCCCTGTTGCAGCATTGTGTTTCTAAATCTGGACACACCTGCAAATTGTGTGATGCTCTGTTTCCTTGGGTGGTGGTTGAAAACCCTCCATTGCATACACTACGCCTTTACAGTAAAATGTAGAATTTATGCAACCTCTTTTTAGATGTCACATCCTAACTGTCTAGCTGTGCCCACCCGAGATGCTGTGCAGAGATGGGAGACGAAAGATCTCCACTCAAGTTTTATAGCCATTACATGAACTTAGATTTTTATGGCGTTCTTCATACTTATAACTGAGCAGCTATAGGCTGCATGCTGGTACAGGTTGCATGTTGGGTATGTTTACATTTCCATAACCCACCAAATACTGACATGAATCATGCGATCTTTAACATGCACATTTTATCTCCTGCATGTGTATATATATATACATGAAGGGAATCAAGGCACTGGCAGGTCTGCACTTGAAGTTGACCTGAGAGATTGTAAAAGTCCCCCATCCCTAATTCACCAGAGACTGCTGAGATTCATTCTAAGACTTCATAGACCCACAAGATTGAAGTCAGACGGTCTTAACCACTCTGCTATAGTGTCAGTTCAGTTTTAAATTTATTAATTATAAAAATTTATTGGTTTGTGTCCACCCTCCCACATCCGTTTGGATCAGAAACAAGTTGCTTATAGTATGTAAACTACCATACTATACTGTCAAATATCATGACGTAAAAGAGCTACAATTACAGTTTACACTTTTATAAAATGCTCAAATACATTTAAGTGTCCTGTAAAAAGAACCCCAAAACCTTGAAATAATACACTAATAATTGCTCTTTTAAAATTTTCCCCCCAAATGTTTCATTGATGTCCAAATTTCCTTGATTGTTTTGATCTATGTATGTTTACAAGGACAGATTATAAGACTAGGCTTGGCCAAAACTCGTAGACTAATAATAATGAATTGCTAAATCCCCAGCATCTGATCCAATTCCAGGGAGAGGCAAGAGCAGTTGTGGCTTATCTAAATGAAAGGAAGAGGTTGTTCCTAGTGCTGTTTGTCAGTTATGTGATGTCAGCTCGGCCTCTGCTCGTTCAGTTCAAATTTTCTTTTCTTAATTAACAACAGCTACATTTTTTCATGTAATAGTTTATAACAGAGTGGAAGCAATGTTTGTGATTCTATTCTTTAAGAAATATTGAACCATGTACTTTTCTATCAGTGTGAGAAATCTGTGATTACTTCACAGCATTGCTTCTTCGACCATTACAGTTTACCAAGCAAGAGGTATGTGCATGTGTGGCAGAGCACTTTTCTCCCTTTAAAGCACTCTTGTTGCACCTTAAAGGTATGCCCACTCTACTGTAAAGAACGGCTTTGAATGTGTGTCAGCAGGGTGAAAGGCAAGATTTTGTGTGAAGCATACTAAATAAGGCACACTAAGCAGTGCTCATAAACTCAACTATACCAGCTTTTCCCCAAAGACACCAGCTTTTTGAAAATGTTTCATCTAAGAAACGTACGAGTCCCAGTTTTGTTAAGTGAAAAAATATTTTAAAATTTAATATCATTTGTGCAGTTGTAACATACAGTAACGCTTTTGGATTATGCAGTCATGCTCTTTGTTGCTTATGAAAAAAAACTTTAACATGCAACAGGTGTATCTCTCTCTCTCTCTCTCTCTCTCACACACACACACACACACACACTTAGAAACACACACACTTAGAAACACACACTGACCAGCTTTGTTTGGAAATGGTACAGAACAATTTTATTTACAAGTTTGATTGAAACATTTGATGATGAAAAGCAATGTGAAGTGCGGAAAAAAATGTTGCTAGTGGCTACCTCAAGACACCCACATCCCTGATAAGCACCGAGAAACATGGCACAGCTGAGTGTACAGCTCTCACACATCTGTCCTGCTGAGTTTCCATATAAATATGTCCTGTTGAGTTTCCATATAATTCTGTCCCTTTAGAGTTCCCACATAATTCTGTCCCTTTAGAGTTTCCACATAATTCTGTCCAATGAGTTCCCACATAAATATGTCCTACTGAGTTTTCAAATAATTGTCATATCGATTTCCTACAAAATTATGTCCCACTGAGTTTCTGCATAATGCCATCCCATTGATTTCCCACAAAATTCTGTCCAGTTCTCATAATTCTGTCCAATGATTCCCCGCATAATTCTGTCCTATTGTGTCCCCACAATAATTAGCAGAAAAGAAAGCAAAAGACTGTAATGACCTTCACACAATCACTTAGCTAAATAAAAGCTAAACAATCCAGTAAGCAGTAAAGAATTATTACCTTTGCTCAAACTTAAAAAAACACCAAAATCACATCTTTAGCTAATGATCGACGAATATGAAAATGCACCTACAGGTAGATAACTATGTTGGTCAAATTCTAGCACAGATAAACTAAAGAGAAAAGATTTAAAAAAAAAAAAAAAAAAAAGGAAACTCTCGAGAGCACTATTACAGGCAGTGTCTCATGGTAGTCACAGAAATGACATGAAATGAAGAGAATGGATACCCTCTCAACAGGCATGAAATGATGAACACAATGCACGGCGTCTGAACTGAGATGGAAACGATGAATATATACAGCCTGTGAAATGAGGTGAAACGATGGATTGTCTCTGAAGTGATTTTTGATAAGGAATATGATGAACACGGTGTCACTGAAGGTTATCTCAAGAAACCCACAGTCTTGCGTCTGGGTCCTTTATGATCCTCCTCCTTCAAGGTCTGCATCAGCTTCTGGTTCACTTGCTTGCCCACCTTCTGCCCCACCTGTAAAACAACAAGATTGCAATTCATTTATTTATTTATTTATTAATTCTTCCGTATTGAGGATAATGGAAGTAATACCATAGCTGATGCAGTAGTGGTTATAAATCCGATCTCCTTTCCATATTTGCCATAGTTGATGCAGTAGCTGTTATTCTACCTCATTTCTCTTATTTTCTCCTTTTTTATATGAACATTTTTTATGTCAACCTTTACAATAAGAGTGTTTTAAAACTCAGAGTGGTATATCTGGGCAGGGTTAAACAGCAGTGGCCTACAATCCAGAAATAAAGTGAATGTCTTGAATAATTGAATAACTGAAATTATGACATAAAGTGCATACAAACCTCCACACCTTAAAACCTGATCACAACACTTTGAGGGTGAATTGCCTGCCCTAAACTGCCGAAAAAAAAGCTTCTACCTACCAACACACACACACACACACACAACAGAAGGAAGATTTGATGCTAAATATACATCACCTGCATCATTTCAGTGACACTCTCAGGATCCAGTGACCCTTGACCCTCTTTCACCATGGCGGCCACAGACCCAGACTCGGTGACGGCCATCATGAGGCGTGCCAGACAACAGGCCTCCTCCTTCTGGGAGGCGTCCACTGTGTGGTTGTAGCCGATCTGAAAACAGAGAGGAAAATAGTACATGCTTCCTGAACAGGATAGCCTAGTGGTCAGAACATTGCGCTTGCAATTTGACGACTCGGGTTCGATTCCCTTTTAGAGGGGATTTTTTCCCCTAGAGTTAACATCAGTGCTGACTCCACTCTCCCCAAAAGTCCTTTAGATGAGACTATAAACTGAGGCCCTGTGTGCGAACGCACGCAGAACATCTTGCGCATGATAAATTGAAGAAGAATGACGACAAATCCTGTCCCGCTTTTCATAAGAGTAGGCCATTGTGTGGCGGTGGGAACAGATGACAAGATTTATAAAACTGCATACACATGGGGACTCAATGTAAAAAAGTACATGAGTGCTTGTTACATTATCCTCAATATAAAAGAAAAAAAAAAAAAAGATCAGGGCTAGTTTTGTATTCCAGCTGTTTGTGTTAACACTATCCCTATGTTAAGGGAGAGAACCCCTCTTTCCCTGTACATGTGCACATTTGTATGCTTCTGTAACCCAGTAGAGGGTGATACGTAGGGAAGGGTTAGTAGCTGGTTGGTTGCCCTAAAGTGGGTTATCTGAAGGGAAATGGTCAACACTTTCAATACTGTTCACACAACCAGTCTGTTCATTGCAAGTCTACTTATCAACATAATGTGAACAGCTGAACACTATTTGTCCTCTAGGTTACCAAAGCGACTGCCCATGTGTGTGCCATATTTGCATAATCTTTGTCATAACGTAAGTCATAGTCATACAAGACATGTTCAGTTTGATAATGATTTTTTTTTCTAATTAAAAAAGTAAGTAACACCCAGCCATCTCTATGTAGTGAACATTTTAAAATCCCTTATGATAATATAAAATGCAGTGAACAATAAAAAAAAAAAAGGAAAGAAAAAACCTCCCTAACACATAGTCTAAGAATAATATTTGGAATCTTCTTCAGAGAGAAAGTTCTGTTGTGTCTACCATTATAATTTTTCATAATACTTTGTTCTGAATATGACAATGTCACAGAAAACACACACACACGCACATGCACACACACACACACACACACACACACAAGCTTGCATGCACACACACTCGCGCACGCACACACACATAGAGCCATACACACATACCTCCATGCACAAAGACACATCCCATCCTCATAACCCCACACACCCATCCTACACCCTCAACACATCACACAGGGGAAATGTTGACCTGCACACTTGCCTTTTTGTAAACGACTTGACATTTGTATGTTACTTGTCAAAAATAGAAAACCCCTATAAAGCAAAACAAAAAACAAACCCCTATAAAGCAAAACAAAAAACTAAAAATCAAAGGAAAAGGAAAAAGCAGAAACCAAAACATGAAAATACAGGTATCAAAGCCAGAGAAACAATAAATGACGAGGATAAGAAATCTACTATGACATAAAGTGGTATAAAATAAATAACATAAAATAAGAGGTGAGCTATGAACTGTGAACACAACACACCTTGTTGACTGTGACGACGACCGGGGACGCGGACACATCGACTCGTTTCACGTTGAACGGGTCATCAGGCACCTCCAACTCCACCTCCTCCCCCCCTTCATCCTTCCTTACCGACACATTGGGGATCCTGCCATCACAAATCACTTCTGTTATGGGTCAACACTACCGCACATGTAAATGCATGCACAAATGTCCAAGTGTATTACACACATGTACACACACATACCTTATTTCTTTCTCTCATTTCTACAAAAATTTGCTGAGAAATTGCTTGAAACATGCTGAAAGAACTTTTGCCATTTGCAAGGAAGTATTTTGTTGTTTTTGTTGTTCCTCAGCTAGAGCTCAGAAGCTTACCAATGGTGAGATTTTACTTATGTGAACGATTTAGCATATCAGTATCATTAAGGAATAGATATATCTCCAAAGACTGTGTACAAGCACCATGACTACCACCCCTATAAACCATTCAGATAAAATCTAGCAAAGCACATGACGTACTGGGTGTTAAACAGCGCCGCTTTCACAGCAATGGAGGCCGCATCAAACAGATTGCCACCACATTCCAGCAACTGAAACACACACACACACACATACACACAATGAGAAAACATGGAATAGACACTTGTCAATGATTCATCATATACATCTTTAAAGTTGCCCCACAACAAATACTTTTAACAGAGAGGTTATACTTTTAAGGCATTATTTCCGCAACTGGCAACAAAACTTGTCAAAATCTTTGCACAAGACTTTGGAGTGATGATAGCTGCTGTCTGAGCGTTTCATGGCAAAGAAGTCCAATGTTTGTAGGCCAGGTGACATGGATGATGCAAACCTACCTAGCATGCCATGTTTTATAACCTGTGAAGGGGTGACCTCTGCAAGGTTCAACTGGCCTGAGAGAGACACAGAGTCTGAGAAATGGAGTAGTGTGTCCAGTCCACTCCTCAAGAGTTAGGGGACAAGTCACAATGAAAGTAAAAAAATAAATGATATGTGTTTGCAAATACTCTTCTTTATTTCAATTACCTACAGAGCAGCGTACTCTTTTACATGATTTTGTAAACAATACTCACTCTTCTTTTATGACAAGATACATATGTGCACATGTGTGCGTGCATGCGTGTGTGCGTGTGTGCATGTGCAAGCATAGATGAGTGTATAAAACCATTTTCTCCAGCACACAAAAAAATCCACATTACAACAACTCTATACACCAAGAACCTAATTACTACGAATCACAAACAACGCAAGTACCCCAACCCCCCCTCTCAAAAAAAAAAGAGAAAAAAAAAAGAGGACAACGCTCACCACGACATCGACGTAGAGCACCCAGCAGTACCTGCCCTCCAGCAGACAGAAGGAGGAGGTGTCCAGCACAGTGCTGGAGCTGTAGGACCGGTACAGCAGGTTGGTGATCGCTGTCGCCACCTCCTCCCCCCCGCGACCCTGGAATTCTGGGGTCGCGTTGGCAGAACTGAAGTAGGAAAAAAACGCCATAGGTGAGAAAATTAACAAAAAGTGTAGCTGTATTTCATGAAAATGTACCCTAATACTTTATGTTAGAACCATTCCAGTCATGAAAACATCTATCAATCCATCCCTTAGTCTGGTGACCATGGGGGCACCCCTGAAGACTTGACAACCAGTTCCCTACAATAATCATCAAAATAAAACAAATGAGCTCTTAATGTAAATAACAGGTCAAGTAACTTATGCAGCTGAACAAAAAATTTCACAAAACTAATGGTTCCAGACTACTGGTACATGTAAAAACGAGGAGAAATGTTTTGTGATTTATTTTATTTTCTGCAAAAAAAACAGTGGAGAGAATGATGTAAAACAGACATGGTAAAATTCGAAGGAGCAACAGAATCACCAACCACTGAAATTTCATTTTCTTGACATTTTCATAATTTTCACTCAAGAAGTTGGGCAAAGGGGAATTACAGTCGTAGTATATATATATAAAGATAAAAAAGGAAACCATTTATAAACTAAAGGTGTACATGCACCCCCAGAAAGAAAGTGACAAAGATGAGTTTGTAAGTGTAACCATCTTTCCACCATCACACACAAATATTAATTATAATCATGATTGTAGCACTACAATCAACAGATAATTCAATCTCTCTTATCATTCCCACCCCCTCCAAGAAAAAGGGCTTTATACAAAAATAAGCAAAACATCTCTTAAAATATAACCCTTTTCGTTATCATGCTTTCAAAACTTTACTGAACTGGACCAACAAAGTTACTTCAATTAGTCAATACTTTAACATTGTTACTGTAAAAAAAAGAAAAAATAGAGAGAAAAACTGCAGAAAATTTACACATTGAAAAAAAAAAGGTGCTGCAACAAAACTGGTGTTTCTCCATATATTATTTCTTTCAGATGTTAATCTGGAAAATTAAAAGCATATCTTGTGCTCTATAATTCCTGAATAACCGAGATACACAAATCTGCACACACTGTGATATCTATAGAGACGACCCACCAGTCCACAAAAAACTCCACTCGGCCCACTCCTGGCTGGTCAGATTTGGGTTCTTCCAGTTCTGCCTTCACTCCCACCAGGATTTCTGTGTTGGCCTACAGGAGAAAAAGCATCTACATTTAAATTTAGATAAACAATCTGTGTCAATATGAATACAATTATACATACATGAATATGAATAAATTTTACAAACAGTTGTCTAAAAGTAATAAAAGTAAAATTAGAGAAGCGTTTTCCCTGAATTCTTTTATAATAATTAACAACAAAAACAAATAAGCACTCATTTTTGAACACAGACACAAACACATGAGTGCTTATTCCAATATCCTCGATATAATAGAAAAAATAAATTAAATAAACATACACTGATACAGTACACACACACAGTGCACACACACACACACACACACACACACAGTGACACACACACAAGGTAAAGTAAAGTGTGGCTGGTGTTTTAGGCAGTAATGTTCACTGGTATTACCAGACGTAGTCTAGCAGAACCGCTGGTGTTTGGCATGAGACCCGTCTCCAGATCAATCTGCCTGAATTCATCATTGCTGCGTCCATCCTCACGGAAGTTTTCCTGGCATTTTGCAGACATAATACATTCATTAAAAAACTAAAATCAAATGATGTTTAAACATTTTTAAAAAAGAGGGGCAGGGCAGAAGTAATTAACTACGATGTACTGTTGTGTGCCCATGGATGGATGTGTGTGTGTGTGTGTGTGTGTGTGTGTGTGTGTGTGTGTGTGTGTGTGTGTGTGTGTGTGTGTGTGTATGTGTTCATTCAATGTTTCTCCACAAGTTGTTATTTGATAAAAATGGGAGAGAGGGGAGGGGGGGGGGGGGGGGGGGAGGAGGGTTGGAAGTTTCTGGGAAATGAATCTTATCATTAACAAACAATTGAAACATGCTGACTGTTATTTATAGTGATATATAGTGATAAAAAGAATTCTGTATTCATAGCTGAGTTACTGAGATACAATGAATTGTGCATGATTTTCTGAACTTTACCTAACACAACTGTGATAACAATGAACACAGAACAGAGTAAACATATGTGACGTTCCACCACATAAAGTCTACTTTTAATCTGCAATAATAAGGCTATTCAATACAATACTCTCCCCTAACCCCCCAAAAATAAATCCACAATGAATATTGGACCAACCTATGAAAAGATAAGTACTACAATAGTACAAATTGAAATGATACATTGCAGGAATGAGGAAGTGAGAAAATGAGAAATTGACAAGTTTAGCATCATGATAGGTGGTAAGAATGTGGGCTTGGGTATTTTGAAACACATTTTAAAGGAAAAACAACAACACATGCATTGATATTTCAGCAGATGGTAGAATGGCTATAGTTTTTATGCTGTTTTATAATCAATCAAAATCTTTTAATCGACAAGCTGACCTTTCATGGCTTTTATCAGAAAAGTGGGTCAGGTGCAAATCGACTCTTTTTGTGCCGGAGCGTCATCAATTTGAAATACCATATAAATTTCTATATTATATACAATCAACAATTTGGAAATAGTATCAAACAGCAATTTGAAAAGTTGATGAAAATAACAATCTCAATCAAAGACTAAAAACTGACCCCCCCTCCCCCCAACCAATGCAAAAACAAATCAAAATAGAAAGTACACGTGACTAGTAGTAGTATTAGTAGTAACACATTTTATGAATCAACGAGCAAGAACAAATTATTGGCCTAGGAACTTCATTACAGCGGCTTTTAAATTCAAGGTAGTGTGTGTGTGTGTGTGTGTGTGTGTGTGTGTGTGTGTGTGTGTGTGTGTGTGTGTGTGTGTGTGTGTTGTATGAGAATGTGTGTGTGTGTGTTGCGTGCACTCGGGCGAGTACACGAGTAAGTCTACACTAGCGCGCAGGGTTGGTCTATGTGTACAAACATGAGGAATCGAGAAATAAAACAACCAAAGAAACGAAAATCCCACAACAAACGACCAATTATAGTTACAACCTGTTGCTATTATTTTATTCATCACCCAGCAGAGATTTCTGATTACGGGACAGAAAGAATTACAAGGGCCTACCTGAATTCCGTGGATAATAAAGATTTTTTCCGCTTCGCTTAGACGTACGTCGACCATGCTTGTTTGGTACAGGAAGTGTGTGGTTCGTCACAAGAAGCGCACTTCCGGGTTTGTGTCATCAGTTATTGTTGTTATGGCGGCGTACACTGAGAAATTTATGTGTTTGTTTCTAGGGACAATTTAGTTAAAAGGCATGGTATTTGGTTCGTGCAATGAAAGCGTAGTACTGTAGAGAATATGGAAAACACAGTAAACGGGCTAGGGTAAGTGTTTCTTGTATTTGATCGCATGCTTTTTTTGTTTCTAAAGAAACATGTGGGCAAGAAGTGAATGAATGATGCTCTTGTTTTAACAGTAAAGTTCTGCTAATTGACGAGCGAGTGGTACCACTACTACCAGTACTAGTATCACAATACGTGTGTGAGTGACGGATTTAGACTCAAAAGTCCCATGACAACTGAATATTTCAGTAGGAAAATACGATGTGTATCAATTAAAACGTTAGCACCAGATCTGATTTACTACAGGTTCTGAATTAATGAAGCTTAGGCCTAATTAGTAAATTGGATCTTTTATTAACGTCTTTTTCACGGTTCTGAGATTTTAGGCCCCCCCCCCCCCCCTGCCACCACACACACACACACACATGCACGCACGCACGCACGCACGCACGCACGCACACACACACACACACACACACACACACACACACACACACACACACACACAACCACACACACAGCACACGCACACCACACACACACACACACACACACACACACACACACACACACACACACACACACACACACACAGAGTGACACACATACACAAGTCACACACACACAGTCACAGGCACACACACACACACACACATGACATACATGTACACACAGAGGTATGTGTGTGTACATTATGTGTGCACACACATGTATTTAACACACACAGTGACACACTCACCTTTTCTGTAATTTGGAAGAGTAGGTGATAGTATGCTGGCGGGAACACAGAACAGATGATAGTTGTTGAAAACCGCATATGTACATAGTTACTTAATTAGGAATTAATTCAATTATTCCTTATCTTTGAATTTAAACTTGAAAGAATTTGGATTAGACAACACACACACACACACACACACACACACACACACACACACACACACACACACACACACAGACACAGACACACAGAGACACAGACACACAGAGACACAGACACACACCACAACAGACACACACACACACACACACACACACACACACACACACACACACACACACACACACACACACATACGTACACACACACACACACACACACACACACACACACACACACACACACCACCCAGCACTGGCAGTAGGGACATATATATAGTTCATATTATATAACCATAGCTGCCGCTGTAGTCTAGTGGTTAGGCCCATTGGACTCATAATCTAAAGGTTGCGGGTTTGATCCCAGCTTTCAGCTATGGCGTTGTGCCCTTGGAAAAGGCACTTTACAGCTATTTTCTCATCCCACCCAGGTGTAAAAGGGGTACCAACCTTGTGTTGGGGGTTAACCCTGCGAAAGACTGGCGTCCTATCCAGGGGGGAGTCTGTGACCCTCAGTCGCTTAATCATTTATGCCACAGAAACCGGGATAAGCACCGGCCTGATGAGCCTTAGGCTCGGGACAGACTTTAACTTTTTAAACTATTATATAACCTACCAAGGAAATTTTAAAACTATGTGAACATTCTCATAAAAACTGACATTGTGTAAAAACTAAAACATTTTTAAGATACTGGATGAGTGAATCTTGCAATAAATGAATAAATTCATGTTCTTGTTTCAAATGGTATTCAGTGAGTAAATGAAATGATGCAGAACATTCATAGTTTGATTTTAAGTAAGGGCAGTTTTGCAATGCTCTTTGGTGCTGAAATGGCTGTGATTGTAAAGTGTGGTACTAATAATGTTACCAAAATGCTATCATTATAATCTTTTAATAACTGTTAACATTTAAGGCTTGCTCAAGTTGCTGTGTTACTGTTAGTGTGTGACTTTAGGAATCTATTTAGTTAATTATATTATAGATAAATACTTCATCAGTTCATGGAGGACAAAAAATTGAGAAAGCCAAGGCTCTAATTTAGGAATTTCAGCTGAAGTGTTAATTTCATAATGATAATGACAATTACAATGAAGACGCCAAAATCTCTGACTCAGAGAACAGTCATACTGCTTTGTAAAATTTTTCTTGTACATCGGGCAAAGATAATGATCATTGTCAATATTTAATATGGAGAATGAAATTTCATGATAATGATTACTTTTGTTTGAATAATTACAAGAAAAGAAACTTTGAAAGCAGCAATTAAATTAAAAATCATGATTCATATCAAGTCCAGATTATTGCCAAGATTTAAAGACCCTTTAGACAGTTTTAGTTACATTTCCAAATTGCAATGAATAAATTATGTTCAGTGGAAAACCTTTTACTCTGGAAAACTGGTTTGCAAGAAAAGGCAAAGTAATTAGTAAGTCATCCAGTTAAAAAAAATCAAGTTGTGAATTGAATCTAATGGGAATTGGAGACTGCAGAATCTTTGCTGAGGGACTAAGACTATCCCTGAAATCAGAATGCAGCTGCCTTAATGGTGGGAGACAAACTGTTGTAACTTTATCATGTGAGAAAGAATATCACCATTGGTGAACCCCGGAGTGCTAGCCAAAGAAGATTGAAGAAGAACAACAAAACTTTAAATCAGCTAACAGTGCTATTACTTGAAGCAAATGGACTGTACTATAGTAGCCCAATACAGAAATTTTCAAGAATAAAGTACAATTGATCTATAGATCATCTATACATAGATAAGATAGCCTTGTGGGTTGAGGATTGAGTACAGAATTTATGATAATGAGTTGATAACAACTGAGGGTGGGGGTTCAGTCCCCAGCTGAGGTGATCATTTGAGAGGATTTCCCCCTCAAGTTAACATTTGGCATTCATCCCTCTCCCACATAAGTCCTATAATGAATACTGGTTGAAACTTTAACTGTTTAAACTTGCAAACTTGGGTGCCAGCACATGCAGAACATCATTGCTTTGGGAGCAGTTTGTTTTTGCTGTGTGTTTTATGTGTTTTTTACAGGACACAACATGATACCACCCACACCTTGCCACACCACACCACACCTCACTGCACAGCACCACACACCACACCACACCACACCACATCACACCAAACACACCACAATACAAATTTATCACAATTCTATAAATTTATCAGACGTGGAAGTTAACACCAGTGGTAGGGATATATGCACAGTATCTAGATTTTCAAACTGCATGAGTTGGCTGGCCCTGTGGGCATTCATGTTCAGTTTGCACTTGATAATTAACACTTTTTAATGGTGGTGTCTGGCTCATTCGTTCAGATGTCATCATTATCAGTGATCAAAACTAGTGACACTGTTCAAAATGAAACTAGTGCCAAAGGCTTTTTTTTGTTAAAAAAGAAGTACATGTGTGTGAAAGGCATGAAAAAAAAGAGTATTATGTTGGTGTGGCAGAAGTTTTTCATGCTCTGTTCTGACATCTTGTTTTATCATCAATATTGTCAGTGGAGAAAAAAATAACAAACGATCGCCACATGGTGGAATGCAGTATTAGATTAGAAAATGAGAGGACTGTCAGCTGTTTCTGGCTATATTGTTGTTTTTAATAAAAGGTAACTGGATTTGTGGTGTGGGTTGGATGAGGGGGTGGAGGGAAAGAAATGCGAGATGCCAAAATGATGCTGTGACTGTGTGAGTATGATGAAAAATTTCTAGTGAAAAGGAAATGTTTTTGAACACTGTGGTATACTACTTACTAGTCATACTTAAACTAGATTAATTAGATTTAAATAAATCAAACAATAAGAAAATAGGTAACTCAACATATCATTGATATGTTCCAACTGTAACAGGGTTCGCGATAACCGGTAATTGTCAGTATTTTACCGATTGTAAACAGGGAATACCGAAAATTTTCGAAGCAGCCGGTACCGCGTACCGATTCTGTTTGCCTGTGACCGATTAGATTTCCGTCTAAAAAAAAAAGTCTGAAGTGACGTTTTCTGACAGTCTGTCATGCGCCTGTACTGTGCTTACGCACCTACCCCTTCCTACTACCCCTTCCGACGAACATCTTTGGCGCCAGCCTCATTTAATTAGCCTAGCACGCAGAACAGCAAGCTTTACTGTGAAAGAATAGAGCTTCGCGCTCTTCTCGGCATGACAGTCACTTCCATTCACAATGAGTAAATGGGGCCTAGATTTATTTATTCTTTATTCTTTTAATCTTTCATATCGAGGAAAATGGAATAAGCACTCCTGTGCTTTTTTACATCCAGTCCCCGTGTGTATGCAGTTTTGTAAATGTCATCTGTTCCCACCGGCACACAATGGCACACGATGGCCGCTTTGCGGAGGGTCTATGACTATGAATTTGCGCGTTGCTTTGAGAGAGAAGAGTCGAAAACTAAATCTAAAGTGAACGAAAGATCTAGATGAGCACTAAGCATAGAAACAAAAAGAAGAATATAAGTCACAGGAATGATGCCATGCAAAACAACAGTCTGACACAGACGATGACACAGGCGCTAGAAAAAAAATCCTATTTCCTGCGTGGCTTCGTGCCCAAGAAGCGAGTGTGGCAGCAGCACGGCAGTCAAAGTCTGAGAGATTCGCGTTCAATTTAGATACAGTTTTTCTGCCGAACAATCCCCCCCTCCCCCACCCCCTCACTGAATAGTTTCGTTTTGTTCACAGTACGTACCGGATTTTATTTTCTGGGGACCGATTTTAGGGGAGTTGGTCAAGATATCTCTGAAATGGCAACTCGCAGTACCGGTTTTAAAAAATCCTAGCGCGAACCCTGCTGTAATTTAGCATTTGAGAAATTCCTGAGATGGGAATTGAAAGCTCAAGGCAACACTTAACGTTACCTCATTCAGTATTTAAGTTCTTTTTGAGACAAAACCTCTCAAGAAACAGTTCAAAGACCCCGTATTAAATGCATTATTAACTAAAACCTGTGCCACCCATCCCAGTTTTGTCTGGGTTGAGCCGGTAAATCAATAAAATCCCCACAGGGGATGATGAGCATTTGTCCTGAATACTTATCAGAACAGAACATGAAGTATTTTATAACTTTTGCATTTACAGTATTGCCATGTATTTGACTGGAAGTCTAATATGCCATGTTATAACATAATATAAAATCCAACTTCCATCTCGCTGCACTTAAAATTAAATGCTGTTAAACTAGATTTTGTTTGCTTTAAAATCTAAGCTTTTGTTTCATGAATTTCATACAAGTGGCAAACATTTACCATTAAAAATGAATCAGTTGTCTCTCTTTTTTTCTTCTCCTGTATTCAGTATAGATTTTATTTTCTTATATATATTAGTTATTACAGCTGTGCTTCAGGTCTACAGGTATAAATTTAGATCTTAACTTATGAGATATAAATTATAAGATGTCATGATATGTGCAAGTTTAATTTGAACAGTTACTGTATTGTATTCATGAGTGTATTTTGAAAATTAACCTTCTTTATTTAAAAGTTAAGTAAGTGAGTGAGTTTGCTCAGAAGGCATTGTATTTTCTGTGTTGTGTGCAGTGATAACCAGGGAAGAATGGAGGCGGGGGCAGGCAAGGGCACACCCAAAGCCAAGAAGCCGGTGCCTGATGGCGTGACCACCATCGACTGTACCCCCTACTGCAGGATCTTCGGCCTGTCTTTTCCATGGATGCGCAAAATCTGGTTCGTCAAGGACATCTGTGGCCTGGTCAGTTGGATCGTCCTTAAATACTTTAGTTCGCAGCTTGTTGGCTTTTAAAAAATGACAGTGTGTTGTGCATTGCGCTCGTGATCAGCTAACCTGTGTTTAAATTCCTTTCCAGGGGATTTTTTCCCCTGGAGTTAACATCAGTGCTGACTCCACTCCCCTCAATAGTCCTTTGGATGAGACTATATACTGAGGTCCTGTGGGTAAAAGCATGCAGAGCATCTTGTATGTTAAAATTTGTTCCATGTTTTTGAAAAAGGTGCCTGTGGTAATGGATTGATTACAAAATTTTCAAATCGGCATATGTACAGGGACTGGATGTAAAATAGCACATGAGTGCTTATTGAAGTTATTCTATTAACCTTGAAATAAAAAAAAGATTTAAAAAGTAAATCTATCTGAGATGCATTGATTATATTTTTCTTATTATTTGTTTTTCATTGGTTTTGTTTCAAAGTGTGCATGTCTTTGATTTTGTGTCTGTCCACTTGAAGTGTGTGTGTGTGTGTGTGTGTGTGTGTGTGTTCGTTTATCCACGAAAAAGTGAGTTTAGACTGTGTATGTATGTGTGTGTGTGTGTTGTGTGTGTGTGTGTGTGTGTGTGTGTGTGTATGTGTATGTGTGTGTGTGTGTGTGTGTGTGTGTGTGTGTTTGTGTGTGTGTGTGTGTGTGTGTGTTGTGTGCGTGTGTGCATGTGTGCATGTGTGCATTTGCATGGGTATGTAACTGCTAATAGCACATGTTCATGCACACTTATAGTAATATACATGTGTGTCCACACATGCATGTGTTTGTGCATGCATGCATGTGTGCATATTTGTATTGGTTAATTATTTCTTACTTATAGCTTGTGATTCATTTAAAACACTTAAAAAATTTAAGGAAGGATAATGTAGCCTGAAGCAATACTTCTGATTAGCTATGAAGTCTCATGCATTGTAAGGCCCCTCAAGCAAAAGATATGGAATACAATCCAAACCAAATCATTTGTGTAATGGTATTGTTTGGCCCTTTTAGAGCTAGGTAGTGGGGCTATGAACAACAAGACTGGAGTGGAGCTGGTTCAACCCATGCTTTTGCTGTGATCTCTGCAGAAAATATTTTCTAACTTATCCCCTAAACATTTACCAGAACTAGGGAAGAACCAGCCTGAGTCATCAGTGTTAACCTTTTCAGTGTCCCATGATTGCTTTGGCCTTCATGTTTTGTGTGCCCCTGAAAGGGCCTCATGATGGGAAAATAGCATCATTCTTATGACAGGATGTTATATTCCCTTTATCTGTGGAAGAGATTTGTCCTGTTATGTATAATTTATACAGAGAAATATTTGTATGTAGCAAGATTTAGTCGCACTTTAAATGTCAATTTTGTTGTCATAAAACACATACACAGGCATACTAGTATGTGTACATGTGCATGCACACACATGCATGCATGCACACATGTACCCCCCCCCACACACACACACACATGCACACATACATGTACTCACACACACACTTACACACACACACACACACACACACACACACACACACACACACACACACACACACACACACACACACACACACACACACACACACACTCACTCCTCTCTCTCTCTCTCTCTCTCTCTCTCTCTCTCTCACATTAGCTCAATTCACACCCATAGACAACAATCTCCTTAGCTAATGTCTTGTCAGTATTGTCAGTGAATGTAAAATGGATGTGACAGGGAAGGTGGTAAGGAAACAAGCTTACTCCATTAAAAAAACAACACTACACAACTCTTTTGACATTACTTCCTGATTCAGGCTAACTAGCTCAGCAGCTGGAACAAATTTGAAGCTAAGAACTGGTGAGAACTACCACAGTGGACTGCAGAAAATCAATGTTTCTAAACTAGCTTTTTTATTTTATGCGCAGTTCTCCAGAATTGGTGACTTGTGAAGAAGCAAATCTTTAATGACACATACACATTTCTTTTTTGAGATCTCTACCTACCAGCATGCTAGTATTGATTACTATTCAGTACATATCTGTCAGATATAAGTGACTAATGTCCTAAGAAGCAAGTCATTTATCATGATTTATGACATACACATTTCTATTTGAGATCTCTACCTATCAGTGTATAAGTATCACTAACCTGTGTGATATCTTTCAGATATAAGTGACTTGTGAAGAAGCAAGTCATTTATCATGAATTATGACAGTTGACATACATGACATGTTTCTTTTTAAGATCTCTGCCTACCAGTATACTAATATCATTAACCTGCAGGTCTGTCAGATATATTCATAATATTATCAACAGTATTTGTTGCAGACCTACACCACTTCTAGTTTCTGATATATGATTTGTTCAACTGAAGTAAAAATCAAGCCTCAGAAATGTCACAAAATGCCGTTAGACTGGAAAGAAAATCTTGTACCTGTTAAAAATTTGTTATAAAATCTTTGGTTTCAGGTGTGTGCCATCATTACGTGGATGCTTCTGCTGTACGCTGAGTACGTGGTGATGATTGTGATGCTGCTGCCCCAGTTTTTCAACCCCTACAATTTCTTCAATGCCGTCATCTACAACTTCTTCGCCTTTATGGCTCTCTCCTCACATCTACGGGCCATGCTCACAGACCCCGTAAGTCAAAGTCAAATCAACTCAGATTTTTATATTCATATGGTAAGCTTTTACGGTGTGGAATATTGCATTTTACACCAAGTGGTTGATGTACAAAGCAGTACAGAAAGCCAAGGGCTGTCTAAACACTTGCTGTTCCTATGGGGGGATGCTGGGGGCATGTCAGTATGAATAACATTCCCACTGTTTGGAAATTCTGTGCTAGCACTTTCCTCTTTTCTTTTATCCATTTCTTTGTTCCTGATTTGTTTCTTTCCTTCATGTCACTTCCTTCTTGTTCATTTTTGTCTTCTTGGTCTATTCTCTTGCCTTTTTCCCCAGAAAGACTTAAAATATAACAATTTTCTCCCATGCTGAAGTCAGATGTTCTGGGCCTGACTTGTCAGGCACTTAATGGTAGCGCAACACATTTTCACTTATAGATAAAAATAGCTGCTGTCTGTAACAGTGGCATTGTCAATGACTGCCATGGGTGTCCAGCTTTGTTAAAGGTGTTCTGGATGCGTTGCACACAGGGCATCAGTTTATTAATCATAGTCTGATCAGAAGGACTTGTGGGAGAGTGGAATCAGTGCTGATGTTAACTACGAGGTAAAATTCCTTAGGACAGGCATGTCCATAGTGGCTTGAGCCCAAGTCATCGGATCACGAGGGCAGTGCTCTAACCACTAAGCTATCCCGTTCTGTACCATTACAGATAGATCTATAAAACCCTTCAGATAAGACTATAAACCGAGGCTCCATCTATGAATGCACGCAGAATATCTTGTGCACATGTTAGAACCTGTTCCGCTTTTTGAAAGAGTAGGCCATTGTGTGCTGATGGGAACAGATGACAAAATTTACAAAACTGCATACGCACAAGGACTAGATGTAAAAAAGCACATGAGTGCTTATTCCATTATCCTCGAAATAAAAGAAGGAATAAATAAAATATCTATAAAATGTATGTGTGATTATGCAGGGAGCGGTCCCTAAGGGGAATGCCACTGGGGACAGCTATTGAAGATGGGTCTGTACCATTATAGATAAAAAATAGCTAGAGGTGTCCCATAACCTATGCGGTCATAGGGGAGTGAGGTGTCAGAGACCTCAGCTTCTCTAGGGGCCAGCATATTAAGTACAGC
>CM060330.1:54725310-54750310 GCA_030674155.1 Stramonita haemastoma
AAAAGAACAGAGAGAGAGAGAGAGAGAGAGAGAGAGAGAGAGAGAGAGAGAGAGAGAGAAATGTTGTGTGTGTGTGTGGTGTGTGAGAGAGAGAGAGAGAGAGAGAGAGAGAGAGAGAGAGAGAGAGAGAGAGAGAGAGAGAGAGAGAGAGAGAAATTTGTGTGTGTGTGTGTGTGTGTGTGTGTGTGTGTGTGGTGTGTGTGTGTGTGGTGAGAGAGAGAGAGAGAGGAGAGAGAGAGAGAGAGAGAGAGATGGTGAGAGGGTGAGAGAGAGAGAGAGAGAGGAGAGAGATAATGTGTGTGTGGGTGTGTGTGTGTGTGTGTGTGTGTGTGTGTGTGTGTGTGTGTGTGTGTGTGTGTGTGTGTGAGAGAGAGAGAGAGAGAGAGAGAGAGAGAGAGAGAGAGAGAGAGAGGACAGAGACAGAGAGAGAGAGAGATAAAGAGAGAGAGAGAAGAGAGAGGAGAGGAGAGGAGAGAGAGAGAGAGAGAGAGAGAGAGAGAGAGAGAGTGTGTGTGTGTGTGTGTGTGAGACAGAGACAGAGACAGAGAGCCACACACAAGCCAGTAAACAAAACAAAACAAAGGGAAGAAACAGAGAAAGTTCACTCCCCTCTCCCCTGGCCCCTCCCCCAGCCCCCAGCCCCCCACCTCCCACTTGACCACCCCCCCCCCCTCTCTGCACAAGGAATGAAAAAAGAAGAAAAAGATGAAACGTACAGTAAGAGGAATGAATGTAAGGAGGCTTGTGAGATCAGCTTAGCGTGTGATGATCCGAATCTACAGTGGGGGAAGGAAGATGTGAAAAATAAAGACTCGTTCATAAACCACTTCATCTCTCTCTCTAATCTTCTTCCTCCTTACTTCACTAGTGATACAAGCACACAGACAGGCAGGCAGGCAGATGTATGCATGCACACAGGCACGCACGAACGCACGCATGCACGCACGCACACACGCAAATTCTCTCTCTTACTCTCCACTCTCCCCCCTCCGCTCACTCTCACTCTCCCCCCCTCCTCTCTCTCCCCCCTCTCTCTCCCCTCCTCTCGATCTCTTTCTTTCTGTTATTCTTTCTAATTTTCTCTCCAGTTATTTCTGTCTGACTTTTTGTGGGAGATCAGGGGTGCAAGAGAGGAGGTAGGGAATATTGCATAGTGTAAAGAAGCTTTCTCCTTATTCGTTTAAACTAAGTAAAAATATTTATATTCTCTCTCCCTCTCCCCCCCCCCCTCTCTCTCTCTCTTTCGCTCTTTCCCCCTCTCTCTCTGACTCTCTGATCTCTCTCTCTCTCTTTCTCTCTCCCTCTCTCTCTCTGTGTCTCTCTTTGTGTTTCTCTGTGTCTCTCTCTGCGTCTGTGTCCCTGTGTATCTGTGTGTCTGTTTGTCTGTCTGTCTGTCTCTGTCTCTGTCTGTCTTTGTCTGTCTGTCTGTCTCTGTCTCTCTCTGTCTGTCTGTTTATCATGTAGAGCCATTTGTCTGAGTATATTTTTTATATTATAGCATCTCCTTCACTCTTTTGTTTTATGTTTCTTTTTTTGATTTTTTTTAATACATTTAATCTCAATCTTTTTCCAAGACCACTACCTCCCTCTCCACCCTTACCCCAGCCCCCCTTCAAAAAAAAAAAAAAAGAGAAGAAGAGAGAAAATCCTTTCTCTTCCTAACTTTCGGAAGAACACAAATTAATAATTGAGCATCCCCCTCCCCCGAAACAAAGAACACAAAACAACAAAACGAAAAAATCAACAACAAAAACAAACACACTAACAACAAACAAAACCAAAATATAACAAATAAACAAACAAGCGAAAAACCAAGTTAAGGCAAAGAAAACTGAACCAAACACAAAATCACGTTAACATCTTTTAAACTTGCAACTTTTTTTGCTGCTTAGTTTAGTCCCCATTGTTCAGAAAGAGCACCTCCCCTCCCTCCCTCGTGCCTCTTAAAATAAAGAAAAAAGAATTCCTCCCAAACAATAAACAAATATAAAACAAAAAGGAAACAAGAAAACAGACAAAGAGTCAGTGAACAAGAAAAAGAAAAGAAAAGAAAAGAAACAAAAAATCCACACCCCAAAAATCCTGGAAGCAGAACTAACCAGACACAGTTTCAAAGAGGAAATGAATGAGAAGGAAGAAGAAACAGCAGAGCGTGCTAATGGCTGAGAGAGAGAGAAAGAACAGTAAATAAAAACAAAACCACACCAAAATAACAACAAAAAGGGGAAAAAGACAGTGCAAGGGTATCACAAAGTGAGATGCTCAAAGCGGGTTTTGGAAGCAAGGATAGGGAGTAGAGTGGTGTGTGTGTGTGTTGGGGGTGGGGTGGGGTGGGGGTGGGGGTGGGGACTGGAGAGGGATCTGGTTGAAAGGCCTGGAAATAAAAAGCATGGATAACACTCCCCCCTCCACCCACCCCCCTCCACCCTTAACCCCCAAATCTTCTCTCCATCTCTTTCTAACCTTAGCCCCCCCCCCCCCCCCCCCTCCGCAGCCCGAAAGATTAAAAGTGAGGGTGATGGAGAAATGAAGGAGATTAATGAGGATGGGAGAGAGGTGAGGTGTGGTGGACACCTGGCCACTTGTCCTGTTTGCTCAGGGAAGGAAGGATCCATCATGGCCACAACCTTGCTGGGACCAGGAACCAGCTCAGCGTCCATAGCTTTCTTCTGTTTTATATTCTAAACTTTTTCTTTTTCCTTTTGCTGGTTTTCATCTCGTCTGCAGACATCCTCATCTTCAATTAAAAAAAAAATTATATCGAGGATAATGGAATAAGCACTCGTGTGCTTTTTTTTTTATTTTTTTTTATTTTATACATCCAGCCCCCGTGTGCATGCAGTTTTTTAAATCTTGTCATCTGTTCCCACCAGCACACAATGACCTACTCTTATGAAAAGTGGAACAGGATTTAACATGTGCACAAGATGTTCTGTATGCGTTTGCACATGGGGCCTTGGTTTGTAGACTCATCTGAAGGACTTTCTGCTGTGCTGTGCTGTCTACTCTCCCTATACCAGTTGGTCACATGGTCACAGTTCCGATGGTACCAGCTGCTGTGGTGTAGTGGATGGTGGTACAGAGATTCCTGGTTTGTGAGGTGAAGGGTTTGAACTTAGCAGGCGCGTCTGGAATTTGTGTTTTGGGGGGTGGGGTGGGGACTTGGGATGGTGTCTTTGGATGATTCATATGAGAGTTGAGTCTTCTTTGGGTTTCTGTCTATAGTCCGTCTTACCGAAAGCACTTTTCCAGGGAGTGGAGTCAGTACCACTACCAGTGTTCACTCCTGGGGAAAATGGTTATTGAGGTTTGAACTCAAACTCTTGATGTCAGATAAGAAGGAAGGTGGTTAGACCTGCTAACAAGTAAACTGCTAGGTGCTGGGGTTAATTACCAGCCAATCGATATGCAAAAATCGCACCATTAGTAAGTAAACCTTGGAGCTCTAACCAAGGAACAAAACAAAAAAAAGCTTTCAGATCATCACCAGTGCAATGCTCTGACCACCACTTGGCCAGTTCACCCCCTAACATCAGCACCGCCACCATTTGATAAAAAAAAAAACACACCAGTCTCTGATGATATCATCATCTTGGCGGTGGTGTGTCAATGCTCACCAATATTTGAGAAAGCATCATCAGAGAGATACAAGGAGTTGAGCTTGTTAAAAAATGAAAAAATAAAAAGAAGAAACGGGTTAGAGGGGGGTGAGAGGGATGGGATGAGAGGATGGAAGCACAAAAGGAAGGCAAGGAGGAGTGGGGTGGGGGGTAGGGCATTGCAGGTGGGTTGGGGCAAGCGTAATGAATCCTTTTTCACAGCTAACTTTTTCAGGATATCTTACTATTTATTTTCTTTCGGGTTGCTTTTTGGTTTTGATTTTGTGTGTGTGATTTGTTTTGTTATCTGTCTTTGGTTAAGTACAGTCATTTTTGTTTTAGAATTTGAAGCGATCTGCCCCTTTTATTTGGATTTGTTTTGTTACTTAGTTTTTTTAATGAGTTGGTTTTTCTTGTTGTTTTTGTTGTTGTTTTTTGGGGTAAGTTCTTTTTGAATGTGAAGGATTAGACTTTTCAGGCTGTTTATCAGGCCAATGGTTAGCTTGTCACGCATCGCATTTTCTTGAAATTTTAGAATAATTTTTTGAAGTATTTAAAAATGTTCTTATTTATTTTTTTGATGTGCCTGGACAAAAAAACAACCAAACTCAGACCAAATCAGACAAAATTGTTTGAAAATATAGAAGAAAAGATGTGAGAAAAACAGTGAATATGAAGACAAATGGCTAGAGGTGTGTGTGTGTGTGTGTGTGTGTGTGGTGTGTGTGTGTGTGTGTGTGTGTGTAGTGTGTGTGTGTGTGTGTGTGTGTGTGTGTGTGTGTGTGGTGTATGTATGTGAATTGTTTACAGGTAAAAAAACACACACATATATTCTCTGTCTCTATCTTTTGTCTCTGTGTGTCTGTGTCTGTCTGTCTGTCTGTGTGTCTGTCTGTCTGTCTGACAGTCTCTGTTTGTCTGTCTCTCTGTCTCTCCTAACTCTCTGTCTGTCTGTCTGTCTGTCTGTCTGTCTGTCTGTCTCTAAACCCACGCACAAATCACAGAATTTTATATCCAAAGACAAGAAAAGATTACACAAAAGTTTTAAGATATATGTTATTATGTATAAAGATATCAATCAATTACAGTTGAAAAGGAACTAGAATTGGAAGAAAAAGAAGCATAGAAAGAACGTAACAAAAGGATATTTGAATTAGAAAATGGAGGGAGAGAGAAGGAAGAAGAAGAAGATACAGAAGAAAGAAGAAGGAGGAGGAGGAGGAAAGGAGAGAGAAAAAAAAACGAGAGAGAGAGAGAGAGAGAGAGAGAGAGAGAGAGGAGAGAGAGAGAGAAGACAGACAGACAGACAGACAGACAGACAGACAGACAGACAGACAGACAGACAGACACAGACAGACATAGAGAAAAAGAGAGAGGGAGACAGACAGACAGACAGACAGACACACACACACACACACACACACACACACACACACACACACACACACACACACACACACACACACACACACACACACACACACACACACACACACACACACACGAGACAAAACACACACAGACAAACAAACACACACAGACAGAAACAGAGAGAAACAGAGAAGGAGAAAAAAGAATTGTAAACAGATATTTAAAAGAAAAAGGATGAAATATATATTTTTAAAAACCCAGAAAAGAAGGCAAGACTAATGAGGAAGGATTGGGGGGATGGGTAGAAATGTGAGCGAGGAGCAAGACAGGGGAAATGACAAGGGGCTGCTGCTGTTGATCATCAATCCATCATCCTGTTATCCTGGGGGACCAGCCTGCCCCTTGAGACCAGAGGGGGGGAGGGGGGGGGGGGCTAGGAATCTGACACCCCCCACCCCACTCCTCTCCTATTCTCTTCTCTTCCTCTTCTTCCTTCTCTCCTGACTAAATTTATCATCAAGTATCGTCTTCTCCATCATCTCCTTCTCCGGTTTGATTCTTCTCATCAGTCTTAGCAGCCCGCCACATTTCAGACTTGATGAATTTTGTGGACAAACGGTGATCAGTTTTGTGGTGTTGAGGGAGAAAAAATGGTGATGTCTTGTTTGTTTGTGACACATCTCTGTCTGTCTTTTAAGAAGCAAGGGGGCCCAAGGTTCGAATTCCGTTTGTGGCTTGTGTGAAGTTCTGCTTTAGGCATTAATTGATGAGTGGGGATATTATATCTCATTGGTCAGCACTCACTTTCCCCACACTAAGGTTAAGCAGCATTGAGTGTGGTTACTGAGTTGGTGGGTGACCATTTGTGTGCCTTGGCTTCAGTACAGTCCCTCAGTTCACCCAGTTGTAAATGTGTACCTGCCTCTTTAGGGTCAGGGAAGGTAAAGCAGCGATGGAGAGGAGATGGGCGCTGTCCTCAATATGCTGGCCCCTAGAGAAGCTGAGGTCTTTTGATATCTAGCTCCCCAACGACTGCATAGGTTATGGGACACCTTTACCTTTATTATGTGGGTGGTGATGGTGCTGGTCTGCTAGTGGGAGACAGAGACAGCCCTGGTGCTCCCCAGATGTCCTGGACTGACAGTTATGTTTCTTTCACTGTGTGGGTCATGGGGGTTACAGAATAACTGTTTCAGTATGGGGGTCATAACTGATGGGAAGTTGTTTCAAGTTCAAGATTATCATTACACTACACATTTAAAGGCCATCACTAACTTATGAAGCCTAACATTCCACACAATAATTAATTACATGCACCTTTGTCATTGGAAAAAGTCAATATGACTGCCAAAACTAACAGTTCTGAACCTTTTAATTGTTAAAAGATTGAAAAATTGTTTTCACAGTATTTGTCTGGAGCCATGGAAGCATTTTTAGAGGCCCCCTCTCACTGGACAGTGTGGTTTAAAAGTGTGGATAAACATGTGAATGACTATACATCATTACATGTACCCATGCATATCTGTGGATAGAGACTACTGGGCAAGTAAGTGCATACATACCTAAAAAAGAATGTAACAAAAGATTGATGGCTGTTGCCCAGTTGAGCAGGAGGTCCAGTTTTTCTCATCATTCAGAGAAGATGCAGTGATCAGACAGACAGTGGGGTGTCATTACAGTGTGACAGTAAGGTGGACTGTATGACCAGAAAGGCCAGAGCGAAACAAATCCCTAACAGAGCATTTGTCATCATAAACATACATCTCCAGCAGCTTCAGGTGTCTGTTCAGTCTGACTGTTTGGAATATGTCATGCTCTCTTTCAAGGGGAGGATGGTTTGTAAGTCTCCCTCCAATAAATTATCAGTATGAAGCCCATGCTGATGTTGTGCACACCAGCGTGTGCACCTTGCATAGATGATGATGATGATGATGATGGTGATGATGATGATGATGATATGATTTTTTATTATTGTTCTTCTTCTTCTTCTTTCTTCTTCTTCTTCTTCTTCTCTTCTTCTTCTCTCTTCTTCTTCTTCTTCTTCTTCTTCTTCTTCTTCTTCTTTTTCGAACGTTCAGACAGCAACTGTTGTTGTCTGTCATCTGAGCAATAATGCTTTGCGCTGCCGTTAAACGCCTGATAAGCCAGGCCCAGCACATTTGACTTCAGTGTGGGAGAAAATTGTTGCATAATTGGCATGTGAGTTACTTTAAGGTGTGATGGCCATACTGGAATCTTTAAATAGATGTCCTGGCTTGATTGATTTTGTTGTTGTTTGTTTCATTGTGATCACCTGTCTCATTTTTGCACTTGTCACACAAGTGTTGCTTATCAGTCACTTGCGTTCATTCTAGGAGGAAAAAAATGCTCACATGAGTAACATGCATGAAGTGAAGATGACATGATTCGTATAACTCCCAAGTTTGGAGGGAAGGGGGAGAGGGTAGGGGTTCTTTCAGTTTTTTTTTCTTTTTCTTTTTTTTTTTCTTTTTTTCTTTTTTGTTTTCTTCAGTAATGGCCTGAGAGGAGGTAGTGCAGTGCAGGCTTTACCCTGTCTCCCCTAATTGTTCCTCTCCCAGAAATATACATGTGGAGCAATGCATGCACCCTGTCATACACAGCAGCAGGCCTGTGGAGGTTTGGCAGCCAGAGTGGCTGTATTGATTTGTCATGCCGAAATTGCCATACCCCCTCTTCCTCCCCCCTCCTGTTAAAAGGCAATCCTGCCATCAGCCTAAATCAGCTCATAATAACGATCTTGTCAGAGTGAGCTTCAGTCAGACATCACATGCAACTTTTCGCCTTCTACTCCCAGTTTTCTGTCTCCATATTTTTTGTTCTTTTTTTTTTCCTTCGTCTTTTTTTTTCTCTCAGTGTTTTTCCTGATGCTCCCTAGCTTAGCATTCTGTGGGGTCACTGACCCTGAAATATTGAGAGTACCATGACCCCCACTCTTGTCTCTTTTGTTTTGTTTATATATATTTTATATGTTTAATTGTATTTTTGTACCTACTTTAATTATGGAGAATCAGCTCAGTGTGAGCGCTCTGCTTCCCCAAGCTAGAGTTTAACAGTATCGATTTTGTTGTTGGTCAGTCATTCGTTATTTTCGTTTGCGTGCCTTGGATTCAGTTACGAGTCCACCAGTTTCCACCCAGATGAAATGGGTACTTTCCCTCTTGGGGACAGGGAAGGTAACTGCAGCAAGGGAGAGGAGAGATGGCGCCGCTCATACATGCTGGCCCTAGTAGAAGTTGAGGTCTCTGATTCCTCACTCCCTATGACACATAGGTTATGGGACACCTTTACCGTTACCTTACTACTTTAATTCTAGCTGAGAATCCCCCTGTGAGTCTGTAAGCACAGAGTGGATGACAAAGTTTATGACTGTATAGTTTTTATTTTTCTTGTTTGGTTGGTTGGTTCTTGTTTATTTTCGTTCCTCAGCTACAGCTTTGAGGTTCACCAATGGTGAGATTTTTACGTGTGCGGCCGTTTTTGTCCTCCATGAAGGTAGCGCATTCCGACTTTGGGGATACTGTATAGTCGGAGTACCTTGCCTTTATAAGGTAGCCACATCTGGCTTCAGATGATGCCCTGTGTTCTACTGTGTACGTTTCCTTTAGTGGTGGATGGAGTTGATTAGATGGTATCTTAACTTGTCTTCCCTAATCATTGCTGTCTCTGAAATAGGAATATGAGGAAGCTGAAGCAGTGTATGCAGCATCCATTGGATGAGACTATAAACTGAGGCCCGTGTGCTAGCACACGCAGAACATCTCACGCACACATTAAACCCGTTCCGCTTTTTGGAAGAGCAGGCCATGGTGTGCCGGTGGGAACGGATGACAAAATTGACAAAACTACATACACGGGGACTGGATGTAAAAAAAAAAAAAAGCACATGAGTGCCTATTCCATTATCCTCAAAATAAAAGAATAATAATAATAAAAAAAAAAGATATTACAGCAAACCTGTGAGGGGTTTTTGCAGGCAGAGTGTGGCGGTATCGATTTGTCATGCTGACATTGCCCCCCCCCCCCCCCTTCCTCCTCCTCCCCCCCCTCCTCCTGTGAACAGATGATCCGGCATCAGTGTAAATCAGCTTAAAGTCTTGTCAGAGTTACAGCTCCAGATGGGGGTGTGAATGTGTCCAGCTCCATTGTCAGACTTGTTGGGTTTGATTGAATTAAAGAGTCCCAACGGAGCAAAGCTCTCTGATTTAGCAACCGTCACCATCAACCCATCATCAGTGTAAGATCCATTTTGGGCTTGATTTCTATCCCTTTTCAGCTTAGAGGGGGGGGGGGGGGGAGCTGTTATACATATATGTGCAGATAAACACAAACTGTTTATGTATAGAGAGGGAAATGCGCATGCACACACGTATGCACACACACACACACACATGGAGAACATCTTGCACACATGTTAAATCCTGTTCCTTTTTTTTTTTGAAAGAGTAGGCCATTGTGTGCCAGTGGAACAGATGACAAAATTGACAAAACTGCATACACATATGGGGACTGGATGTAAAAAAGCACGCGAGTGCTTATTCCATTATCCTTGATATAAAAGAATAGATAAATAGACACACACACACACACACACACACACACACACACACACCACACACACACACACACACAACACACACAAACATACACACACACACACTCTCTCTCTCTCTCACACACACACACTCTCTCCCCCCTCTCCCCCCCCCCCCCCCCCCCCCCACACACACACACAACACACACAGTGATGGACTAATAAGTATAAAGCTCTATAAACCCTTAGTGACCAGGAAAGAAAACAGGTTCCACCAGATCTAAAGTTCTTTTTGTCACTGACGGTAACTGCTTGCAGGCAATGGTGTTCACAAGTCCAGCTTACATGATCTCCTGCAGTGTGAAATGGCCCATTGACTGCAGTACTGGCCTTTTTCATTCCCCCAGGAGATGGGGAATGAATTTACTTTACAGTAGTATTTTCGTTCTTTGTTCCTTGGCTAGCGCTCCGAGGTTCACCAATGTTGAGATTTTTTGCTTTTGCAACCATTGTTTTCCTTCCACCTTTTAGGTAGCAGCATTACGACTTCAGGAATGGTGTCTAAACATGACGCCTGTGTGCGTGCAGGTTTTTTTGTTGTTGTCATCCGTTCCTACCAGCACACAATGGCCTACTCTTCCCAAATGTAGAACAGATTTTAAACATGTGCACAAGATGGTCTTTGTGTGTTCGCTTACTTGTAGTCTCATCCGAAGGATTTTTGACATTCAGTTTGGGTTCGATCCCCATTTGACGATTTGTGCCAAAACTTTTCCCTCATCTACTAGACCTTGAGTGGTAGTCTGGGTCCTAGTCTTTTTGGATGAAAGGATAAAACTGAGGTCCCATGTGCCACGAACATTCAGTGTATGGAAAAGAACCCATAGTGTGTACGTGTGTGTGTTGTGTGTGTGTGTGTGTGTGTGTGTGTGGTGTGTGTGTGTGTGTGTGTGTGTGTGTGTGTGTGTGTGTGTGTGTGTGGCTGTGTATGTGTGTGTGTGCATGAGTCAATCAATCAATCAATCAAATTTTTATTTCCAGATGGTACATTGAGTAAGCATCGATTTGCTTTTTTCCATCAAGCCATCTATCTAAAAAGAAAAACAAAATCAAAACAACTGCAAAAAAACAAAATAAAGCAACACAAAAAACCAACAAAAATCAAAGCAGAAAATCCCTAGCAAAACAATAAAACCAACTAAGAAAGAAAAGGGGAAAAAACAAACAAAGAAACAAATAAAACAAAAACAAACATTTCACCAACATTAATTAGCTAACATGATTTCAACAACCTTAAAATAGAATATGTCTATAGATAAAACAAGCACAATAGCAACCAAAACAACCATAAGAGGAGAAAAAAACAAAAAAGTGTTGTGTGTGTTGCATATGCGTGCGTGTATGCGTGCGTGCGTGCGTGTGTGCATGCGCGCGCGCGCGCGCGCGTGGTGTGTGTGTGTGTGTGTGTGTGTGTGTGTGTGTGTGTGTGTGTGTGTGTGTGTGTGTGTGTGTAAGTGACATGTCAGCAAACAGACACATGGACAAGATGTAACTTTTATAAAAACCAAGCAACCAGAAGTAAAACCCTCCCTGAAGATCAGACCCGCGTGAAAAGTTGGACTGACAGCATTAACTTGCAGGCTGGGAAAGTCGTCTGCAACTATTACCCTACCATTCCAAACAGCCGCAAAACATACCTGCCTGCCTGCCTGTGTACAGATTTAAGAGTAAAAGTTAGAAAACTCTGCTTCCCTCAGGCTTAACAACCCCCCCCCAAAAAAAAAAAGAAGACAAAAAAAATCTATAAAAAAAGGGGGAAAAAAGAGAAAAAAAATTGTGGAAGGTGAGGGTAATTTGAGGTAGGGGTAGAAAAAAAACAACCCAGAAAAAGAAACAAAAATAACACCAGAAAAAAGAAGATGCTGTGGTGTCTTGTGATGGCGTGTCAGAGTGCCCTGGCAAGATTTCCAGCCTACCCCCCTCCCCCATCCCCTCTCTGCACCCCTCTTCTTCCTTTTTTGTGGTTGACCGTCTTTTTTTTTTTGGAGAGAGAGAGAGAGAGGAGAGAGGAGAGAGAGAGAGAGAGGAGAGAGAGAGAGAGAGGAGAGAGAACTGAATACTGAACACTGATCACTGAACTTGTTTAATATGCATCGGCCTTAAGGCCACAGTACACTTTGAGGGGCAAAAATGGAAAGATGCAAAAAATCAAATACAACTTCTCGTAAACTTTGGTAAGACTTTGTCATAATACCTTGGCGTGTACTCAGCACTGTACACTTGAATACGTATATTCCTAAATCAATGACTAAAATAAAGGCTGGCACTTTCCAACATACAAATACAAACATCAGGCACATCACACATTATGATAATTGAAATCATTTTCCTCACAGACTTCCATTTGCAAAATAATAACAAAACTCACAAACTATTGCATTCTCAAAATAGGGTGGAGGTGGGAAGAGGTGGGGGGGGAGAGAGAGAGAGAGAGGAGAGAGAGAGAGAGAGAGAGAGAGAGAGAGAGAGAGAGAGAGAGAGAGAGGGGGGGGGGGGGGAGGGAGAGAGAGAGAGAGAGAGAGAGGAGAGGAGAGGAGAGAGAGAGGGGGGGGGGAGAGGAGAGAGGGGGGAGGGAGAGAGAGGGAGGGGGTAGGTAAGTATGGGTGGGGAAAGCTTGCAGGGATGAGGGTGAAGGAGGGGGGGGAGGGGGGGGGGGAATCGGAATATACATGTGGGTAAATGTGTGAAGTGCTCTTCATCTTTGCACATCTTTTGGGTGTTCCCATCCTGCTTGAAACTCTGGGCAGACTCACCGAGGCATTCGTTGTTGGTCTGGCTAATGTGTGTGTGTGTGTGTGTGTGTGTGTGTGTGTGTGTGTGTGTGTGTGTGTGTGTGTGTGTGTGTGTCTGTGTTTTGTTTTCCTGTGGAACATTTTTTGGTTTTTGTTTTGTTTTGGTTTTTGTTGTTATTGTTGTTGTTTTGATAGTGCTTACAAATGATTTGATTTTGTGTTTTTTTGTCAATATCATTTCTGTGGTTTTTATGCTAAGTTTTTGTCTGTACTTGTTATTCTGGTTGTGTTGGTATTTTTTTCCATCTCTTTATAGGTTTTTCCTGCATTTTTCTTGTTTTTAGTAAAGGTTGTCATTGTCCCATAACCTATGTGGTCATAGGGGAGCGAGGCATCAGAGACCTCAGCTTTTGTAGGGGCCAGTATATTGAGGGCGGCGCCCATCTCCTCTCCCTCGCTGCTTTACCTTCCCTGACCCTAAAGAGGGCAGGTACCCATTTACAGCTGGTGAACTGAGGGACTGAACTGAAGCCAAGGCGCACAAACGGTCACCCATCCAGTTGGTAACCACGCTTGATGCTGCTTAACCTTAGCTTGGGGAAATCGAGCGCTCTGACCACTGAACTATCCCATTCCCCTGTTCTCGTTTTTATTCAGGGAAAATGCACAGCATGTCTATCTCTCTTGTGTTTGATTTTTTCCCCACAAACTTTTGAAGACTCATCTGGATACCATACTGAATTTTTCAGGCAATGTGTCTTTGGCAAGTTTAATCAGGTGGATCCCATTTCTCTTCAACCCGTGTTACTACGGTTTAGATTTTAGACACGTTTTTTTTCCAGAAGGGAGCAAACAAATGAAGTGATAGCAGCATTAGTGGCTGCTTCAGGGGATTGCATTGATCCGGGATCTTTGAACATCTTGACAGATTATTAAATGGTGCAGCAGGTGCGAGCCAGAGCGACCTTTTCCGGCATTGGGAGTTAGTTAACTGACTGGTCGGGATAGTCTAGTGGTCAGAACATTGCGCTCGCAATTTGACGACCCGGGTTCGATTCCCGTTGAAGGGGATTTTTCCCTGGAGTTAACATCAGTGCTGACTCCACTCTCCCCAAAAGTCCTCCAGATGAGACTAGATGGCCCCGTGTGCAAACCCACGCAGAACATCTTGCACACACATTAAATCCTGTTCCGCTTTTCGTAAGAGTAGGCCATTGTATGCCAGTGGGAACAGATGACAAATTTACAAAACTGCATACACACGGGGACTGGATGTAAAGAAACACATGAGTGCTTATTTCATCATCCTCGATATAAAAGAATAAATAGATAAATGAATGAATGCATTCGCTTGCTTATTTCTGGATCAATTCTGGGTTTTAAAAAAATGTTTCTAGGCGAATTTTGCACGTGTGTACGCATGTGTACATGTATATACATTTAAGCACGCATGTACATGTGTGTGTGTGTGTGTGTGTGTGTGTGTGTGTGTGTGTGTGTGTGTGTGTGTGGGGTGTGTGTGTGTGTGTGTGTGTGTGTGGTGAGAGAGAGAGAGAGAGAGAGAGAGAGAGAGAGAGGAGAGAGAGAGAGAGGAGAGGAGAGTGTGTGTATGTGTGTGTGTGTGTACCAAACTAAGGGATAGATAGATAGATAGATAGATAGATAGATAGATAGATAGATAATAGATAGATAGATAGATAGATTATTCCTTATCAGTTTTGAATATTTCAGGCGAATGATGGTGATGTTTACCATGACTATTTGCGATTAGTATTGACTGTTTCGCGGCATTGGTAGCAATATTTTACCGGAACATTTCTCATCACTTTTTGATTATACCAGGCAATGCTGGTGATATTTCATCTGAATATCTCTCATTGGTGGTGATTGATTTTTTTTTTTGGGGGGGGTGCTGATGGTAGTATTTCACCCATGAATATTCATGACTTTTTTTGATTGATGGTAATATTCCACCAATGAATATTCATGTTTTTGATTGATGGTAACATTTCACCAGAGTATCAATGATGTTTTGGATTGATGGTAACGTTTCACCTATGAATATTCATGATGTTTTGGAATGATGGTAACATTTCACCTGAATATTCATGACTTGTTTTTGATTGAATGTAATATTCCACCCATGAATATTCATGAATTTTGAATGATGGTAACATTTCACCCATGAATATTCACAATGTTTTGGATGGATTGATGGTAACATTTCATACATGAATATTCATGAAGTTTTGGATGGAATGATAGAAACATTTCACCCATGAATATTCATGACTTGGATTGATGGTAACATTTCACCCATGAATATTCATGACTTGGACTGATGGTAACATTTCACCCATGAATATTCATGATGTTTTGAATGATGTGTTTCAGGGGATTGAGCAGCTGAAGAGGGAGCAGGCTCGCTGGGAGAAGAAATCTCGCTGGCTGAGCCTGAAGGCCGTGTTCGGGCAGCCCTTCAGCTGGTACTGGTTCTCTCCCTTCTCCACCCCCAAGTTTGCCTACATGGAGAACGATTTACACACTGTATAGTCCCCATCACCATCATCACCATCGTCAGCATCATCACGACGGTTTGGACTTTTTGTTGCGAGTTCTTTTGATTTCAGGTCAGGAGCTTGCACCCGTTTTTAGAGTCAGTTTTTTAAGCTCGATTTTTGTTTGTTTTTTTAATCTGGATAGATTCTGTTTTTTTTTCTCCTACAACGTAGTGCCAATACACTCAGTTGTTATTCTGAGAAATTTAGATTTTTGTATAGGTGATAGTTCTCCGCCGCTGAGCAATAATGTAACAGGTGTTAATGGTACTGGGTAGTGTGTGTGTGTGTGTGTGTGTGTGTGTGTGTGTGTGTGTGTTGTGTGTGTGTGTGTGCGTGCGCGCGCGCGCATCGCGGCATGCGTGTGTGCATGTGTGCAGCATGTGTGTGTGTGTGAGTAGTGTGTGTGTGTGTGTGTGTGTGTGTGTGTGTGTTTGTGTGTGTGTGTGTTTGTGTGTGTGTGCATGTGTGTGTGTTTGCATGCGTGCGTGCGTGCATGCGTGAGTATGCATGCATGTGTGTATTATAGTGAGCTTACATATATATATATATGCAGGTGCCCGTTTTCTATCCATTCCTCGTGTTACCTTGTACAGTGTATATTTGCCCAGGTTTGACTTATTTTCTGTGTGCCCTGTTTTAAGGCTGCGAGGAAAACTGTGCTGATATTGTGTAAATAGGGCTCCAAAAGGCTGGGTGATCACTAGTTTGAGATGACAGAATTGACAAAACTGAATATCACACAAGGGGACTGGATGTTGAAAAAGCACATGAGTGCTTATCCATTATCCTTGAAATAAAAGAATTTAAAAATGAAATAAATTGAAATATGAAAGAAAAACATCTGTATCTTGACATCCTCATTTTAAAAAAAAAAAAAGGACAGCAAACTTTGTGCATTTTCACCTTTCCATCAAAATCTGGTTTTTGGCAAATGCCTGATGAATGAAAAGCCCCTCGATCACTGATGCGCTTAAGTGTACAAGTTTTTTTTTTTTTTAATTTTAGCTTGCCATTTTAAAAAGATAAAGGCCATATATAAATTCTCCAGATCAGGCATAATAGTTTTTGTTATTGGTAACTGGTTTAGCTGATAGGTTATGTGTGTTATTGCTGTTGTTGTTGTCTTTGCCTTGTGACGTAAGAGGTTGAGTCAGAAATTCATGAGCATCATTTTGTTCGTGGTATTTTATGTCAGTTTGGAGATGGTGCGTCCACACTGATTGAAAGTGAGTGTGATGTTCTGAACAGAAATGGAATGTGGAGACCGTTCTTTTCCAGATCTGAGTTGGAAATGTTGGAGACATGTCTTTGTGTAAAAGTGCAGTGTGTGTGTGGTGTGTGTTGTGTGTGTGTGTGGTGTGTGTGTGTGTGTGTGTGTGTTGTGTGTGAGTGTGTGTGTGTGTGTTTTGTGTGGTGTGTGTGTGTGTGTGTGTGTGTGTGGTGTGTGTGTGTTGTGGTGTGCATGTGCCCATGTGTGGTGCATGCACAAGCATTAATTTTTGTTATGTGCTATCACAGTGTAAATGAAGCCAGGTTTGGATTTGGCTTATTACAAAAAAGCTAATGTACATGAAATTGTTATGGCGCATGTGCAGTCTTTATGATGTGAGACTTCAGACGTTTTTGTGTGTGTGTTTTTTTAGAATAAGAAATGTGTATATTTCATATGACTGTGCGTCACGTCTCTGAATAATAATGTTGATATTGTTGTGATGATGATAAGATATTTTGTTACGATGTCCCACACGGGGCAGGAAGCTATGATGAACCCTTCCAGGTAGTGGAGAGGAGTGAGTGTCCATGCACTGTTATCGGCCATGGTCCGGGCTGTTCTCACCGAGGGAGGAACTCTAGAAACTGCTGATAGAAGACTGATGACTGTCTGTTAGGGAGACACACTGATGCACATCCACACACACTCACCCTCTCTCTTTGTCTGTGTCAATCAGCAGATAACCTGCACTGTTAGTATTCCTAGTGGAAAGCACATTGTCCTTTTTCGTTTGATTTGCTTTTGATTTTTTTTTTGTGTGCAAGATTTAGCACTGTATAAATTGCATGTGTTATTGTTATTATTTCCAGTTTAGACTTGATTGTTTAAAGTCGTTATGTTTGTCTTTATGCAGTCATTAAATAAAGGCGGAAGGGTGTTGTTTTAAACCATGTCGTTTGTTTTAGATTTAGCATCATCCTTTTTCTTTTCTTTTTTTGTTTGTTTTATTTTGTTTTTGCCATCATCCAACACTTTGTTGACATAAGAAAGTTGAATGTCGATGCCATATTTTTCTTTTAATTCAGTCTTGTTTGAATGAGTGTGGCTAAAATTGGCATCGCAGTTTTCTAACAGAATGCTTTGATCATTTTCTGAAACGTGTGCTAGAAACAACAAGTTTTGCTCATCATTTTTCCTTATGGAATATCTAGAATGGCAGTGTCAAGTACCATTCCAAGGGCATCTGCTGAACAGAGTAAATCAATCAAAGTTTGAGCTCATTGTGGGGAGGCTTGGGGTCCTTTGAAAGCAAAACCTAGGTTCTGGGCAGGAGACTTGGGGTCGATGTTTTGCTAGGTCACAAAAGAGCTAGGATCTTTTTTTTTTGGACAGGGATGGATGTTTTCATGCATGAAGTAATCCAGGTAGAATAGAGAGGTGATAATTGTTGTAGGCATGTTAATTTTCCATGATAGGAGAATGACTCTAGCTCACAGAGGCATTGTGTTTTTTTGTAAGTGTGCAAAGCTTCTGCATTTCCGGAGTTGTCAAGCTTTCATAAGTGATGAGTTTTTTTTGTGTTTTTTTTTGTTTTAAAATTGGTGTCATAAGTTTGTGTCACTTAACAACTTTAGCTCACAGAGGAATGGATGTTTGTTGGCGTCACATGTTTGGATATATATATATACATATAATACATGAAAACCTTTGTGGTTTGCAAGTTATGTGAATTTTTGTTGATCTCTCAAAGTTGCATGTGTCAGATGTATACTTTAGCTCACAAAAGTGATGAATTATTTTATTGTAAGTCAGCATCACTGTCTCTTGTTTGAACAAAAGAAATTCTTGTCCAGGCTGTTATATCACTGATTTGCCTGAATCAGCATCTCTAGACTTGTGAAAATAATCAGAAACTATACCATTTTTGAATGTTGTGGTTTTCTTGTCCAGAAAATGACTTTGTTGGTTGTTCAGACTTTTTATGTGTTGAGAGAATTATCATTCATCCTGATCCATTTTGTGTGTGTGTGTGTGTGTGTGTGTGTGTGTGTGTGTGTGTGTGTGTGTGTGTGTGTGTGTGTGTGTGTGTGTGTGTTGTGTGTGTGTGTTTTGTGTGTTGGAGGGGGGGGGTAATTTTTAGTTTAATGGCTGAGGCAATGGGCAATAAGAGACCTTTTCACTGTGACAAAGACTTTTCAAACCCATGGAGGATTTGTTTGCTTTGTTGAAGAAAATATTCTACACTGTTAGTCTGTAGTGTCAGCTCAGGAGAATCTTTTGAGCTGCCATCTGTGTTCCAGAGATTGGAAACAAAAAAAAAAGAGAGCATAGAACAAACTAGCAAGGTGACAGGATGGATGGATGGATGTATGGATGGATGGATGTCTGTCTGTGTATATATGTATGTATGTATGTATGTCTATGTATGTATGTATGGATGTATGTACAGATGGATGGATGGATGTTTTGTATGTATGTAGGTATGTATGGATGTCTTTATCTACAAAGAAACTATCCAGGGTAACACACTCCATTGTTCTCTCTGGCTGTTTCTGACAAAAGACGTTAGTGTTTTACCTTCTGTCGGGATCCCTCACACATCCTCTGTTTTCATTCCAAGCCTGGCTGATTCAGGTCGCTTTTTTCTGCCTTCTGTTTTTTTAGTTGTTCCTTGGCTACAGCTCCTAAGTTCACCAACGATGAGATTTTGCATACGCGACCGTTGACTCACCCTTAATTAAGGTAGTCCTGTTCAGACTTCGGGGATGATGCCCAAACATGACTCTAGTATGCAACTGCATGCGTTTAAAAATTAAATCATCCATTCCTACTGGCATGCAATGTCTTAACTCTTCCTAATGGCGGAACAAGTTTTTAATGTGTGCGCAATGTGTTCTCTGTGCGTTGGCACAGGGGATCCTGGTTTGTAGTCTCATCTGAAGGACTTGCAGGGGAGTAGAGTCAGTAGGTAAAGGTAAAGGTGTCCCGTAACCTTTGTGGTTGTAGAGGAGCAAGGCATCAGAAACCTCAGCTTCTCTAGGGGCTGGCATATTGAGGGCGGCCCCCATCTCCTCTCCCTCGCTGCTTTACCTTCCTTGACCCTAAAGAGGGCAGGTACCCAATTGAAGCTGGGTGAACTGGGCACTGCACTGAAGTCGAGACGCATAAACGATCACCCATCCACTTGGTAACCACGCTCGAAGCTGCTTAACGTTAGCTAGTGGAAAGCGTGCGCTCTGACCACTGAGCTATCCTGTCCCCTTGAAGGGGTGTCTCAGGGACCAAGTGGTTTGAACCAGGACAGGCAGGTTATGAGTTCAATGCTAGGCAGTCCTGCTGGTGGGGTTTTATTTTTTGTTTTGTTTTTGTTTTTTATTAACCAAGCTTTCTGAGGCTGCATACTCCACAATTTCACCAGTCAATAATTATGTGGCCGCTGGGTGATGTATCATAAGGCTGCTGATACACATACATACATATATATGCGTTTCATTCTCGTCTGCCTGTTGTTATCTCTTCTATGCATGGCTTTGGCATTTCAAGACTCTTTCAGGAACATTATTAGGTGTACAAGTCTGATGAACTAGTCGTAGTAAGTGGCATTATCATTCCTTTTTAGTTTTATCCTCTCCCCCTCTTTCCTGTGACACACACTCACTTGCAGGCATGTGTGATATATATATCTATATCTATATATCTATATCTCTATATATTTATAATTCATTACAAACGCTCCCTCCTATCCTCTTAAAAATCACAAAATTTAAAAGAAGTACCCCTCCTCCAAAAAAATACCCACCCCACCAAAAAAAAAACAAACAACAAAGAAAATCACTGATTCTAGAGGTTTGAAATATTACAACGAATAAACTTTAAATCTTTGTTTTAACATTCTCCAGTGAAAAGTGACTTGACATCAAAACGTTTGTTTTAAAATGGTAATAATTGTTCACACAAAGCTCTTCTTTAAACTGAACCTAATTAAAATGGATCCATTTCATATCAAGCTTTTATTGCAATGTTTTGTGTTGACTACTTACTATGTGTATATATAGAAGTTTCAGAATGTCTGCATTTCCCCTAAACAAGAGTGGAACTTTGAAGGTAGTGAGTAGTGAAGAGGTGTGAGTAGGCTTTGGGTGGGGGTGGGGTGGGGGAGAGTGCATGTATTTATGTATGGAATGAACATGCTTGTGCTTTTATACATCCAGTCCCCATTGTGTATGCAGTTATATAAATTTTGTCATCCGTTCCTACTCAGTGGCCTACTTTTCTGAAAAGCAGAGTGGATTTTAATGTGCGCAATATATTCTGCATGCTTTTGGACATGGAACCTCGGTTTATAGTTTCATCCAAATGACTTTTGGTGGGGGGGGGGGGGGGGGAGAGGATTCAGCACTGATGCTTACTAACTCCAGAGGAAAATATCTCTTGAATGAGATTTGAACCTGGTTGCATACATGATAGAGTGGGAGGGTGAGGAGAGGGGCAAGTGAATGCTAGAACAGGGGCCCACCAGCACATCAGCAAGCTTCAGTCATGGTGAGGGACTGTGATGGTAGTGATGGTTTTTACTGGGTGGTGGGGTTTTGCAGTGGAAAAAAATAGGGGGCAGGGTGGGGTGGAGGGGAGAGGTAGTGTGGGGAATTTCAGTGAAATGTCCTTTTCATAGTTTCCTTGTGTGTGTGTGTGTGTGTGTGTGTGTGTGTGTGTGTGTGTGTGTGTGTGTGTGTGTGTGTGTGCATGTGTGCGTGCGTGCATGCGTGTGTGTTTCCTAAAAACATGAGAATGTTGAAACACGATGGTCAAAACCTTGAAATGAAAACAATCATGCCTGTATTCCTTCCCACCGCATTCGAAAGTCATTTAAAGTCAAACCACTATTACCTCAAGCCTCCCAACACACTGGCAAATAAAGGGTGAAGAGAAAACACTTCAGAAACCTTTAACAAAGCATAATGGAACAGTGATTCGATTTTTCCAATGTCTTACCATTAAAAAGGGTACATCGAGAAACTTAAACAGGAAAAAGAACAACCCAATTTGGTGCTTCAAATGTCAAGTGACAGAAGAGATAACTCCAGGATGTTTAAATGTAGAGAAAAGAATGTTGGTCCTATAACAGATGATGTGATAGAGAGGGGATAGTTTCTGTGTGGTATGTGTTGTTGTGTCTGTGTTGATGTTGCCTTGGAACTACAGATAAGAAAAAAAAAGTCCCATCTTCTTTCATGATATGACTGGGGAGGGGAGGTAGGGGTGGGAGGTTGTGTGTAGAATCTTTCTAAGTTTGTGGGATGAGATGTAAATATACTTTTTTGGTACAAGTTTCATCTTCTTTCATTATATGACTGGTGTGTTTGTATGTGTGAGTGTGTGTGTGTGTGTGTGTGTGTGTGTGTGTGTGTGTGTGTGTGTGTGTGTGGTGCGTGCGTGCGTGCGTGCGTGCGTGCGTGCGTGCGTGCATGCGTGTGTATGTAGACTCTTTTTAAGTTTGTGGCATGAGATGTAAATATATTTTTTGAGCTACACACGCTTTTCTTTTGATTTTGTTGTTATTTTGGTTTTGTATAATTTGCTCAGGATGAATTATTTAATTAGGGATCAGCTCTTTGCATTTCCAATTAACCAGAACCACGGCATAATCCTCCACTCCCCTCCCCTCTCCTTAATCCGTTATGTCCCACATGCGCATCATCACACAGATGGCCGATCATATTATGTTTGTACAGATTACTGATAATCCTGTCATACAGATTGCTAATAATATCATCCACGTTGCTTGTTATATAATACCTTTCACAGAGATTGCTAAGAATATAACTGGCTCCATACAAATTGCCAGTAATGCTTCATTATTCTGATGCGTAGAAGGCTTGGTTTTTTTTGTTGTCTTTTTTTTTTTTTTGGGTAAAGGTTTTGGTGATGGTGATTATGGTTGGTTTTGATTCCTTAAATAAAACAAAAAACAACTTGTGTGTCAGTTGGCCTGGGTAATTTTTATGAATTAGATGTGCATAATTGTGTATGCTTGTGTGTATAAATTGATTCAGTTTGTGGGGGTACGCGGAGGTCTGCATTGAACGTTGTCTGGTCCATCTTATACAGTGCATGTTTTGTTTTGTTGTTTGAATTTGCAGTTCTGTGGAATTTGATTGATCGAGGTAGAATATTGATAAAATCTTGAACTTTTGTCGTTTTAAAAAAAAAGATCTATTTCATTTATATCTAAAGAAAAATCAGAAGATTGAAAAGGCAGTGATTGTGTACTTTTCATTGCCCCCCGCAAAACAACAACAAAAAAGATCCCATATGATGGCTTGACCATCTTTTTTTCCCGGGGCTCCTCAATCTTCCCGCTTTTTCCCCTAATGAAGAAAAATCTCTTGTCAGCCGCAACCAACAGTACTGTTTTCGCTGAAGCAGCTTCTCAGATCGTTTTTGATGATTTGTTTTTCCGTCTGGGAGGGAAGGGGGGTTGGGGCAGAAGGATAAGAGAGAGAGAGAGAGAGAGAGAGAGAGAGAGAGAGAGAGAGAGAGAGAGAGAGAGAGAGAGAGAGAGAGAGTGTGTGTGTGTGTGTGGAGGGAGGGGGAGGAGGGAGGTTTTTGCGCAAGAAGAGAATGTTAAAAGTCAGAAGCAATATTTGTTTCGCTGTGCATGATTTGCATGATAGATAGGGTAGAGAGTGGGTATTGATGTAAACACTGCTTGACAGAATGATGTGGTAGGGGGGGATGAGAGATGGTCCATTAATTAAAGCTTCATTGTTGAACTGCCCCCTTTCTCATGATTAGGACAGAGGGGTGTTGTGTGTACAGACCTACCTTTTTTTAAATAGCTTTTTTGCTTGTTTTTGTTTTGATGACAGATTGTGGAATTAATTTTGATGGATGTGAGTTTTTCTTTTTTTTTCTTTTTTTTTTTGAAGGGGATGCAGGATGCTGATGTTTTGTAAACGATTTGTCCTGAGGCTGTTTTGTGCTTGTTTATGATCATCAGCTTTGTGGACCATACCGGATATTTATTTAGAAAACTTAATATTTAAAACTTCATTCAATAACCCTTCCTCTTAAATCATCGTTACTGATATTCTGTCACTGATTCTTCAGGTTGATAATATTATGAAATGTAGAGTATTGCTTGTTTGTGTTTTGTTGTTGTTTTGTTGTCATGTTTGTTCAAAAGTGAGAAAAAAAACTTTTGAAAAAAAACTGAAATAGATGGCATGTTTCCCTGAAGCAATTTGTGTGTGTGTGTGTGTGTGTGTGTGTGTGTGTGTGTGTGTGTGTGTGTGTGTGTGTGTGTGTGTGTGTGTGTGTGTGCGCGCGCGCACGTGCGTGCGTGCGTGCGTGCGTGCGTGCGTGCGTGCATACGTGTGTGTGTAAACTGGGTATATTTGAATGAATTCCAATTGATTCTCTGCTTTTTGTTTTTGCTTTTATTTTTTAAATTAGAAAATATTTTTACTAGGATGTGTTAATTTTCTGATGATTAAGATCTGAAGCCATGTTTTTGTTTTAAACAAATCACAATTTTGTTTTTAAAGCAGCACATTACTTGTCTCTCTGCTTGTCTGCTTAAGGGAACAGGTTGTCAAGTCTTTGGGGGTGTCCCCACGGTCGCCAGACTACAGGATAGTTAGAAAGATAGATAGACATCACCAGCACGTGTGTATTCTGTTTGTCAAGTGCCAGTTCAATTTGAAGGGGTAGCTTTTGGTTGTTTTTTTGGGTGTTTTTTTTTGGGGGGGGGAGGCAGTTGTCAGAATTGATGTACTCAGTGATAGTTGATGCCATAGCTCTCTCTCTCTCTCTCTCTCTCTCTCTCTCTCTCTCTCTCTCTCTTCTCTCTCTCTCTCTCTCTTCCTCTCTCTCTCTCTCTCTCTCTCTCTCTCTTCCTCTCTCTCTCTCTCTCTCTCTCTCTCTCTCTCTCTCTCTTCTCTTCTGTCTCGTCTCTCTCTCTCTCTCTCTCTCTCTCTCTCTCTCTTCTCTCTCTCTCTCTCTCTCTCTCTCTCTCTCTCTCTCTCTCTCTCTCTCTTCCTGTAAAACCCCTCTCTCTCTCTCTCTCTCTCTCTCTTCTCTCTCTCTCTTCCTCTCTCTCCTCTCTCTCTCTCTCTCTTCTGTAAAAACGTTTTTGATGTAGTTATAATCATTTTTTTTTCTTACTCAAAAGATGAAGTAATTAGAATACTTCAGAAATGATGGCGGTTTTGTGTGTTTTGTTTTCGCTTTCATACTGATGATGTGAATGATGTTGGATGGAAGAAGAAGAAAACAAAACAAACAAAACAAGACAGTTGTAGCTGACCTTACTGTTTCCTTTGTCTTTCAGTGCAGGTAGAGAGAGGATGATGCTTATTACGTACTGTGTGTACTACTACTCCTTATGGTTGTTGTTATGTTCAGAATGATGATGATGATGATGATAAGAATGTCCTCTTGTTGCTGTTTCGTGTATAGATGAAGGATTTGGCTGTATATGCTCTTTATAAATACCAAGGTTCATCAAAAGTGTCGTGTTTGTTACTTTTTTGAGTGAGTGAGTGAGTGAGTGAGTGAGTGTGTGTGTGTGTGTGTGTGTGTGTGTGTGTGTGTGTGTGTGTGTGTGTGTGTGTGTGTGTGTGTGTGTGAGTGTGTTGGGGAGGGGGAGGGGGGAAAGGGTATGGCTGGGATAAATAATAATAATGCTAATAGTATATGGATTTTATATAGTGCTTTATCTTTTAAGAACAAATCAAAGCGCTTACATTCAGCCTTTTCTTATACTCATGCAGTTGATCACAAATAGTTGTGACCAATTCAAATTTACACACACACACACACACACACACACACACACACACACACACACACACACACACACACACACACACACTACATACACACACACACACACACACACATACACACAT
>CM060330.1:54755310-54785310 GCA_030674155.1 Stramonita haemastoma
CCCCCCCCCCCCCCCACTGAATACATGCATAATATGCTCTGATATGTATGAGACAGAGACAGACAGAGAAACAGTCAGCAGGAACATTGCTGAAAGTAGCCTACACATCCACCACCCAAAATAAGCCTTTGTTTAAAGAAAAACCCAAATGGTAAAACATTTGTGAGTAGCTGAACAATACCTTAGAACTGAACATTGTTGTGCATGTGTTGTGTCGTAAAGTGGTCTATATCCTAAAATGAATATATATGCTCAAGAGAGGTAAGAACTTCTCCCTGGGTTTTGAAACAACCTCCCCTTTCCTTTACCAGATGGGCTGTCAATGCACAGACTGCAAATTACAAAACAAACGAATCTAAATATGAAATTCTTCTTGTGAAGTGCATATCAATAGAACAACAGATTGTCCTCGGTAAGTCAAGGAGTCTTGTACACGTTTTGAGTTTGCAGTCTCGACATAGCTTTTATCTTATATAAAGTATCTTTTTATGCAGCCATCATTTTGGGTGGGTTTTTTAAGTGTATTGATAGAAAACGAAGTGCCCGGCAGTTTAGAAATAATTTCCAGTTACATTGTTAAGATCAGGTTTTTGCAATTGAAGGTCTTACTCCAGCTAGGGACAGAAAACACATTTAGCGACACAACACACACGTGCAAATCGTGTCTCTGTTGTGAGTTCGGGTGAGTTGATTTGTTTCTTTTCTTTTTTTTTCTCTTGCCATTTCAAACAGCCTGACATCTGCATGCAGTGTGGACCACTTGAACAGATGGGAAAGCAAAATGTGGGATTTTGAACATCATCGTTTTTGCCTTTGTCTTTTTTATAGAAAGTCTATGATGAAGAGCAGCACTGGTGAGTAATTTTTATTTAGAAGAAGCTACTTAGTAAGTAGGCCAATAGGTATCGATAGTGGTAAGAAACTCGCGTAGAGCATGGCAGCAGAGAGTTCTCAGAGGAGAAGCCCCCTTCAAACAAGTGTTTCGGGCCTTTAATCTTCCTTATTTATTTTAAAACTTAGGGGGGGAAATCCCTGCTTTGTGAATTTCATGACAACCCCTGCCAAGAAATGTTAATCTTGAGTGCAGCAGTGATTTGGCGCATTCACAAGGACCAGGCTGAGAGTCTGATCTAGTGTAGTTGTGTCATAAACCAACCAGGCCTATTCCATGGTTTTGAAAACTGATTGAAACAGCTGTGTCGTGAACCAAAATGGTTTGGTACTGTCACGAATAGCATCCTTCAAACACACACACACACACACACACACACACACACACACACACACACACACACACACACACACACACACACACACACCAGACTTTCAAGGCAAGATTGTTTTTGATTTAGGACGTTAAAGCAAGATGTTAAGGGAAGGTTTTCAGTGTGAGCTTAAGATCTTAACCCCTCTCCCAACCCCCCTCTCCCCCTAAAAAAAAGCGTAAACCCTTACTCATAATTATGTTAATGCTTGAAATGGGAAAGATGTCGAGATGCTCCCCTTCGTCCTACAGCTGATTTTTTTTCTTCTTTCATATTGTCAAATAGTGCTGTAGAATTGAGAAATAGACAAAGATATTTTGGATAAACGATCCTAATATTAAATGGTAGGCAGGCAAGCATCTTTACATCAACAGGTACAAATGGACATATTGTGTTTTAAGACATATTTATGCATTTTCTTGCTGAAAGTTTTAGCAGAGCAGTTTTTATGTGATCACAAGAGAACTGACAATAATGTTAAATGGAACGATGTGGTTTTTGCCTGTGGTAATTGTGCGTTTTATCATCTTTACAATTTTTTTTTGTTCCGATGTTCACGCTCCGAGGTTGACTGAAGATGAAATTTTGCATATGCGACCATTTTTGCTCACCGCTAAGGTTGTCGCTTTCCGACTTGAAGAATGATGTTCTAAACACACCTGTGTGCATGCGGGTTTTTGTGTTGTTTTTTTAAAAAATATCATCCGTTCCTACCGCCACAGAACGGGCCTACTCTTCCGGAAGACGGAACAAGTTTTAACGTGTTGTTGTTTATTGTAGTTAATTTTTGCACTTGCTGATATTAAACATTTTTGTCAGCGCAGTTAAGTTTGCTTGACTCTACATTGATGAGATGGGTTTGGCTTTATCTTGACAGAAAAAATGTGGACAATAAGTAAATACGTAACTAATTTGATATCTGAATATAAAAACGTTGCATGTCATTATTCGTGTGTTAGAGACCGGAGGATATGAATCTTTTACTACAGCTCCTATCAATGATGTCATTAATGTTGTCCATTACTGGTAATTGGGAGGATCGATGGTCTAGAGATTGATCCCCGTTTATTGCCCGAAACTTTATCCCGTCCACTAGACTGTGAGTGGTGGCCTGCATACAAGTCTTTCGGAACGGATGGTGAACAAGGTCCTGCATGCAGCACACATTCAGCGCACGTAAAAGAACCCACGACACCAAGAAAGAGATCTCCCGCAAAATTCTGTAGAATAAAGCCCTTCTCATAGGGAAACTAATACACTTTAAAAAAGGACATATTTTGGAGTGGTACTGCTCTTGTGGCAACGCACTCCCCCTGAGAGAGAACCCCAAATTGCCCGCAGATAAATATCTGTGACTGGAAGTGGATTCAATTCAATTTTCAATTTATTTGAATTCAGTTCATTGTGAATTATTTTACACTGCTTTGAATAGAAACGAGTAAAACTGTCATTGTCATAACATGGGTTAAATTTTCATACTTTGAGATTTAAAAAAAATATATGGCTGTATAATTTTTCACCTACCTTATGAACTTACGTGGTTTTTTTGTTCAGGTAAAACTGGGGTGGCCAGGCGACCTGCCATGGCAACCTGTCCTAACCAACGTTACAAGGAGGCTGACATCACAGACACCAGAGGAAGAGTTGGGTTTTGCAACAAGAAGGACCACACAAACCTCAACATCAAGGACCATACAAACCTCAACATCAAGGACCACACAAACCTCAACATAGACCACACAAACCTCAACATCAAGGACCACACACACCTCAACATCAAGGACCAACAAAACCTCAACACGGAACAGACAAACCTCAACATCAAGGGCCACACAAACCTCAACATCAAGGACCAGACAAACCTCAACATAGACCACACAAACCTCAACATCAAGGACCAGACAAACCTCAACATGAAATGCCTGCAGCAGCATCCCCTGAGGGAGGAAGATCAGCACTCTGCTCTTCAGTCTCCCTTCCCTACCATCATCATGGTCACAGGTTCCAGAGAAAAGGTATGTAAAAAACATACGTGGTGTAGCTTACGGGAAAAAAATGTCTTCCCAATTCTGTAAAAAAAAGAAAAAAAGGAAAAAATATCCACCAAATTTTTTCATATGGTTACTTGTAGTTTTATTTTCAGTTACTGGATGTTTTCTGAAACGGCATTTAAAAAGGTACACGTATTTCTTCAGCAGACAGTGCCGAAGAAAATTTACGAAAACTGCATACACACGGCGACTGGATGTAAAAAAAAGTACGAGTGCTTATTTCATTATCCTTGACATAAAAGAAAAAATAAGTAAAGAGTAGCTGAGAAATCATTTTAAAATGGTAAAGAAACAATCTGGGCAATCTCATAAATGTAAACCCATTTTTCATTTTGTTTTGGTTGTGATACAGTACTGCATGACCTAACTTTTACATCAGAGGAGTGCTAATTATTGGTTAGATTTCCCACAGTTGTAAAGTTGTCTTTGAAAATCGTGTTAAGACACTATGTCCTAACAATGAAATGCCTGAAACCAGTACTTACTTGTTCGTTACCCCAAAAAATGTCTGAAAACTAACGTAATCTTTCTGTCGCAAATGAGTAACTGGGAAATGTAGAGATCAAAACACATTTTTTGAAGAAAAAAAAATGTTTCAACTGAGGGAGGGGTATCTATAATGCATGCTAATGTATTTTTAAAATTTTATTTATTCTTTTATATCGAGGATAATGGATTAAGCACTCGTGTGCTTTTTTTTTACATCCAGTCCCCGTGTGTATGCAGTTTTGTAAATATTGTCATCCGTTACCACCGGCACAACGATGGCCTACTCTTGCGCTTGCGAAAAGCGGAACAGGATTTAACGTGTGCACAAGATATCTGCGTGCGTTCCCACACGGGGCCTCGGTTTATAGTCTCATCGGAAGGACTTTTGGGGGGTGGAGTCAGCACTGATAACTCCAGGGGAAAAATCCCCTCGACCAGGAATCGAACCCGGGTTGCGAGCGCAATATTTCTCTTCGTAAAATTTAATTTTTAACGCTAAAACCACAATCCTAGATAGAAGGCAATGAGGTGCTCATGGCTGTAGTCTATGATCTGTACCATATTGGTTTTCTATTTAATTTTATTCTATTTTCATTTTTCTTGCACACACGCCAGAAGACCTTTTCATAGAACATCTTACACATACGTCAGATTGATAAAAAAAACACCGGATTATCTTACGAAACACATATGTCAAAAGACCTTTTGGTAGGGACATCTTGCACTCACGTCAGAAGACTTTTTTCATATTTCCAAAGGATCTGCCAAAATAGACAATAAAAAGACAGGATCATGGAACTAAGTGTAGGTAATAAAAAAAACCATAATCATTAAAAAAAATTTCAGCGACCTCTCAAAAGTTTTGCCATGGATATTGTGATATGGATCTGTAGTAGCCAGTTGCTCATGGTTTCTTTCCTCATGGTCATCTCCACTCTCCTGGATCTGTCTGTCCACTGCAGATTGTGAAGACACCCAGCAGCACGATGCTGGAGCACAGGCCCAGTGGACTTGTCCTCACCCACATGACTTGACTTGACCAATGTAAGACCGATAGGGAGGACGGGTAACAACCGGAGACAAGGAGCAATGTTTGAACACAGCCCTGAAGGGTTGAGCTTCTGAAGGGCAAAGTCTGGAAAAACGAGCCCCTAAAGGGGTGCATTTGCCGCCGCTGTAGTCTAGTGGTTAGGGCGTTGGACTCGTAATCTAAAGGTTGCGGGTTCGATCCCAGCTTTCGGCTATGGCGTTGTGCCCTTGGAAAAGGCACTTTACGGCTATTTTCTCACCCCACCCAGGTGTAAAAGGGGTACCAACCTTGTGTTGGGGGTTAACCCTGCGATAGACTGGCGTCCTATCCAGGGGGGAGTCTATGACTCTCAGTCACTTAACGCCACAGAAACCGGATAAGCACCGGCCTGATGAGCCTTAGGCTCGTGAACGGACTTTAATTAAAGAGCTGCATCATGCAAGACAAGCCCCCCGAATGGCAGCACCCTGCAAGACAAGCCCCTGAAGGACAAATCCCGTATGAAAAAACAGGCCCCTGAAGGGCAAAGTCCTCCATGCAAAACAGGCCCCGAAGGGCAAAAATCTTGCATGCAAAACAGACCCCTGAAGGGCAAAATCCTGCATGCAAAACAGAACCCTAAAGGGCAAAATCCCAAAAGACCTGCCCCTCAAGGGCAAACTCCTAAAGACCAACTCCTGAAGGGCACACTCCTGAAAGACCAGCCCCCTGAAGGGCACACTCCTGAAAGACCAGCCCCTGAAGGGCACACTCCTGAAAGACCAGCCCCTGAAGGGCACACTCCTGAAAGACCTGCCCCTCAAGGGCAAACTCCTGAAAGACCAGCCCCTGAAGGGCACACTCCTGAAAGACCAGCCCCTGAAGGGCACACTCCTGAAAGACCAGCCCCTGAAGGGCAAACTCCTGAAAGAACAGCCCCTGAAGGGCAAACTCCTGAAAGACCAGCCCCTGAAGGGCAAACTCCTGAAAGACCAGCCCCTGAAGGGCGAATCCAGTGCAGGCCTAGCATTGTTGCCCAGGGATCTAGGATCAGATCCCACTAGGCTGAACAGCAAAGTTGATAGAAGTTTGGGGGCTTTCGCATCATGTCTGCATGACCTCGTATCTCTGAAACAATTTAGGGATCAAATGCGATGAGAGCAGTGAGGACTGGGGTCTCTGTGGACATCGGACATTCGACATGCAGCAGCATGGGAAAGGTAAGAATTGCAAAGCCACCTTCCATGAAAGGGCTACCTTGCATTCTTCACAGGTATCTTTGTACCGAGTACAACCTGTCTATGTCTGCGTGCATCATATTCACACGTGTACCTCAGTCTTTCACATTTCCTAAATCAAAATTTGTCCCTGGAGTCGCGGATTTCAGAACTTCATCAGGAGCCTTTGAACCTTACTCTGTGATCAAAAAGACTGGCAGACTAGGCGTCGACATTGGGTTTGGTGTCCTAAACTGGCACAGCCAGTAAAACCCTTGCACACAGTGCTCAAGGGGAAAGGACACATCCAGCCCCCAGACTTTGTTCAAGCATTTGCTCGACCTCCCGGGTCTCTTCCACCTCGCCCTGATTCCTTAAAAGTCTTAGCATAGATGTCAAAAAGTCATGTGGGTCATCTTAGTTCTCTGGCCCTGTCTCTGACGTCGCGATTGTCACACGTATCAAGACCTCACAGAGGTAAGTACACGTGCAATGTTTTCTTCTTTTTTTGTGCTTTTGTTTTTCGAGGTACCACTGCGAAGTTTTTTAAAATTTATGTTGAATATTCCCGTGTTTCCATAACTTACCGAAAGAGAAACTTTCAGACCTTTATGGGGCCTTTTTGATATTCCCCATGCCTGTATACACGAATGAAAGTAAAGCACCAGCAAGCATGAATAGAAGTTATGAAAGATGATGATAAAATGTCCCCCTGATGTGTTAAGCACTGTCAAGATTAAACCTGGGTATCAAAGATTTCATAATTGTAACAATTAGAAATTCGACACAGACCAAACAAATCGCCAGCAGTTGATGTGAAGAAAAGCTTAGACACCGTTAATTGCTAAAACATCCCTAGAAACTGTGCATTTTCTGAAATGTAGAGAATACATAACATATATACATAATCCTCTCTCTCTCTCTCTCTCTCTCTCTCTCTCTCTCTCTCTCTCTCTCTCTCCTCCTCTCTCCTCTCCTCTTCTCTCTCTCTCTCTCTCTTTCTTTCTCTCTCTCTCGCTCTCTCTCTCTCTATATATCTCACTCCCCCTCTGCCCTCCCTCCCCCCTCTCTCTCTCCCCCTCTCTGTCCCTCCCTCCCTTCCTCGCTCCCTCTCTCTCTCTCTCCATATATATATATATAAAGAGAGGGAGAGAGAGAGAGAGAGAGAGAGAGAGAGAGAGAGAGAGAGAGAGAGAGAGAGAGAGAGAGAGGTGTGTGTGTGTGTGTGTGTGCCCCGTGTGCAGGCATTACGTTTTGAAATGTCTCAATTTTTTGTGTAGAAATCCTTCCGTCATCAAGGCTGTTCCCGTCCTAGGTACTTCAATGCCTGAGGACGCGGCACGAGCAAGTGGAAACACCCAATAAGGTATAGGCCCCTACCCGTGTGTCATCTTGTTGTAGTTGCTGTAATTATTTTTTGTTGGGCGTTTCCGTTGCATCGTATCTTGTGTTGTATAATATTGTATCGTATTGTACTGTATTGTTTACTACTATTGTGTTGTATCGTATCGTATTGCATTTGTTTAACTCTGTCATATCGTGTGGTGTGGTGCTGACATGTGACTTTTTTTCCAATTCCCTTTCTCCAGACAAACTGGGTTCGAATCTAGGAAAACTCTTATAGCCTTCTTCAGTGCCAACTTTATTGTTCTGGCATCAGTGTTATTCTCTCTCTCCCTGTCTCTTTGTCTCTGTCTCTCACTCTGTCTGTCTGTCTCTTTGTCTCTGTCTCTCACTCTGCCTGCCTGTCTGTCTCTTTGCCTCTGTCTCTCACTCTGTCTCTCTGTCTCTGTCTCTCTGTCTCTGTCTGTCTGTCTGTCTCTGTCTGTCTGTCTGTCTGTCTGTCTGTCTGTCTGTCTGTCTGTCTGTCTGTCTGTCTGTCTGTCTGTCTGTCTGTCTTCTCTCTCTCTCTCTCTCTCTCTCTCTCTCTCTCTTCTCTCTCTCTCTCTCTCTCTCGCTCGCTCGCTCGCTCGCTCGCGCGAGGGCGCGCTCCATTCCCCTTTCTGTATATAAATACCCCCCCCCCAGAATATATACATATAATATAATATAATATAATATAATATAATATAATATAATATAATATAATATAATATAATATAATATAATATAATTCTCTCTCTCTGTCTCTCTGTCTCTGTCTCTGTCTCTCTCCCTCTCTCTCCATCTCCCTCTCTCTCTCTGTCTCTCTCTTCCTCTCTCTCTCTCCTCTCCTGTCTGTCTGTCTGTCTGTCTGTCTTGTCTGTTTGTCTGTCTGTCTGTCTGTCTGTCTGTCTGTCTCTCTCTCTCTCTCTCTCTTGTTGTGTATGTGTATGGCCACGCGCTTTGTGTGTGCGCGTGCGTGCGTGCGTGTATGTGTGCGTGTGTGCGTGCGTGCATGCGTGCAAGCATTCGAGCTCAAAATATCTTGATTTTCTTTTCCTAGAATCATTCTGTCATCACCATGCCGAAGTCGGAAGCGCTGGACCTGACTTGTCGGACGCTTAATGGCGATCCCAACGCAATTTTGCTCATGGGACAGACACAGGCTGCTGTCAGAGCGTTCGACGAAGAAGAAGAATCCTTTTGTCATCAAGACTGTTCCCGTCCTAGGTACTTCAATGCCTGAGGATGTGGCACGAGCTAGTGGAAGCACCCATAGAGGTAATACCAGTATGTGATCTGTTGTTAGCCGTTCCATAGCTTAACCTTCTGAGAGTACTCAAGAACATGTACTCTGTTTCGCACATCATACTTAGGAATATCACTGAGATTAGAAAAAAGTATTATAAGAAGTTTGCGTATATGGCCGGTTTTTTTTTTTTCAAGTGCTTTACTATATAGGCAGCTGTACTTTGTCTTCAGAAGATTTTTTTTTTATCCTTTTATGGAGTGTAAAGCTCATACTAAGAGTATGTAATGGAGGAAGACAATCTTTACATAGTTTAAAGCATAACATTTTGATATTGGCATTTGAACTTTGTTTACACCAATGACCCACAAAATACTACTACTACTACTACTACTACTACTACTACTACTACTACTACTACTACTACTACTACTACTAGGCACCCATCAGTCTCGAAAGACTATGGAGTTGCACTCTAGTCTTTAGAGACTAATGATAATAATGATAAGAATAAGAATGATGATGATGATAATAATAATAATAATAATAATAATAATAATAATAATAATAATAATAATAATAATAATAATAATGATGATGACGATGATGATGATGATAACGAAAATACTACTAAAGATGATAATGATGATAACCCTAAAAACAGTGATAATATTCTTTGTACAAAATTCGGAGTAAGTGTAATCTATCGTGAAATAGCCCGGAGTCAAAGTTTATTTTTTAGGCCCCAAAAATCTCAAGTGTATAAACACTGCACAATATTGTGTGCAACAACAGGGTGTTTGTTTTAGGGCTAGTGAACTAAAAAATGATCAAGATGGCTCTCCAGGGAAAACATCATTTCCGATTTCTGTGGTATTTTATTTCACTGAGACAGGCTCCAGTTCCCAGTGTACCTCTCAAAGTTCTGCATTGTCCACTGTGATCAGCTCTCCAGTGCTGTGGAGGGGACTTCTCTCTTAACTCCTCCAGGAGTCGGTGGGGCACTGGAGTTTGTTTTTCAGAGTGTTTCCGGGGATAATGTGTACCTGGCAGAGCCTGTCTGTTTTCCAGGTAGCAGGGTGCAGGCTGGTTAGGTTTGATCGGGTATACTGCTGACCTGGTTGGCTGTAGCAGGCCTGCATTCTAGCACAAAGGGATAGTTGGTAATGCGAGGGCAAGATGTTCACTTTAGCAGGGGAGCCCCACAAATAGACATTTCAGTGGTGCCAAGAGAATGGTTGGAATGTTGTCCACAGCATGATGATCTTGTTAAATTAAAATCGATTGTTTTATATGTGTTCTTACACTTTGCTCTTCCTTTTCAGGCCTGCTAATCTACCTGGAAAACTACACCGCAGTGGACTACACCATACAACGCTGCACCACGGAACACTTCACCACGGAACACTTCACCGCGGAACACTTCACCGCGGAACACTTCACCGGGGAACACTTCACCGTGGAACACTTCACCGCGGAACACTTCACCGTGGAACACTGCATTGCCCAGTGACTCGCTGTGGGATTTCTGCCACATTCTTGCATGTCAGGAATGGAACTACACAACTCCAGTAAGTAGGCCTATTATTTTTTCCGTCTTACCGTTGTGGTGTGTCGTGTTGTGCCGTGCCTTGCCGCGCCGTGTCCGGTTAGGTCGCGTCGTGTAGCGTCGTGTCGTGTCGGGTCGGGTCAGGTCGCTTGCCATGTCTGGTCGCGTCGCGTCGTGTCGGGTCGGGTCAGGTCGCTTGCCATGTCTGGTCGCGTCGCGTCGCGTCGGATCGGGTCGGGTCAGGTCGCTTGCCATGTCTGGTCGCGTCGCGTCGCGTCGCGTCGCGTCGCGTCGTGTCGTGTCGGGTCGGGTCGGGTCGGGTCGGGTCGGGTCGGGTCGAGACAGTCCGGGTCGGGTGCATGCGTGCCGTGCCGTTCCGCATCGCATCACATCGCATTGCATAGTGTAGTTTGTTATGGTAAATTTCTCTGTGCGAAATTCAAGCTGGCCTCCAAAGGGAGAGCACATCGCTTAAAAATACTTAAAAAAATAATTACTTTCTGCATGTGCATTTGTTTCCCTATAAATCTCTCTCTCTCTCTCTCTCTCTCTCTCTCTCTCTCTCTCTCTCTCTCTCTCTCTCTCTCTCTCTCTCTCTCTCTCTCTCTCTATCTATATATGCGCACGCATTTAATCTTGAATGTCAGTTTTTTCTGTGCAGAATCCTTCCGTCATCAATGCTGTTCCCGTCCACAGGTGAACATTCTGAGTATGCTGTGTAAAATGCACTCTGTCTCGCACATCATACTTATGAATATCACTGAAAAAAAAGGAAATTATGGCCGTGTTGTTTTTCATCTCCCTTTCTATATAGGCAGCTGTAGTCTGGATTCCGAAGATTTTTTTTTACTTTCATGGAGAGCACAGCTCATCCTTAGAGGTTGTCATGGATGGAGACAATCTCAACATAGTGTAAAGCAGAACATTTCAATTTCAACATAGTGTAAAGCAGAACATTTCAATCTCAACATAGTGTAAAGCAGAACATTTCAATCTCAACATAGTTCAAAGCAGAACATTACAATATCGGTATTAAATTTTGCACTTTGCTGACATCAATAATCCCCACAACTATTGGCCTGGGCCATGACTGTTATTGCTAGAATGTTTCTTTGACAAAAATGACGATGTTTTATACTTTCATAGGATCAATCTGTGTTGAGTTAAAACTAGAAGTGGGTGTTGAGCTCAAGAGTTTTTCTTTTTTTTTTTTTAAAAGTGAAGGGGTGACAATCCAATGTGGCCTACATGGACGGAGTTACACACCTTTGGTCATAATACAAATGCAGGAATGGTGCTTAGTGTCTTGCTATAGTGTATCAAGGGATTTTTTTTTTCAGACAAAGGGTATTCTAAGTAACATTTACCCAGGTGCCTGTTTTCTTTGAGATAAAAAAAAAGTTATACACACACACATATTCTCTCTCTCTCTCTCTCTCTCTCTCTCTCTCTCTCTCTCTCTCTCTCTCTCTCTCTCTCTCTCTCTCTCTCAACGTGGGTGAGTGGCTGTGTAGGCACGCGTGCTCAGGCGTTTAATTTGAAAACTTTTCATTTTTCTGTGCAGAATCCTTCCGTCATCAAGACTGTTCCCGTCCTAGGTACTTCAATGCCTGAGGACGCCGCACGGCTCTGAAATGGTTTTGGTTTGTTTTAAACTGTGAGGAGAAACATAGCCCTCAAATCACTCAGCTCTATCAGTTTTCTTCCCCACATTTTACCACACGCCAGTTAGTTGCAAGGACAACTGAAAGAAAAAATAATTCAAGTTCGTGACATTTTAGAAATGTGTTAGTTTGTGAAGCATACTATTATTCAAAATGTATTTTCCCTTCCATATCAAAATTCGCCGATATTTTGTAGTCTTTCTGTTTCTGCTGTAATTACTTAATGTCAGACCTCATAGCTGGTGTCCGCATATTAAGTTTTTTTCTTCATATTGAGCTAGTAGTAAACAAAGGATGAAGTCTCGTTCCTTTCCTGCATGTTGGGTCAGTTGGAATCAAAGTATAAAGTGTTTTTTTTATGGTATTTAGCTCGCTGGAATCAAGGTAAAAAAAAAAGTCCCTAATACATAATCTAGTATCAATGTTATTTCCTTCATACTGAATTTGTATTAAAACTATACCCTATTCCCTTCATATTGAACCAGGGGGTATGAAAGTATAGAAATCTTTCTTTCATTTTTGGTTAGATGGCTTCAAGGCATAAAATTTTGTCCTTCATATCGAGTGAGTTGGCATCAGTGTAAAGTTTTCTTCCTCCCATCGGGCTAGATTGTATGTAAGTATAAACTTCTTTCCTATATGGTGAGTGAGTTTTTATTCAAGGAAAAGGCCATTTCTTCAGTTAACTGGTATCAAAGTACAAGTTTTTTTTCCCTTAATATTAAAGTTAATTTTTTTTATCAGGTTTGTTAGAATTAAAGCAAAAGCTGTTTCCTCCATGTCAAATAAGCATATTACGAAGTATACAGTTATTTCACATTGTTTTATTACTGTCAGAGTGTAGAGTTCCTTACTCCTCGTCTAGTTAGGTGATATCAAGGTGTAAAGCTCTTTCCCCAATATCCAGTTAGCTGCTTACCGTATGCATGAAGGTCTTTTATTTTTGTTCCATCATTTTTCATAAAACTTTTATTTAGCTTACATTTGAGTAGTTGGTATCAAAGTATAAACATCTGTCTTTCACATTTATTTTGTATCCAAGTTTTCTTTTCATTGAATATTTTTCTACATGTTGAGTTATTTGGTATGGGAGTATAAAATTCCTTCATTTGTATTATTAAGTTGGCATCAAAGTCCAAAGCCTTTTCTTTTATATTGAGGTAGTTTTAAATTTTGTGTTTTTTCCCTTCCTATTCAGTTTGTGTAAAGGTATGATAGTCTCCCCTTCATAGTGATTGTTAGAATCAAATCAAAGTTTTTTTGAGGAGTTATTTGGTGTCCAAGCATAAAGTTTCTTTCGTTCATAATAAGTGTAAAGGTATGATAGTCTCCCCTTCATAGTGATTGTTAGCATCAAATCAAAGTTTTTTTGAGGAGTTATTTGGTGTCCAAGCATAAAGTTTCTTTCGTTCATAATAAGTTAGCTGGTATCAATTTATAACATTCTTTCTTGTATATTGAATTAGTTCGTGTCAAAATTAGGGAAAAAAACCTTTTGTATTGAGTTATTGCTATCAAAGTATAAAGTTTTTTCTTTACCTTTTTAGTTGGTACCAAAGGTGTCGAAGTATGAAGATCTTCCTCCATGTTGAAATAGTTCCCAAGTATTTTCTTTCTTGAATATTTTGCTACTACATGTATTATAATATTTGTCTTTCTGTTTAATTTTTCGGTTCCAAAGTAAAAGGTCGTTTTCTTCATATCCCAGCTTGTGGTAATAATTATGAGGACGTTTTTCTTATACTGAGATAGGGCGAGGATTAGATCCCAAACACAATAGGCACTACACACACACACACACACACACACACACACACACACACACACACACACACACACACACACACACACACACACAACACACACAACACACACAGGCACACAGACACAGACACACACACACACACACACACACACACACACACACACACACAGGCGCGCGCTCAATTTTCTATTTTGATTACTTTTGAGAGAACATTGTAAAGCTTTTACTGGCTTACAACGTCGTTTTGTTTTGGCGCTAAAAATGGTCAAAATTCTAAATATGATTTCGGATCAGAAGTACTTGTACAAAACAGAGATGAAATGAAAACTGGAAATGTACACTCGGCTTCAGACGTTTGTTGTGATGCAAATCTTTGCCATAGTCATTACTGGTATAGCATCGCCTATTTCACAGAATCAAATCATTTTACCTCGACTTTGCGGGATCAGCTTAAGAGAGAAAACTATGCATAAGCTGAGTGCAGGATGTTTGAAGAAAGAGCAGTACTTTCCCGATACTCCTTTTCCCTGTAGTGCTGTTCCCTGGAGCTGTTAACACTCCACTCTTAACCCTAGTTCTTACCCCATGCCGCAAACCCTAACACTTCACCAGTTCGATCCTAACTATTAACTCTTTGACACGGATTCCTTAACTCTAACTCAGTTTTGCGGTATGGGGAAACAGCTGTATAAGGGAACAGCAGCACAGGGGGAGAGGGGTTTGGGGGTACTGACCGCTTGGAAATATTTTATTCCGGAGAATACCGTGATAGAGACATGATTTGCTAAAGAGATGATATGCAGAAAAAAAATGATTATAGCATCCTTTTGCTTGCATAGCACTGATGCTTCAAGAATTGTTCTATTTTTAGTTTTCTGCAGGACCAAAGTAGGATGGCTTGCGACCACAGTCCATAAATCGAATATCTTCGCTGGAGCTATATAACAACAGAAAAAACAGTGTTCTGATAACCTTTGAAAATAACGGCAATACTGAAAAAGTGCTTAATGTATGAGAGTTACACGGTTTTACCTCAATAGCTTGACACGTAGTTTTGACTTCAAATTCTACTGGTTATCAAGTATAAGTTGTTGTTTTTTTCTTTTACATTAAGTCACTTGGTTGGTTAGTGTAGATCTCTTTCCTTCCTCTTGAGTTGTCACTAAGTTTGGGTTGTTTTTTTTCATTCCATGAAATAAGTTGGTGTCATAGAATAGAATTATCCCCTTGCTGTTGAACAAGTTGGCTCAAAGAATAAAGTTCCAAGCTTGGTATCAAGATAGTTATCAAACTGTAAACTTTTTTCTTCAGATTCAGTTATTACAAAAGTGTAGAGCTCCCCCTTTCATATTTCTTTGTTTTTTGTATCAGAGTATGAAGTTTTCCCCTCCATATTCATTTAGTTGGTGTTAGCAGGCTCTTCCCTTTATATTGAGTTAGTTCTATCAAAGCAAAAAGTTCTTTCCTTCAGGTTGAGTTCGCTGGTACACGTGTAAAAGGTTATTTTCTTAATATGGGTTGGTGTCAAAAAAAGTAAAATTGTTCCTTGGAATGAGTTGGTTGATATCAAAGAAGTTATTTCCTTTATTCTAGTTGTTATTAGGTAGTTATTGAGCCAGGTATTAGGTATAAAACTCTTCCCTTCATATTGAGTTGTTGCTAACCTAGTTACCTTCACATTGATTGCATTGCTTGGAACAACAGTTGCATGAGGGAAAGAGGGGTTTGACTTACTGGCTAGCGGAAAATACTTCATTCCTCAGAAAACGGTATAAGCGCTATATAAATCCCATATATCATCATCATTATTAGTGTTTCTATTTGTGCAAGAGAAAAGACATGCAGATGAATGTTTTTTGTTGTTGTTTTATATATTTTTTTTACATTATTATTTTTGTTATTTTTTTTAGACAAATGTTAGTTTAAAGCTAAAGCTAACTCTTGACAGTTGTAGTACTGGGGAAAAGGGCCTGCTGTAGTGTATGGAGTCCATGCCCTGTTTCATCCGTGTCACTTTCCACGTGTAGATTTTGATTCAGATTAATCTAGTTCTTTTCAAGGTTTACAGTTCTTCCTTGTGTAGTAAGTTGGTGTTGTATGAAGCTTTTCCCTTCCTATTGAACTAGTTGGTATGAAGTATTAACTTTCATTCCTATTGAGTTGGTGTCATGAAATAAGGTTCCTCCCTTTATACTGAAGAGTTGATCACCATGTAATGTTCCAAAATTTTCTACTGACTTTGTTTATACATAGGTTTCTTTCAAGATTTTTTTTCTTATAAAGGTGTTGAAAAAAATATTAAAGATACTCTTATCATAATTATTAATATAAACAGATTTCTTTTTTCAATTCCAAAAGTTTTCATAATCCTATAGATTGCTAAAAAAAAAAAAAGTTTTCCTTTTTTCTATTTCATCAATCCGTTGAAAAGTGCTTGGGTGCCCTGATAGTTTGTTAGGTTTATTAGTTATAAATTACGAGTTTCCTCGTTTTATTCTGGTGGTATTATTATAAAGCTGTATATTTTTTAAATCCTTAGATGGTTTGATAAGCTGGGCTAGAGATTGAGGGCTTGTTTCCCCAATTTTCTGATTGGATAATGGCTTTGAAATGATTTTTTTTAGTGTTTGCAAAACTCCAGAGGGTTTTTTTGCGCTGTTTTTGTGAATTCAAATGAAGTATTTGTCCATATGCATTTACTTCATAGTCCCATTGTGAACCTTGTTATATACAGTCCCTGATATGAGGTCATCTCTAGTTCTATTTTCCCTGAATGCATTCAGATCTGTTTAAAAATGAAGTCTGGTATAGTCCTGTCACAACTGATGTTAGGTAAGGAAATAGTCATCTTTATTTGTAGAAACCACGCTGCAATACCTGCTGAATGAATTTCGAGAGCAGAAGGTTGTGAAATAAATACAAGTGTGATTGTTCCCCCCCCCCACGAAAAAACCCAACTAGGCCCAGGAAAAACAAAGGCACAAAATTGTCAGGAAAGCATGCAGCAAAAGCCAGAAAAAGAATTACAGGATAAAAACTTAACACTACCACAAACACACTAGAGCAAACATAAACCCAGACAAATGTATATCACTCGTTTACACGTGTAGAAACGCATGCAGCAGCAGCACACACTAGAGCAACAATAAACCCAGCCGACTGTTCACTGCCGCTGAACATGAATAGACACAGGCAGCAATTCACACTGGGGCAGTTAGTGCTCTGGACGTAGGTAGGTAAGAGAAGTGCTGACTCGGGTTCATGGATGACAGGGAAAAGAAGGGAAGGGAAAGGGGCACATTTTTCCTTTTTTGTTGTTGCTTTTTTGAGTGTTTTTATTATTATTTTTGCCAATGAAGATAGACGTGTGAAGCGCCCACCAAAAAGATATGAAAAAGATGGTGCTCCATGATCTGCATGCAACTGAGGCCTTAAAAATAAAAATAAATAATAATAATAAAGTGTGTGTGTGTGTGTGTGTGTGTGTGTGTGTGTGTGTGTGTGTGTGTGTGTGTGTGTGTGCGCGCGCGCGCGCGCGCGCGTGTGTGTGGTTTTATTTCGAAGATAATGAAATAAGCACTCGTGTGCTTTTTTGCATCCAGCCCCCGTGTTTATGCAGTTTCGAAAATTTTTGTCATCAGCTCCCACTGACACACAATGGCCTATTCTTCCGAAAAGCAGAACGGGTTTAAATGTGCGCGGAAGATGTTCTGCGTGCGTTCACACACGTGACCTCGGTTTATAGTCTCATCCGGCGTGCGCGCGCGCGCGCGCGCGCGTGTGTGTTGTGTGTGTGTTATTTTCTTAAAAGTGGATTCATTTATTTATTAAAGAAAATTTTGGTCTTTCTGTGATGGCCAGTAATGTTAAAACTAAAATATGTTATTTTGCGATTTATTTGTTAGGGTTTCATATGTAATATTTGTGTGTGCTTTGTTATATTTTTTTGTGTAAAGCTGGATTGACTGATGTGCTCAAGAAACTTTTGTCTTGCTATGACAGTGTGTAATGTTACAAAGATTGAAAATTATTTAGGGTTTTTTTGTTGCGTTTTTTTTTTCTTTTGCCAATGAAGAAAGGCGTGTAGAGCACCCACATACAAGAGAACAAAGAAATAAAAAAAGAAAAGAAAAGATGGTGCTCCACGATCTGCATGCAACTGAGGCCTTTTAAAAAAAATATATATATATAGTTAAAGTCTGTCCCGAGCCTAAGGCTCATCAGGCCGGTGCTTATCCCGGTTTCTGTGGCGTTAAGCGACTGAGAGTCATAGACTTCCCCCCTGGATAGGACGCCAGTCTATCGCAGGGTTAACCCCCAACACAAGGTTGGTACCCCTTTTACACCTGGGTGGGATGAGAAAATAGCCGTAAAGTGCCTTTTCCAAGGGCACAACGCCATAGCCGAAAGCTGGGATCGAACCCGCAACCTTTAGATTACGAGTCCAACGCCCTAACCACTAGACTATATCTATCTATCTATCTATCTATCTATCTATCTATCTATCTATCTATCTATCTATCTATCTATCTATCTATCTATCTATCTATCTATCTATCTATATTGTGTGTGTGTGTGTGTATATCATCATTTATTCTTTTTGAAAATTGGATTATATAAGTGATCTATGGAGAAACTATTTTGGTATTGATGTGATGGCCAGTAATGTTGACAGAAAATTACTTTGTCATTTAATTTTATTTATTTGTTGTTTTATTGGTTTTTTTGTGAATTAGGTTTTTCTTCCCTTGTGATTTAAAAAAAAATCTTACGAAGTACGTTAAGAAGTAATCTGGCCCCAATGCTACCTACAATTTTGTTTCCCTCTATCTAGATTAATTTTATTATGTGATCATGATTGATCTCAGTAGAATGAAAATATGGTATGGCTTATTTTTAGTTGCACTTATATAATAATAACGGTATTACCTTTCAACATGAGGGCTGGGTTTTTTGTTGGTTTTTTCTATTATTATTTTTTAAAAATATTTTTTACTTTTGTTTGGTTGGTTGGTTGGGTTTTCCCCTAAAGCATAAAGATAGCGTGCGAATTTTCAAAAATTCTTTTATTTCAAGGATAAAGAAATAAACACTCTGGGCATTTTTTACATCCAGTTCTCATGTGCATGCAGTTTTGTAAATGTCATCCGTTCCCATGGGCACACAATGGCCTACTCTTCCGAAAGAGGAACGGGTTTCAACAAGTGAGCAACAACCTTCTACGTGCGTTCGCACACAGGACTTCAGTTAATAGTCTCATCCGAAGGAAGCGTGTTTATTAATTCATTTATTTATTCTTTTATATCGAGGATAATGGAATAAACTCTTGTGCTTTTCTTTTTTACATTCCGTCTCCGTCGTGTGTATGCGTTTTTTTTCAATTTTCTCATCTGTCCCCCCCCCCCCCCCCCACGCAAAAACCTACTTTTTCGAAAAGCGGAACAGGATTTAAAGTGTGCGCAAGATGCTCTGTGTGCGCTCGCACACGGGGCCTTGGTTTCTAGTCTCATCCGACGGATTTTTGGAGAGAGTGGAGTCAGCACTTATGTTAACTTTAGGGGAAAAAATCCCCTCGAACGGGATTCGAACCCGGGTTGAAAGATTGCGAGCGCAATTTTCTAACATTTAGGCTATCTGTGTGTGTGTGTGTGTGTGTGTGTGTGTGTGTGTGTGTGTGTGTGTGTGTGTGTGTGTGTGTGTGTGTGTGTGTGTAAGACTGAAAATTTTTTAGTTATTAGTTTTTTTTTGTTGGGTTGTTGTTTTCTTTGGCCAGTGAAGAAAGACGTGTAGAACACCCACACAAAAAGAGAAAAAAAAGACATAAAACATAATTAACAAAGATTGTGCTTCATGATCTGCATGCAACTGAGGCCTTTAATATATATATGTATATTAATATATATATATATATATATATATATATATATATACATATACATATATATATATATTAATATACATATATATAAATATACATATATATACATTAATATACATATATATATTAATATACATATATATATATACATTAATATACATATATATATGTATATATGTATGTATATATATATATATATATATATATATATATAGAGAGAGAGAGAGGAGAGAGAGAGAGAGAGAGAGAGAGAGAGAGAGAGAGAGAGAGAGAGAGAGAGAGAGAGAGAGTGTGTGTGTGTGTGTGTGTGTGTGTGTGTGTGTGTGTGTGTGTGTGTGTGTGTGATAAGCATTTAGCTCTGTCTGGGATGTTGGTTAGCCAGACTGTGAATGTGTGTGAGTAATGATGGCGGTTGTTTCTTTATTTGTTTAAAGGACAAAGCGCATTTGAGTAAACAAAAGCACTGCATTTGAAAAAGAAATCTGTTTTGTGATCGCTTTTTATCTGTTTCTATACGTTTCGACTGTATGTGTGTGTCAAATCAAATCGAATCGAATTTTTATTTCCAGATGGTACATCTATCTAAAGAAAGAAAAAACAAACAAAACCCCCTAACAAACCAAAGAAAAAAGAAAAAAAAGAGGAACCTCCAAAACAATTCACCAACATTAACTAACATGATTTCAACAGCCTTAAAAATAAAATACGCCTATAGATAATACAAGCAACAACAATAACAACAAAAACAACCATATAAAAAAAACCACTCAAAAGACACGCGCACAAGCACACACACACCCGCGCGTTCGCTCGCTCGTCCACACAGCACGTATGCACGTACGCGCATGCACACATTTAAAGTTTTTTAAAAAATCATATAGTGTGAAATAAATAGCTTATATCTGGTACAATGTCACCAATACCATTATTTAAGACATAAAAAAAAGATTTTATGAAATAATGTGTGTGTGTTCTTGTGTGTGTTCTTGCGTGCGTGCGCGCGCGCGTGTGTGTGTGTTATAGAAAGGAGGTGTTCCACTTGGCTGGACAGTGTAAGTTGCTTAGGTCAGAGGTTTTAAAGAGGGATTACTGTTTTCTTGTTAGTTTCTCTCCATCAGAGAGTGGATTCAACTGCTAATTTGACACAGCCTTTTAACACATCACCTAGGTATACCTAGGTCCCATTCTAACCCATCACTTGGCTAGCTCCTACTGTGGTTGAAGTGTTATTCAATAAAAACAATACTTGTCATCGAAACTTCAGATATGAAAAGCGAATATATGTGACAAAATAATTCTCACAGGGTAAAGGATACAGCATAAAAGGCACAAAGCCCACAGCGATGTGAAACTTTCAAACGGCATTTTCTGTCGAACCGCGACAGCCGCTTCAGGCAGGTAACCCTCGATATATCACCTGCAGGTGATCAAATCAGAAATAAAAAGTACTAAACAGCAAACAAACAAAAATGTATGCACTTTTTGCTCCCAGAAAAACAACACAGCAGCTGAAAGCAAGTAAATGAAATAAACAAAAAATAGATCAACAACAACAACAAAAAACAAAATGGACAATAAACAAAAGGGATTGATATTTCCAACAAAAAATCCTTTTTTCCAAGTTTGTTTTTCCATCGCAGGCAGGTTGCATCGACCTTTGGACAAAAACTTTTGTTAAAAATTAAGAATCAAGTCTATTTTAAGCAGACATGATGACGTTAAAAATGGATGACATTGACGTTGTATTACGTCAAATGTGATCATGCACAACAAGAGCAGAATTAGCTCATTGTTATCCTGTTGGACAGGCCATTGGCGAGACTTGCATGCATGCACAAGTTACGGTTGCAGTTTTTAAGAGGATATTTCACTGCGTGCAGGCATTTCGTACACGCTACACCTCGTCTGCCAAGAAATCCAGTCAGACTATAATTATCTGACTAACTGCGTAGCCCTAAATGCTGGCAACATCCCCAGAGCATAATGACTGTGGGCTCATATAAAGAATGACGGAATCTTTAACGTAAATTATGTAGTCTTAAACATGTATACTTGATCTACATGTGTGTATATGTGGCTGATAGCAGGGTAAGGCATCTGCCTACATACTGGCTACACAGATCGTATTGTATTGTATACCACTTAAAGTCACGGCAGATTTATCTTCGTGAAATTCGGGCTGCTCTCCCCAGGGAGAGTATGTCCCCACAAGAGCAGCGCCTCCCATTATTTTTCTTTCTGTCCGCAACTGTATTGGGGTACCCCCTTCCGATTCCCACCCCCACTTTTTTATTTTATTTTTTTAACCCACTGGATGTCATCAAAGTTCACACTGGCGTGCAATGTTGTAGAGGCCCATCACCATAACCGCTAGGCTGGATTGAACTGAAATAGAAATTTGTACACATGATGCATCATTCAGTTTCTGTGTCCGACAATGATTTTAAACATGATGACACTTTTGATAACCTTGGCTCTGTACTAACCTTTAACCCCAAACGCACACCCCCACCCCAAGCTCGACTGTTAAGAAGCATTTGCCAACAAAAACAAAAGCACGATCCTACGAAATAATTTCTGTATGTGGAATATGATAGATTCATGACTGGCTGATGAACTGTGCTGATTGATCTATTTCACTTGATCACATTTTCATGTTCGAAGCCTTCGATCATTCCACAATAGAGAAAATTCCGTGTTGAAAACAAAGTACAGATCATGATTTTTAGACAGAACACTTCATAACTGTCTGCAACTGTACAGTGGAGGTGGAGTTAGCTTTTCGGTCATTCTCCAATCCACATTTTGCCTGAGATGTTATTACAGCAAATGTAGTTGCCTCCCCTCGAATGCAAGGCAGGTTTTTACAGCGTGTGCTATTTTTAGGTAAACGCCCAAAGCATTTATTTTATGGGTGGCCTGGTGGTTTGAAGATCCATAGTAAGCTCTTCATCTCCACCTGAAATCAATTTTCAAAGTTTTCTGTATTTACTGGTTTGACACTGCTCTCTCCTTCTGACCCCACCCTTTCTTGTCTTAGTCATTGAAGTAGTGGTGTGTGTGTGTGTGTGTGTGTGTGTGTGTGTGTGCGTGTGTGTGTGTGTGTGTGTGTGTGTGTGTGTGTGTGTGTGTGTGTGTGTGTGTGTGTGTGTGTGTGTGCGTGCGTGCGTGCGTGCGTGTGTGTTCAAAAATTATTCTTGTATATCAAGAATAATGGAATAAGCATTTATGCATTTTTTTTACATCCAGTCCCTGTGTGCATGCAGTTTTGTAAATTTTGTCATCTGTTCCCAACTTTGTGAAGTGTGTGTGCGTGTGTGTGCTTGCGCGTGTGTGCGCGTGCGTGCATGCATACGTGTGTGCATGCGCACGCGAGCACATGTGTGTGTATGCGTGATTGCGTGCGTGCGTGCGCGGTGGAAAAGAACGCACATGCTGTAGCATTAGTCACAAGTCATTGGCAAAGAGACATTTGACAAAGTTGAAACTTGGCTTCTTTAGTGCCCCCTTCCTGGGTACAAAATGGCCTACCTGATGGAAAGCTTCCGAAAGGTCAGGTAAGAGAGGGAGAAGTGTGAAAGGTGAGAACAGCAGTTACAGGATTTAACAAACAGAGATCTTTTTCCTAAACGAATCTATTTTCACAGCAACCTATAGCTCTGGAGATAGTCTACGAAATCCGAGAGAACATTGTGAATATCTATGCTTGAAGTTAATCATGACGATGCTTTCTGGAGAAAACGCGTCAGGAACATAGAGTATATTCTGTGGTATTTTGCAGTGTGTGTTAATGGTGTGTGTGTGGTGTGTGTGTGTGTGTGTGTGTGTGTGTGTGTGTGTGTGTGTGTGTGTGCATGTGCGTGCGTGCGTGCGTGCATGTGTGAGTGTGTGCGCGCGTGTGTGTGTGGTGGGGATGGATGGTTGGGTGGGTGACGGGGGCGCCTGCTGGCGCGTTTATTTTTGAATTAATTTAAAATGGGTTTGGCAATGCATAGGTCCTCAACCAGAGACTGTCCTCTAAGTGTGTGAAGACTAATGCACCACAGGAGCTCAAAACGAAGCGATGCTAACAGACTAAAAAAGGTAAAGGTGTCCTATAACATGTATGGTCATAAGGGAGCGAGGCATCAGAGACCTCAGCTTCTCCAGAGGCCAGCATGTTGAGGGCGGCGCCCATCTCGTCTCCCTCGCTGCTTTACCTTCCATAACCCTAAAGAGGGCAGGTACTCATTTACAGCTGGGTGAACTGGGGGACTGTACTGAAACCAAGGTGCGCAAACGGTCACCCATCCACTTGGTAACCACGCTCGATGCTGCTTAACCTTAGCTTATAGCTTAGGGGACAGGGAGTGCTCTGACCACTGAGCTATCCCGTCCTTTACCTGCCTGCAGCAAGTTATATGTCGCAAGTTTTGACGCCGACCCCCCCCCTCCCCCAACCCTTCTGCCTCTCTCTTCCACACCTTCCCCTGAGTCTGCAGTTACCTTCATCCCCGTTTTTCCGTATCTTCATCCCCCACCCAACCCCTCCACTTTTGTCTTTCCCTCTCCCACCCCTTGCAGCAGTTTCCCCAGGGAAAGGAGGGAGGGAGGGAGGGATGTGTGTTAACACCTGGCTGGACAAGGAGGGAGGGAGGGGGGTATGAGTGTGTGCATCGGAAACAAATTATCCTAATGATCCTTCCCCCTGATGCCCCCAGAACCTTGCTTTCTCCTGTTCCTGCCTTTTGGCTTTCTCTTTCTATCTTGGCTTCTGCTTTTTCCTGGTTTTTTTTGGTGTTTTTTGTGCTTGAGGGGGGGAGGGAGTGGGGTGTGTATGGAAGGAAGTAAGGATGTGTGTGTGTGTGTGTGTGTGTGTGTGTGTGTGTGTGTGTGTGTGTGTGTGTGTGTGTGTGTGTGTGTGTGCGATTTAAAAAACATTCAGATGGTACATATACATTGAATAAGCAATCCATTTACTTGCGTGTGTGCGCGCGCGCGCGAGCGTGTGTGCACATACGGGAGTGTGCATGTGTTTTTGAGCTATGGTTGTCTACATATATCTGTTCACTCTCAGTGATATTATACTAGAAAAAAAGGAGAGTGGGTGGGTGTTGATGTGGCTGTAAAGTTCCTTCTAAACTACCTTGATTTATAGTCTAATCTAAGGACTTTTCGAAGGAATAGAGTCAGCACTGATTGAAATTTAAAAAAAATCCCCTGGAACAGGCCTCTCAGTCGGGACTGGAACTCAGGCGGTCAGATCGCGAGCACAACACTCTAACCACTTGGCTATCCCTCGCCCTCCTCCACCCTCTCTTCCTCTTCCCCCGTGCTGCAGGGCCCTAGGGGCAGGAGGGATTTTTGTTGAGGCTGGCTGGACAGGGAGGGGGGGTCAAGAGTGTGTGCATCGGAAACAAATTATACTAATTATTCCTACCCCTGCACAAAAAAGCCCCCTGGCTCTTTTAATTTTTTTTGTCCCTGTCTCTATTTTGGTTTCTGCTTCTTCTTGATGGTTTGGCTTGTTTTGGCCTGTGGGGTGTGGGTGGGTTTTTGGGGAGAGTGGGAGACTCTGTCTCTCTATCTGTGTGTGTGTGTGTGTGTGTGTGTGTGTGTGTGTGTGTGTGTGTGTGTGTGTGTGTGTGTGTGTGCGCGCGCGCGCACATAGGCAGACAGGTGCATGCAGGCTTGCTATGTGTAGGTTGTAACCATAATCACTCAAAGCAAAGCAATTTAAACATTATTACTCTTCTCCAAAAGAAATCATACAATACAGAACACAAAATCTATGATGTTGAAAACTCTTCCAACACGAGAACAAAGGTTTATGAAACTTTGTTATAAAACGCTTTAACCACTACAATTATTGGGATGAGATTATAAATCGAGGCCCCATGTGCAAACACGTATGCACGAAGAACATCCTGCGCACACGTTAAAAACCCGTTCCGTCTTTCAAAAGAGCAGGCCATTGTGTGCCGGTAGGAGCGGATGACAACAAAATAAAAAAAAACAGCATGCCCACAGGTGTCGTGTTTAGAACCATCCCTTATGAAAAATCGGAGAGTTGGAGTCCCAGGGTGGTTCGGGGCTGTATATGACAACGTTCTGGCGGCATCTGCGACGGTACTGGAACCATTCATATCGGTCATTGCTTTTCCAATGGATCATTCCAGTGGCGTGGAGAGGGGGGAGGGGTCTGCTGCATGGATAACAGCTTTGCCTCCATACGTACTTACCCAGGCTTTGTGCTCTAGAGCCTAGAGAGTAACTCTATAGTCTTCCGAGACGGACGGATGCCTACTAACCACTAGATTTCACATAACGACAGACAGAACTGTCACCCTCCATTTTTGTTTGTGTTCATCGGGTAGAGCTCCTAGGTTCATGAACGGTGCAATTTTTGCGTACGCGACCGTTTTTGTGGCTGTGGCTGTGGTGGCTCGAACCCTGGCTGTCAGACCACGAGCACAATGCTCTAACCACTTGGCCACCCCGTCCCTCAGACAAAAAATAATCTGAAACATGTTCTTTTGCAGACCATTAGATAGCACACGAACATCTGGACTGGCCAAGACTGTCCTACAGGGAACAGTACAAGGAGGGAGACGAAGAGGCAAACAGAGGAAACGATGGGAAGACAGCATCAGACAGTGGACAGGCCTTGGGTGGAGCGATCCGCTACAGAGGGCGGAGGACCGTAAGGAGTGAAGGAAGCTGGTTGCAAAATCTTCAGTGGTGCCCCCGCGGTCCGCGGGACTACGGCACAGGCAAAGGTGAAGGTGAAGATGTTAGAGAATACTGATACGGTGTGGCTCATTTGTTGCTAAAAGGCAGATGGGTTTGACTGGGCTCATAAGGGGTTAATATGGCATTCTCTCAAATAGCATCAGCAATCCTTTGAGACCCTGTTTTTATTCTACAGATGTAGCCTAAGTGTAAATTACAAATGAGTTGCTGAAACTGAGACCAGAGAGAAAAGAGGGGGCAGGTCAGCTTGTTCTCATAATTATTGTCTTGTCTAAGTTGTCATTTTCAGGAACAACAATTCCTCTCGGCATGATTCAAAGGACCCCTGACCCACCATCTTCATCATCCATCCTGGGCAGCATCAGGCAATCAGGGCCAGTATCGTTGAGAGTCCATGATGGTGTTGTCAGGATTGGTCGTGTGGTTATGTCGTGGTGGTGGTGGTGGTGGTGGTGGTGGTGTGTGTGTGTGTGTGGTGTGGTGTGGTGTGGTGTGTGTGTGATGTGGTGTGGTGTGGTGTGGTGTGGTGTGGTGTGGTGTGGTGTGTGTGTGTGTGTGTGTGTGTGTGTGTGCGTGTGTGCACGCGCGCTCGTGCGCGGGAGTGTGTATGCGTGAGTTTGTATGCCTAGTGTGAGAATGTGTTGTACATATGCGTCGCACATGAACATATACCCAGCGTTTGTGTACATTCGAAGAAGTGAATGCCCGCATGCATGTATGTATCCAGAGCTACGCGCATGCTGAATAAAAGCATATAAGTTTGCCAGTGTGTATTACACACCCGTGTATGAACACACATTGTATGCACACATACACGAGCATGAAAGATGTCTGCAAATCTGCAACGTTTTCCGAATCTGCACCACACAACGCAACTTTAAGCTGTGATTAGATACCACCCCCACCCCCTCCACATCTAAATCGGCTTAGGACAAAAATGAGTTGACGATTCTTTCAAGCAGACGAGCGGATCAGTGACAAACAGCACTGAAGTCTGAATTTTCGGGAGGTAGAACCACACGGGGCAGAAATGGGGACCCCATTTGTGGCTTAGAGAGGAATTAGAGGTTTTTCAATGCTCATGCCAACACGCAAAGTTCTTCGCTTTTCTGACAAGCTGATGATATTTTGGTGTAATCCATGAGGAAACTTTTTAGCTTCGCACACCTGCTGTTCGTGTGAAAGGGTTTTCTTTTGTTTTGTGTTTTGGTAGTACTCTTTCTTTATGGAAAAAAAATCGTTGAATTTGCTCAATACGTTTCATTAAGAGGAAGGACAGGCCACACACACACACACACACACACACACACACACACACACACACACACGCGGGCGCGAGCGCGCGCGTGCGCGCGCGTGCGCGCGCGCACACACACATATATACACACACACGGAGAGACAAACAGAAAGACAGACAAACAAACAGACAGACAAACAGAGAGTCAAGAGAGAGAGAGAGAGAGAGAGAGAGAGAGAGAGAGAGAGAGAGAGAGAGAAGAGAGAGAGAGAGAGATGGAACTGACGTGTCTGTTCTTTCATAAAAGAAAGAAAAACAAAACAAAGAAACAAGGAAAGAAACAAAGAAAATCCACAAGTAATTTAAGCAAAACAAAACAATCCCTCCCCTCTCCCTCCAGAAAACCAAGCAGAAAGAAACAAACTTTATCCTTAACGTTCAGAAAATATCATCAACGTTCTTATCATTCATTGTATGTAAACTTTGGCCTCAAGCCACTTTGGACTAACAGGACGAAGATAGGCTCTTGTAATGCAAGTATTTATTCTTCTTTGTCGATCACTTTTTTCTTTATTGTTCCACTGTTTCTGTTTTTTAACTTTGTTTCTATTTTCCTTTTTATAATGAGATTTCGATATGTTTCAAATCAAAACCTTTTAGAGGAAAGAAAAACAAAACAAAGAGATGAGGTTTCTGGTCGTTTAAGAATTTTCGCTCAATTTTGGGGGGTTCTCTTTTCAATTTTTTTCATCTCCTTTCCCTACGTGTTCTGCAACCACCCACGCCCCTGCCTTTCTTCTCATAGTAAGTTTAGTTTGGGCGAGGGATTCTTCAAAGTGGAGGAAGCTGGTGGCAAAATCTTCAGTGGTGCCGGCGCCCCAACGGTCTACTAGACTACGGGATAGGTGAGGAGGACATTTTTTAAAACAGCATGTGTGTGTGTGTGTGTGTGTGTGTGTGTGTGTGTGTGTGTGTGTGTGTGTGTGTGTGTGTGTGTGTGTGTGTGTGTGTGTGAGTGAGTGTGTGTGTGTGTGTGTGTGTGTGTGTGTGTGTGTGTGTGTGTGTGTGTGTGTGTGTGTGTGTGTAGACTATTTATACTCTCTCTCTCTCTCTGTCTCTGTACGCATGTATGTATGTATGTATGTCTGTCTGTCTGTCTGTCTGTATGTATGTATGTATGTATGTATGTATGTATGTATGTATGTATGTATGTATGTATGTATGTATGTATGTATGTTATTTGTATGCTTTTGTATGTATGTATGTATGTATGTATGTATGTATGTATGTATGTATGTATGTATGTATGTATGTATGTATGTATGTATGTATGTATGTATGTATGTATGTATGTATGTATATATAGATACCGGGTATATATATATCTATATATCTATAGATCTCTCTCTCTCTACATATTTATATATATATATATATATATATATATATATATATATATATATATATATATATATATATATATATATATATATATATATATATATATACCGTACCTATCTCATTACTTACTTTCCCTCTCCCTCTCCCACCCCTTGCAGCAGTTTCCCAGGGAAAGGAGGGAGGGAGGGAGGGATGTGTGTCAACACCTGGCTGGACAGGGAGGGAGGGAGGGAGGGAGGGGGTCAAGAGTGTGTGCATCGGAAACAAATTATCCTAATGATCCTTCCCCCTGATGCCCCCCAGAACCTCGCTTTCTCCTAACTTCTGTTCCTGCCTTTTGGCTTCTTCTTGGTATCGCTGTTTGCTTGTACATTTTATATTATATAGCCTGAAGATGGTGGTGGTGGGGGATTAGGTTGAGTGGGCAAGGTGTGTGTGTTCAAATTCATTTAACGTCTTTTCACAAATTGTGATATTAGACGGGAAGGGGGGGGGGGGGGGAGTAGGTGGGTGTATGAGTGTCAGAAAAAGAGGGTGTGGTTGGCAATGTATGGGATAAAGAATTTCAGGGAGTCAATACTTGCTAAGTAAATTAAAAAAAACAACAACCAAAAAACAAAAACCTTTTTGTCACTAACCTATTGAACTACAGTAAGCAAAAACGGGAAATGCAGTTCTAACAAACTCTAACAAAATCAGTAATTCCAATGAAAAATATAACTAAATAGTTACTTAATTTCACATAAGAAAACACAAAATACCCCTCCCAGAAAAAGAACGGGAATACCCAAAAATACCTGCGAAAAATTGAAATTGCTTTAAGACAAAATATGTTGGAAATGTTTTTTGCATATGCGGTAATGATATAACAGTAGATCATGTACTAACATGCAGCAGCTTAAAAGGGCATATTCCCGTTTTGATGATAAATTCTCCATCAGCTATCTTTAACAATCTGTCAATTATGTATGACTTTTTTAGATCGCTGATTCATAGTCCAGTTGGTTTGTTATTGTGATTGATTTGGACTCTAAAGATGCTCTAATCGGATGTTTTTTGTTGTTGCTTTTTGTTTGTTTGTTTGTTTTCTTGTTTGTTTGTAAGGGTGTTTTTTTTTTTTTTTTCCTGTACT
>CM060330.1:54792810-54800310 GCA_030674155.1 Stramonita haemastoma
ATGAAACTTTATGGCATGGTAATTACCAATTCAGGGTTGGTGTCATCGACTTAACATGAATAATTATCTGAATGGTGACATGGAGAAATATGGTTTACCTGTTGTAACTTGTGATGAAGATTTTACGATTATCAGTAAACTTGTAGGTGTCTGCATTTTAGGTAATGTTTGTTTGGAAATATCGGGGACGGGATAATTCAGTGGTCAGAGCACTCGCTTTCTCCAAGCTAAGGTTAATCAGCATAGAGCATAGTGACCAAATGGATGGGTGACTGCGCGTCTTGGTTTCAATACAGTCCTCCAGTCCTCTTTAGGGTCAGGGAAGGTAAAGCAGCAAGGGAGAGGAGATGGGCGCCGCCCTCAACATGCTGGCCCCTAGAAAAGCTAGTCTCTGACGCCTCGCTCCCCTACGACCACATAGGTTATGGAACACCTTTACCCTTATTATCATATTTATTCTTTTTTCTTTTACCTTGTTTGAAAATGTTTTACTAATGCACATAATTCAGTGCTATCGCTCTTCGGCATTCATTACATAAATTCTGGAATGTAATTACACAGCAACTAACAGTGTCAGATTTCTTCCTTTCAACAAATTACGTTTCGGTAATATCTTTGGGTAGACAACAATACCCACTGTACCACTGTTGTAAAGTTCTCAAAAGACAAAGCTGCAGTAGAAAGCTTTGCAATAACCATCTGGCCTTCCAGTGAAAGTAGGTCATCACTGTCAACAGTAGCGGGAGGAAAACTTTCTCTCCTTGTCAAGTTGCTTGCATTATTACAGAAGGAAGGTGGCATGATGGTTAAGACCTTCTAGAGCCTAGAGCGCAACTCCACAGTCTTCCGAGACTGACGGATGCCTACTGCATTATTCAGCTCCTTCCAGTAACAATCCATCATACCGTCAATGAACCACGGCAACAGCAAGATTTACCATGATTATCACCAACCAACATTGTTCAATGGATTTTTCTTTTAGGTCTTCAGCTAGAGCTCCGAGGTTCACCAATGGTGAGATTTCGCGTATGCGACTGTTTTTGCCCACCCATTTCAACCCAATGCTTGCCCTGGCCTGACCTGATCCATGACATAAACAAGCAAGGTGGATGACAAGCAAACAGTGTGGGATGAATCTTGCTCTCGTACATCTTCATTATGACATCAAAACAGCCAGGCCAGTGGTATGGTAAACACTACACGCTTTCTTCACATACTACATATCCCATATATTGATACTCGTAAGTTGTTCTACTATCTTACGGTGCCAGATTTTGGCTTCCTTGGCTGACAAACGAGGTAGACATGTACGATTATGTAAGGTCATCTTGTGCGGAGATTTAAATGCACGAACCGGAAAAATGACCGATTTTATAGAAATGGATTCACGGCACAATTATTACGATCTACCAGAAAGCTATATGTTTGATAATTGTTATCACAGATGTACCATGGACACAGTAGTTCAAAAATATGGTAAAATGTTAGTAAATATTTGTACAGAAAATCAACTCTTTATATTAAACGGACGAACTTTGGGAGATCTACAAGGAAAATTCACAAGTTTTCAAACACAAGGCTGTAGTGTGGTTGATTACTTTATATGTTCACATTCTCTGATTAGGGAAGTGAAATATATGAATGTGAAAGACTTGATGGAACATTCCGATCATTGTCCCATTGATCTGAACATATATTTACCAAACTTTGATAACGTTTTCCATCAGAAGAAGCTAACACCAAAAAGATATACACAAAAAGAGTTGGTTAGTAATAGTTCAGCTCAAAAAGTAGGCCCACGTTTTCTATGGGATAAAAGCTCAAGTGAACAATTTCAAAAGGCACTAAAACTCCCATCAATTCAAACACACATCAAACAAATACAACTCCAAACAGATGAAATAGCGGAACAATTTAAACAAAGTACAGAGCAGTATGATTCTCTCGATCTACACTTTCAATCTCATCTAAATGAATGTTCCGAAAAGATGTCAGATATATTTATCAAAGCAGCACAATTGAGTTTGAAAGCTAAAAAGCCCCAAACGTTAAAAATGAAACGCAATAAAAAGTGGTTTGACCCAGATTGTACAAAAATGAGAAAAGAAGTACAATCATTACTTAATGCTGTAAACAGATATCCACACAAAGCTGAACTTCGACAAAAATATTTTTCCAAGAGAAACCAGTATAATAATATGATAAAAAAGAAAAAGAAAGCCTTCAAAAATATGCTAGTATCACAGTTACATGACATGATAAATGCAGATCCAAATATAGTGTGGAAAACATTGCAGAAATTAAAAGAGAGTGAAAGTGATGGCGTAAAGCATGTAAACCATATGAACAGCAAGAAGTGGACTGAACACTTAAAAAAACTTATTGGAGAGGAACCACACATAGATCCTGAACAAATACAACTTGTACACAACATGTATAATGACATGAGAACAAATAGCAATAGGTACTTAGATAAACAAATTACTATTGAAGAAATAACAAGAACAATTAAAAGATTAAAAAATAAAAAGTCACCTGGTAAAGATGGCATAACAAATGAAATGCTCAAATCAATTTCACCCAGTCTGATGAAAGTAATAAAGAGTTTGTTTAATCTAGTGCTTGATACAGGTGCCTATCCTTCTGACTGGAAACTGGGTGTTAGTATCCCCATTTATAAAAGTGGATGCACTGTTAATCCGGATAACTACAGAGGGATAACATTAACAAACACAGTAGGGAAGCTCTTCTGCCAAATTTTGAATACAAGAATCTCAGAATATTTGGAGCAAAACAACAAACTTGTCAGAGAACAAGCTGGATTCAGAAAAACATGTAGAACAGCAGATCACATCTATATCCTTAATAAACTAATAGACAATGCATTAAAAACAAAAAACAATAGACTGTATTGTTGTTTTGTAGATTTTCAGAAAGCATTTGACAATGTTTGGCATCAGGCTCTACTTGTAAAGTTAAATAAGATAGGCATAACTGGTAAAACCTTTAATGTCATTAACAGCATGTATACAAACGCAACAATCCTTGTAAAAATAAAAGGAAGTTACACAGAAGAAATTGTTGTAAAAAGGGGGGTACATCAAGGCAGCACACTAAGTCCTACATTATTTAATGTTTACATAAATGATATTGTTCAGGTCCTTGATGAAAAAGATTCACCGTATATTACTGCAGAAGATAAAATTCCATGTTTGCTCTATGCGGATGACTTAGCACTGTTATCAACAACCAAACTAGGACTGCAAACTAAACTAGATAGATTAAATGGTTACTGTTCCAAATGGGGACTAAAAGTAAACAAAGCAAAAACAAAAGTAGTAGTTTTCACCAAATCACCCCCTAAAATTCCAATTCATTTCCAATGTGGAGAACATCTAATTGAAACAACTAAAACTTATAAATACCTGGGTGTAGTATTTCACCAGAACGGGAAGTTTCAAGCAACTCAGGAACATTTGGCAAAGCAAAGCAATAAAGCAGCTCATGCTTTGAAAAAAGCAATTCATGGGCAAGGGGTTAAGGCTAATATCACAATGCAGTTATTTGATTCATTGATAATCCCCATCTTAACTTATGGAGCAGAAGTATGGTTTCCTTTTTGTTTCAATGGCCAATCAGACTTTCATATTCAAGATTTATTTAAATTAAGCACAACAAGAAAATATCTTTATGAAAATATTCATGTAAACTTTTGTAAGCAAACTTTGGGAATACATAAAAAAGCGATGGCATTACCCACTTTAGGAGAACTTGGACGATTTCCATTGACTATCAAAATACTTAGTCAGTTAATGTCTTTTTGGATACATGTAACAGAGAAAGACAAAAACTCATATGTTAAAATGTTGTATGATTATATGTATCAAAATAATGAATATGATCGGTGGATTAGCACAGTTAAAAATGTTCTGTGTAAAATTGGTTTTAAACATGTATGGGAAAACCAAAGTACACTTGATGTACACCGATTGTGCCATGCAATACAAACAAAACTGGAGAGTTTATATAAAACATTTTGGATTAACCAGAAACAAGAGTCCACAAAACTGAACTTTTATAATTTTGTGACTAAAGAATATAGACTAGAACCATATCTGATTAACTGTGAAAACAAAAACCATAGGAAAACATTTTGTAAATTTCGTACAAGTTGCCATGATTTAATGATAGAAAAAGGAAGATATAAGAATATACCAAGAGAGAACAGAACTTGTCATTACTGCAACAAAATAGAAGACGAGTTTCATTTACTTGATGAGTGTATCTTATATACTGAACAAAGAAAACAAATATTGGTAAATCTGAAATCTGATGTCAAAGAATATAAGAATGGTATAGACAAATTAAGCAATGTTTTAGTAACTGATAATCATCAAGCTGAAATAATTCAATATGTTTGTTCCTGTTTTGAAAAAAGAGAACAATTGAAATAAGATAGAATGCAACATGGTTTTGCTTTGTGGTGGTTTGGGGTGTTTTTTGCCTGCACATCATTTCAGTCATGCTGACCAGTGAATAGTATGTTGTATTGATGAATATGTTGAGTTTATTTTGTTGTGTCAATAAGTCCATGTGACTTTAATGGCAATAAATAATTTATGATTCTGATTCTGATTCTGATTCTGTACTGAGCGAGTTTGATACACTGTACCAATAAGTGTCTGTAAGAGAGATACCATACCGGTCAATGGGGGTTCAATAGCCTCATGGTTATATCGCTGAGTACGTGATCTGACGCTACGGTGTGGATTTAAGCCACCACATTTCGAGGAGATTGGAATAAGCACTCATGTGCTTTTTTACATCCAGTCCCCGAGTGTATGCAGTTGTGTCAACTTTGTCATCTGTTCCCACCGGCACACAATTGCCTACTCTTACGAAAAGCGGAACGGGTTTGAACGAAAGCGCAAGATACGGGACCTCGATTTATAGTCTCATCAGAAGGGTTTGGGGGGGGGGGGGGGAGTGGAGTCGGCACTGATGTTAAACTCTTTAGGAAAAAATCCTCTTGGATGAGATTCGAACACGGGATAGCAGATCACGAACGCATCACTCTAACCACAAGGCTACCCCGTACCTCCGTGCTGACATGTATAAAAACAGGGAGGTCAGTCACCTCTGCAGACTTGGAGCTGAACGAGATACTGCTGATGCCCTTTCCTTTCCTACACATGGCGTAAGGCAACTCCCACAGGAAATCATCAGTCTTTCCGCCATCTAGCGGTGTAGTGCCACCTCACCTCCCTGCCTGATACAACCAGGGGACAGGATAGCCTAGTGGTCAGAACATTGCGCTTGCAATTTGACGACCCGGGTTCGATTCCCGTTCGAGGGGATTTTTCCTCTGGAGTTAACATTAGTGCTGACTCCATTCTCCCCAAAAGTCCTTCGGATGAGACTATAAACCGAGGCCCCGTGTGCGAACGCACGCAGAACATCTTGCGCACACGATAAATCCTGTTCCGCTTTTCGTAAGAGTAGGCCATTGTGTGCCGGTGGGATCAGATGACCAGCTTTACAAAACTGCATTCACACGAGGACTGGATGTAAAGAAGCACATGAGTGCTTATTCAATTATCCTCGTTATAAAAGCATTTGAAAGAATAAAAAAAAATATTATGCCGGGTAAACGATGGTCCGCCCTCAACATACTGGCCCCTAGAGAAGCTGAGGTCTCTGACGCCTCGTTCCCCTACGACCACAAAGGTTATGGGACACCTTTACCTTTTATCTTTAAAGCATGGTAACGTAGGGAGAGAGGGTGGGTGGAAGTGCTGTTTCTGCATTGTTGTTTCAAATTTCAGACTATTTCCTGTCATCCCTTTTAAGGAAATGGAAGATTCTTTTTTTATATTTATTTATTTATTTATTTATTTATTATTATTTTTTTTTTACATATCAATGAACAAAATCATAACTGAACAACATACATGCACCATGTAAGTGGATACTTGAACAATAACTATAGAACAAGAAATTTTCTGTTTACCCATACTAAACTTTTTGAACAAAGTATACATATTGTTTCTGATAGTATCAATAATTGTAACAACATTGAGCAGAGATTCCTTATTTGGTGAAGAAAAGAATTGTATACACTTCAAAGTGTTTGGATGTTTAGCTTAATATTTTGCTAAACATTTTTACGTGTTTTGTTAAACATTGGACAAATAAAAAGGTAATGAAATTTGTCACCAATAACACCATTATTGCATTTTGTACAGTTTCTTTCATTTCTTTCAATTTTTTTTTCTCAAAACGGAGGATATAATAGGTAAATTGTTATTATTTTTGCAAAACTGGGCAAATCAAACAGAAACATTGGGTGGCAATAACAGCAAACACTTTTCAACACAGAATTTTGTTTGAAACATTCTATAATTTTGTTATGTTAGAAAGAGAGAAAAGTGGACATTTCAAGTCGCTGATGTTGTGTTTGTATTTTCACATGGGAACTTGTCTTATCTGAAGACTTTAGGGGGAGTGGAGTCGGCACTGATGTTAACTCAAGAGGAAAAATTCCAGTCGAACGGGCGGCTCAGAGATGGTTCGAACCCGGACCGTTAGATCACGAGCACAACGCTCTAACCACCAGGCTGTCATCCTCCATGCTTTGATTTTTCCTTTTTTTTTTTAAATAATGTACCCAGATTTCTCATTCCTTGCCCTGTCTACAGTTGCTGCAATTTGAAGATTGATTTCACATTAAAATACAGTGCCAGATACAGTCCAAAAAATGTGTTGGCTCTTATTGAGAGCAATAGACAATTCAATCATTTTATTGACTTCTGTAGATATAATCCAGCTAGCTTGTTTCCCTGAAAGGTATGGAAAGAATCTATCATGTTTTCATGAAAAACAACAGAAATAATCTGCTCCTGTAAATGAGAACAATGGAAGGAAACCACCCCCTCTTTTTAGGAGAATAAAATAAATAAATAAATTAAAAAAAAAGAATTAAAAAAAGACAAGGCAAACAAGTTGACCTTCATTTGACACACTGCGCTACATACAGCAAATCGTGCCAGTCCTTTTATATCATACGTGCATCTTTGGCATTTCATCAACTGTTCTGCACCGGGTGGCAAAAAAGCTTCTTGTCAGCATACGCTAAGGGGAAGAGGACCAACTACTCAAAACAATGTGCGTTTTTTTTTTAAACAATACTTTAAAAAAAACATAGTAAAAAGTACATGCAGTAGAAACTATACGTTAACATATTGCTTGACCCTCCTTTTCAGCCGCATTCTAAACATTGGGGATGATATCTTAACACCACATCAGTGTGTATGCGTTTTATTTTTATCATTTTTGGGTATTTTTTCCCTACCAGTAAGCAATGGCCTACTCTTCCGAAACAGAACAGAACAGGTTTTCACTTATGCGCAAGATTTTCTTCGTGTATTCACACACGGAACCTCGGTTTATAGTCTCCTCTGAAGGATTTTGCGGAGTCAGTACTGATGTTAGCTCCATGAG
>CM060330.1:54805310-54817810 GCA_030674155.1 Stramonita haemastoma
ATGATGACACATTTACACTGCACAGTTTGGAGGCCATTCGTTTTAAACATCTGCCTTAACACGGTTCGTAATTATAAAACAGCATGGTTCTTAACAAATACTGCTAAAAGCACAAACCGGTAATGGCTGGTTTAATCAAACAATAAAGAGAGGGCAGAAGACGACTGACCTTGTAGGCTGAAACTGACACACCAACCATTAGTTCTTCATGACCGCGTGTTGAGCATGCGCAGCAGCAGAAAGGATAACAGCTTTAGCCAATCAGCTGCTGCATGCAAATAACTAGCACCGGTGACACACTCTGTAGTGTTTTTTCGAGCACACATACACAGACACGCTCGCACGCGCGTTGTTTATTATCAAAGTGACAAGTAGGGGTGAATTGATGTGTCAGGTACAATACTTTTAAATAGTCTGAGGATGGATTATTCAGGTTTTGTTATTCTGTGTGAGGTGAATGGCAAATGGGGTTGTTTAATTAAAAGTTCCTATGTATGTATGTATGTATGTATGTATGTATGTATGTATGTATGTATGTATGTATGTATGTATGTATGTATGTATGTATGCATGTATGCATAGATAGATAGATAGATAGATAGATAGATAGATAGATAGATAGATAGATAGATAGATAGATAGATAAGAAAAAAGGGGGGAGGGGGGCGAAGGAGGAGGAGATAGCCTAGTGGTCACAGCATCAAACTCAAGCTCTGACGGTAACTAGGCATGCACGTTCAAATCTCTGTGGATACATGTCCATTCAAGATAGTGTTTGAATGAAGCCATAAACCATTGTCCAGTATCTGGACAATAATAATAACCTCTGTGGTCGGCGGGACTATAAACAATGTGATTGGATTGAAACCTCACCTCCCTCCCTTTAAAAACAATGTCTGCCGGCCATCTAGAACAATAACACGTCACATGACTTGTCCTCAAAGCATTTTGTACAAAAAGCAGCAGTAGCACCACCACAACAACAACGACAACAACAGCATTATCAAAGCCTCTCTTTTCTTAACATTGGCACTGATCTTTGAAAAACAGGTACTTTTTCTTGTAGGTTTCTCAGGGAACAGGTATGACAAGCATGCAGCTCTGTCGGTATACTACAAAGTTTTCTGTTTTTTGGAAACGATTCTATTCAAATTTGGAACTGTGGAAATATCTCAACATACTTCTAAACTTGCAAGAATAATAAAACTGCAACCACACATAAGAAAAAACATTTATACAAATGGGCTGTGTAGCGAAATTGGCAAGAAATCTGTCTCTGTCTATCTCTCTCCCCTCTCTCTCTTTCTCTCTCTATGTCTCAGTCTCTCTCTCACGTTAAATCCTGCTCCGCTTTTCGTAGAGTAGGCCATTGTGTGCCGGTGGGGACAGATGACAGATTTACAAAATTACATACACAAGGGAACTGGCTGTAAGAAAGCACATGAGTGCTCATTTCATTATCCTCGATATAAAAGAATAAATAAATATACAGATACTCTGTCTGTCTGTCTGTCTGTCTGTCTGTCTGTTTCTGTCTGTCTGTCTGTCTCTGTCTCTCTGTCTCTCTGTCTGTCTCTTTCTCTGTCTGTCTGTCTCTGTCTCTGTGTCTCTGTCTGTGTCTCTCTCTGTCTCTCTCTGTCTCTCTCTCTCTCTCTGTCGCAAAGATGTTGAATGTAACCCTGGCCCTGATGAAAATGTTAACATCCTACAATTCATGGATTGGCGATTTTCCCAACTATGGCAGGGGATGAACGTCAATGCAGCCAACCTTTGCAGCATGATGAATGACAAGTTTAGCAACCTGCAACAGTCCATACAGCATTTTGCAGAGGAAATAAGTCAACTCAAAGCCGAAGTCCAAAGAGACAGAGAAGACCTTCAAGATCTCCAGGAGGAAAGAGAATGCATCCTGAATCGCTTGGCGAAACTGGAGCAAAGACAAGAATCCATAGAAATGGACACCAAACGCTGCAACCTGAAGTTTTTTGGAGTTCCTGAACCTCGGCGAGGCCTGTACTACTCCTGTGCGGAACAGATTGTGGATCTTCTCAATGAGTACTCCAGTGGCAGAACATGGGAGCTGAATGACATCAAGCATGCCTTCCGCATAGGTGATTCCCGCCAGTTTCGTGATGACCCCCGTCCAGTGGTGGCCCAGTTCTCACGGTGGGCAGATAAGCTGTCTGTTCTCACCAACAAACAGCTAAGAGATGAGCTGCGACGTGATGGGATTAGAATCACAGCTGACCCAACCTCAAGACAGCGAGAAATGATGGAATTCTACAGAAGCCAGGGACAAACGAGTTTTCTATCGAAATGGCCGCCTACATTTTGCTGATGATATGAAAAAAACAACTCCTTGGTATCAAGACAGTGATAAGTACGAGCATGAACAAACCAGGAGCATGGACACTGGCAGTGTTCAGGCTCTGCATAAGGAAGACTGGCCATATCTGCCACGTTCCCAGCGACACAGGCCAGAACCAAACCGTGGTCAATGGCATGGAAGAGAGAGTTCTGACGATGCACACAGGAAAGGCAGGAGCTACATTGGACAGCAATATCACGTTGCTGGCAGAAGTTCAAAAGGCCACCAGCAGAGGGGACTACAGCAATGGAACACCGAGGAAAACAGAAGGCCACCACCTACTCAGAACAGAAGTCGGCACCACCTCAGCAGGGACTTTGTTAGTGACACAGGAAGTGGACCTCTCGTTGCCCCAGGCCTGGAGTCCTACACAAGAGAAGACCAGAGGGCCCCCCAGTCTTTCAGGAAGAAGGAGCAACTCTATACAAGACCTCCCAACAGGACCAGAGGCCAGGCGCTCTATCATTACCAGAGAGACAGAGAAGTCAGCAGATGCACCCAACTCCAGCAAAACCAGAGAGAGCACAGGTCAAATGACACGTTTAACGCAGAAAATACAGACATTGTCAGACTTGTGCAGCAGGACTATGTAACCATAAATGACAAACTAGAGACAAATACAAATGACATGCTTACAGATGATGACAGTCTTCAGGACAGACAGGACCGCAGTGAAGTCAGAACTGATGGGTTTGACAGAATCAGGGCAACACATGAACTTGGTGACTATAGTACTGACACAGAAGACGATCTTTCTGAGGAAAATGGACAGCCTCCCCAACAGCTTCCAAGTGATACTGATAAGGAACAAGACTGTGACGAACAAAATGAGTCGGGACATGACAAACTGACAGACAAGACTGACATTTCTCCTGAGGCACCCTCTGATGACCAGGTGGCTGTGGCTGTGCCACAGGACCATATTACAGACACTCACTGTACTGACAATGACCTCAGGGTAGAGAACAGACAAAACGAGGAACAAAACACACAAAATGGGGTGAATGAGGAGACTGTATCCTGTGAATCTACAAAAGCAAAGGTGAGTTCCCCATCCACAGAATCTAAAAAGAAGATGGGTAGGATGGCAGGAGCAAGCAAAAAGCTCCAAAGGCAAAGCGGGGTCAGTCAGACAGTGCCCCCACAACAAGCAGGTCTCAAAGTCAGTCCAGTATACTGGACACACTGAAACGAATGGGGTCAAAAGATGGGAGCAAAATGGGTCAACAAGGGTCAGGAGGGGGGACTAAGACACGGTCAAAAAGTGTCCATAACAAATAGGAAATCGGCCAGGCCTATAAAGTGAGAAATCAAAATTCACATATGGATGATGTGTGTCATAGTTTCATAAATACTTCTTTTACAAAAGGTTGCTTAAAATTTCTCAATTACAATGTAAACGGGTTGCTTCCTAAGCTAGATGAAAGTGATTTCATTCAGTATGTTAAATCTCATGATATCATATGTTTAACTGAAACATTCATAGCCACAGATTTTGAATCAGATTTGTTCAGTGATTTTCTAATATTTACGTCAAAAGCTTTAAAACTATCCCACCGGGGTAGATACTCTGGTGGTGTAGTTGTGCTGGTTAAGAAAAGATTTTCCCCATTTGTAAAATATATTCCAGTGTCTGTAGATAACACTATTGTTGTTCAAATAGATAAAACTTTATTTGGTATGGACAAAGATGTTATATGCATATGTGTTTACATTCCTCCGTGTGATTCAAATTATTGGAAGGGCAATCAAGATGGTTACGGCATAGAATTGTTAGAGCAGTGTTATTTGCAATTACAAGAAAGGTTTGACGATTTCTATGTTTTGATTTTTGGTGATATGAATGCTAGAACTGCTGATAGTAATTATTGTTTTGTGGATTCTGATTTTTCAAGCTCATTGGTGTATGAAAAAAGTGATTTTCCTCGTAACTCCCTTGACAATAACTGTAATGCATTTGGAGAGCAACTACTTGAGTTGTGTAGTATGTTTGATTGCCTTATTTTAAATGGATTAAGTGAACAAGGTCTGGATAACAGTTTTACGTATGTTTCTAACTCTGGTTGCAGTGTTGTGGATTATTTTATCATTTCTACTGAACTGTATATGAACTTGCATGCTATTTCTCTTGAAGTGCAAAACCTAACTGAATCCGATCACTTACCAGTTGTGCTTTTGTGTGATCTTGGTGAAAGTGGCTTTGCCAAAGAAGAGCTTAGAAATCAGAATGTAAAACAAAATGTCATTGAAAAAAGCATTTGGAAAATAGAGAAAGAGGCAGAATTTGTGAAAAAAATGAAAAGTGAAGCTATCCAAGATATGCTCAAAGCAGCTAATGACAAATTAGATTATGATGTAAATGAGGCTCTGACTTTATTTGTGAAATGTTTGAATAGTGCTAGTAGCTGTATGTTGACAAAATGTTATCCATGCAAACATAAACATCGCTCAAAATGGTTTGATAATGAATGCTTAATAGCTAAACGAATTTCTAGGGAAAAGCTATCAACTTTTCGTGTATCAAGAAGTGACAATGACCGGGAGAATTATGTACAAGCTCGAAAGATGTATAAAAACTTGATAAAGCAGAAAAAACGAAATTTTAAAAGAGAAAAAGCTGCTGCACTTGCGTCAGACATGCTCGACCCAAAATCATTTTGGAAGGAAGTCAGAAATATGGGATGCACGCATAAAACAAATAAAACAAGTAGTACTATTACTTTAAATGACTGGTATAGTCATTTCAAAAATGTCTTTGGAAATGATAACAATGACCACCAGGACATACCTGATTTTGATGAACATGAAGAACCAAATCATTTTTTAAACAGAGTTATAACAGAAGAAGAAGTACAACATGCTATAAAAAGACTAAAAAGTGGCAAAGCAACTGGACTTGATGGCGTATGTGCAGAAATGCTTAAGTCCAGTGGAAAAGATGTTGTGTTATTTTTGACAAAGTTGTTCAATAATTTATTTGATAAAGGTGAGTATCCACAAGAATGGGCTAAAGCAATTGTAATACCTTTACACAAAAAGGGTGATACAGAAAACATGGATAATTATAGGGGTGTTTCTCTACTTAGTATAGTGTCTAAATGTTATACCACTATTTTGAATTCTAGATTGTATTTATGGCTTGAAGAGAACATGCTGATTTCTGAATCTCAAGCTGGTTTTCGAAAACATTATTCTACTGTTGACCAGATTTTTACTCTATATGCTACGGTCCAAAAATGTTTAAGTAAAAAGGGCCAAAAGTTATATGTTGCTTTCATAGATTTTAGAAAAGCATTTGACTCTGTCCACCATGGTAAACTTTTAGAATGTCTGAGAAACAACAGGATAAAAGGAAAGTTTTTGTGTTCTTTGAGATCCATGTATAGCTCTCTTCTGTCTTGTGTAAGGGTGAATTTTCAATTGTCCGACTTTTTTGCTTGTCCTGTTGGTGTACGTCAAGGATGTGTATTAAGCCCTAATCTGTTTTCGTTGTTCATTAACCAGCTAGCTGACTATATTTCATTGAATGGAAAACATGGTATTCAAATGTTACCTGAACTTACTGATTTATTCCTATTACTTTTTGCTGACGACGTTGTTTTAATGTCTAATACCCCTTCAGGTCTTCAGAATCAGTTAAATTGTCTTAAGGTTTGCTGTGAGAATTTGAAATTAAATGTAAATAAGGATAAAACTAAAATTATGGTGTTTCGTAAAGGTGGCTTTCTCGGTGAAAAAGAAAAGTGGTTCTTTGATAATGTTGCACTAGAAGTTGTAAATGAATACTGCTATCTGGGTTTCAATTTCACTACTAAAATTAGTGCTAAACGAGGCACAAAGCATCTGGTGACAAAGGGGAAAAAAGCACTTCTGAGTGTGAATAAAATTTTCAAAACATATTTGGACATGTCTCCAAGCACTTTCTTTAAGATTTTTGACTCAAAAATACAGCCAGTTTTACTGTATTCATCTGAAATTTGGGGTCTTCAACGTTTAAATGACATCGAGAAAGTTCACCTCAGGGCATGTAAAAGATTTCTAGGCGTCCCAACACGTACTCCTAATAAAATGGTGTATGGTGATTTGGGACGTTATCCCCTATATGTTAATTCTTATATAAATTCATTAAGATACTGGTTTAAACTGTTAGCAATGGAACAACAACGACTACCACGTAAAGCTTACGAAATGTTACTGTGTTTAGATGAAAAGGGAAAAGACTGTTGGGTGTCACAGATACGAATAATTCTTTGTGTATCAGGATTTACTGTAGTTTGGCTGCACCAGGGTGTTGGCAATGTAAAAACTTTTCTTAATATGTTCAAACAGCGTCTGATTGACATGTTCATACAGGAATGGTCTGGTGCTTTAAGAGACAGAGATACATACAGGCATTACCGATCGTTCAAAACCGTGTTTGAGAGGGAGAAATATCTTACAACTACTGATGTATACTGTTTTAGAGTTGCACTTGCACAGATTAGATTTGGTGTTTTACCCCTTAACAATAACATGCATCGCTATAGTGAATCAAATCAAAGAAAATCATGTCCCTTTTGCACATCCAAAATTGAAAATGAAAAGCACTTTCTGTATGAATGCCTTATGTACTCTGATATACGATCAAAATTTTTAAGAGACTCAGTTTATCTACCAATATTAATATTGCTTCAGTTACAAAGTGAGCAGCACAAAGAGAATTTGTCTAGATTTATTTTCCATGGCATTAAAAAACGATCTAGAATTGTGTTAGGTGAGGTTTGATATGTAAGTTATGCGGTATGACTCAATGATTTCCCAACGAACGCATCCTGCGTCTTTTTGTTTGGTTGTATAGACGTAAAGGTAATGTTGTAATTGTAATAATACTTTGATCTCTGATCGAAATGAAGTAATTGAGGTTTGTCGTTCCGACTCATTAACGCAATCCCATGGTTGACTTGTTTGTACTATGATACTTCTTCCCGTATTTTTTTTGATGTGTTATTAATTGTGTTATTGTGTTATTATTTTGCAGATCTGCAATCGGATGTCTATGATACCAGAGGCGATGCAATTATTGATGATGAGCTGTAAACACACACACAACACACACACCACCACACACACACACACACACAACACACACACACACACACACACACACACACACACACACACTACATACACACACACACACACACTCACACACACACACACACACACACACACACACACACACACACACACACACACACCCCCCCCCCCCTCCTCTCTCCTCTCTCTCTCTCTCTCTCTCTCTCTCTCTCTCTCTCTCTCTCTCTCTCTCTCTCTCTCTCTCCTCTCTCTCTCTCTCTCTCTCCTCTCAATTGTTTGACAACTTTCAGGCATCGTAAACATTGAATGTCAGTATATTTGAATATGTTATATTATTATATGTTTTCTTTATTACACCATGTTTTGTACGCTTAAATTTTGTTGTAAATTTGACATACGTGTCTCCTGCAGCCCCCCCCCCCCCCCCCCCCTCCCATTCATTTTTTTTTTTTTTTTTTTTTCTTCATCTGTTTGTATAATGGCCTGTGGCCGATGTACAATAAACATCCGAGTTCCGAGTTCCGAGTTCCGAGTTTCTCTCTCTCTGTCTCTCTCTCTCTGTCTCTCTCTCTCTCTCTCTCTCTCTCTCTCTCTCTCTCTCTCTCTCTCTCTCTCTCTCTCTCTCTCTCTCTCTCTCTCTCTCTCTCTCTCTCTCTCTCTCTCTCTGTGCAAATGAAAGAGGATTTGTTTTTCTCCATCAAGGCCAAGTTAGAGCAAGGGCTTGATGTTTCAACTTGTAAGCTTTTGTGGCCTTGACCTACAGGTTTGTCTTGTCATCTGGTTTTGTTTGGTAAGAAGAGTGGCAAGGCCAACAATAACATGTTGTTCTGCTTGAAAATAACAGGTAGGATCTGTGTACTTTATCCACCACAAAATCCTTAGCTTCTAGCTCGAAAAGTTTATTCACACCATTCAAAGAGGAAAAAAAGAGTTCCAAGAAATCGAAGTAAGTCTGTGTGAATGGGAAGAGAGTTAAAAATATAAAAGTGCAAGGGTTTTTGGATGTTAAGATGAAAAACAAACTCGTGATTTTGAATTTTTAAAGAAAAAATGGAGTTTTTTAAGAAACCTTGAAATACCCAACATGTATCTCCACAGAACATTATTATCTATAACCCCAAATACACGCCTCACTAACATATTCCTTATTTGTTACCATAGCGTTCTGTGGAGATTGGGAATCTTCTTCTTTTTCTTCATAGAACGCTCAGATAGCAACTATTATTGTGTGTCACATGAGCGAAAATGCGTTGTGCTGCCATCAGACACCTGGCAAGAGTCAGGCCCAGCACATCCGACTTCGGCGTGGGAGGGTATTGTTATGTTATAAGTCTTTCTGGAAAACACACACAGAAGAATGGACCAAGAAGGCAACCCCCTCAAAACAACAACAACAACAACAAAAACAACAAACAACCAAAGACAAGAAGGAGGTGACAGGAAGAAAAGGACCAAGGAAGACACAGAGAGAATGACAGAAAAGAGGGAAACCCTGGCACAGAATTTCCGGAAGGTGGGGATGTTGTTTATACTGACAAGCCCTCAGGGGAGATTGGGAATATGAAAACCTTAGGGATTCTGGAGATGATTGAGGACGTACTGCTATAAGTAAAAGGCAAAGGTAAAGGTATTCGCATAGCCTATGTAGTCCTATGGGAGTGAGGCATCAGAGACCTCAGTTTCTCTAGGGACCAGCATGTGGAGGGCGGTGCCCATCTCCTCTCTTTCACTGCTTCACCTTCCCTGACCCTAAAGAGGCAGGTATCCATTTACAGCTGGGTGAAGTAGGGGACTTTGGTTAACCAAACAAAAACAAATAAAACCTTACTTACCTCCCTTACCTTCAAAGATAAAAAAAAAAGCAACACCACTCCAAAACCCCCATCTCCACACACGCACCTCCCTCCCATCCACACTACCCCTGTCAACCCCCCCACCCCCACCTTCCCATCACACGAAAAATAAGAGCTCCCCCCACTTCTGCCCTCAGCCTACACCTCCCCCTTTTGACACAACTGACACAATGCTGAATCCCACAGGTCTGAAGGATTTAGACTTATAGAATCGTCAAGGGAAAAGTTTGGCCATGTTCTTTGCAACGACCAGGAAGTCAGCTGTTTACGTGAGAAAGACTGACAGACAGACAGACAAACAGACAGACAGAGGTTTTCGAACATGCGTGTGTGTGTGTGTGTGTGTGTGTGTGTACGCGCGTGCGTGCGTGCGTCCGTGCGTGCGTGCGAGCGTGCGTGCGTGCGTGCGTGCGCACGTGTGTGTGTTAAAAATTCACGTCAAACTAGGAAGAACATGCAATGCTGGGAACCGAACCCAGAACCTCACAGTTTACTTGTTAGACAGGCTAACGTCTAAACCATCCTGCCACCTTCATTGTGACATAGTTACTCTTTAAAGAGGGTACAAGAAAGTTTGGGAAAGTCAAAAAAAAAAAAAATCGAAACCATGATCACATTTTTCTCACAAGAGAAATCAGAAAGTAATGTGGCACTGCAGTCCTGTAGAAATCACACAGCATCATATAAACATGTTCAGAAACGCAAGGGGTGACCTTCGTACCATGATGGATGTGTGTACTTAGGTTCTGAATACATTTCCTATGGAAAGGTCGTCCCTCTTTCCTCCATCTCTCAGGGAGTATCGGGATAACCTGGTGGTTCGAGTGGTGCACTCGTGAATTCCCTGACCCTAAAGAGGGCAGGTACCCGTTTACAGCTGGGTGGAGTGGGGGACTGTACTGAAGCCAAGGCGCGCACACGTTACCCATTCACTTGGTAATCACGCTCGATGCTGCTTAACCTTAGCTTGAGGAAAGTGAGCGCTCTGACCACTGAGCTATCCCGTTCCCTGAAACAGGAGATCAAGTGTGGTGCAGGAAGGAAGACCAAAATCTGTCACATCTTAGTATGTGTGTCCAAGATGGCTCAGAATCTAATGGGACACTGCAGCCTCCTTCGCCAACCCTGATACAAACATGACCCGGAATATGGTCTCTGCACCATGATAAATACATGAATCTAGCGCCTGAAGACATTTTCTATGCAAAAGGTCGGCCATGATTTCTTTATCTCTCATCCGTCACCACAGACAGGACAAGTTCTCCCATTGATTCTCTCCCTTTCTAGTTAGCCAGGAATTTATCGGATAGTTATGTCTTTTGGGTAACTGATCCCCCCTCCACCCTTTTTTAAGTTAGGCAGAAATTTATCGCTTAGTTATGTCTTCTCTGCACCTATTTAGCATTTTCCCCATCTGTTATCATTCAAATGATCAAATGTATTTTGATTCACAGGTCTCCATGTGTAATGCGTTATGGAGATTTGCCGGTATCACTTCTTGACCCTTTGCAGCTTGCAGGAAGAAAACAGAAACACGTTTAGCATGTAGTGTAGTATCTGAAAGGAAGCCTTGCTCAAAATATTGAAAGAAAATCGTTTGGTAAAGAAACTCAAATTATGATTCTGCTATGCAAATACAACAAAAGTTGTGGCTAAAACAAAATAAAAAAAAAAGACGAAAAATGTCGTTAAAAAGATTTATGACAAACTTCATCTTTGAAAAATACAGAAAAGTGATAGACTAGGTACCGGTTGGTCTCCATTATTTATGCAAAAGCTGTAGCCCATTAGTGCAAAAACTGCTTTTACATAAGCTTTGTCTTGCCTTTCCTTCTCTGGAGGCATCAAAAGGGGATCCACAAAACACCACTCACTCAAAATATTTCTCCTTCTTAAACATAAAAAAGGTAAAACTAAAATGTGAAGCTCCACCACATAATAAGTCACATTGAACCAAAGGCTAATTTTATGTTATTGACATGTTATTAATTTGCAATAACGAAGCTATTCAACTGAAAAAACATATTGAAAATTGAACATTATATAAAAAGTTGTTACAAATTGAAATGATAGACTGCAGGAAGTGACAAAATGAGAAAATGGAAAATTTTGTATTGAAATAGGTGGTGAGAATGAGGGCTTGGGTATTTAAAAAAAGACGTCTAAAAGCAAAAGTAAACACAATTACGGCTTGCTATTTCATTACAAGGTAAAATAACGGCTATAGTTTCATAATCAATCGAAATATCAAAATCAACAATCTGACCCCCACCTGCATAAAATTTAATGGCTCCTAGCGGAAAAGAGGGTCAGGTGCAGTACAACTCATTTCGTGGTGGAAGGTCACAAATAACAAAAAAAAACGGGAGAACAAAAGCAGCAACAGCACCAAGAGTAGCAGGAACAGCATCACTAGGATCGTTGGTAACATCACCAATAACAACGACATTGCATCATTCTTTTGTCGCTAGCACTTAAAAAAAATTCATGCCAAAGGCCAGACATGCAGGCAATAAACAGAAAGCAAGCAAGCAAACAAACAAACAAGCAAGCAAGCAAACAAAGAAAACAGCCTGAACTGTTTGTTATCCAATATGCCAAACACGAGGACAGTGTCAATTACTGGCGAAGGTGGTCCCTTCTGTTTACCTCCCCCCCCTCTGTTCTTTTCCTTTTTCTTTCTCTTCTCTTTTCTTCTGTCTGTCTGTCTGTCTGTCTGTCTGTCCGTCTCTGTCTGTCTCTGTCTGTCTGTATGTGTCTCTCTCTGTGTCTCCGTCTCTCTCTCTATGTCTGTCTGTCTGCCTGTCTCTGTCTGTCTGTCTGTCTCTGTCTGTCTGTCTGTCTGTCTGCCTGTCTCTGTCTGTCTGCCTGTCTCTGTCTGTCTTTGTCTTTCTGTATGTCTGTCTCTTTGTGTTTCTGTCTCTCTGTCACTTACTTTATTTGTTTCTACTTTTTTGTTTGTTACGTAATTCTTTCTTTTCCCTTTTCTTTCTTTGTTTATTTTTTTGTTTGTTTGCTCGTTTCTTTTCTTTCTTTCTTTCTTTCTTTTCTTTTTCTTTCTTTCTTTCTTTCTTTCTTCTTTCTTTTTCTTTCTTCTTTCTTTCTTTCTCTTTCTCTTTTCTTTCTTCTTTCTCTTTCTTTCTTTTTTCTTTCTTTCTTTCTTTTTTCTTTTCTTTTCTTTTCCTTCTTTCTTTCTTCTTTCT